>JAQSUU010000354.1:4200000-4697500 GCA_038087645.1 Saccharum hybrid cultivar R570 | reverse complement strand
AAGAAAAACAAAAACGAAAACGAACTCGGGCTACTTCTCCTCCTCTCCGATCCGGCCCAGCCCAACCGGCCCGCGTGCCCACGCGCTCGCTCGCGCTCACGTTGGCCCAGTAGGCGGCCCAGCAGCGCGGCCTGTCTCCGCGCGCGCGCTCTCTCTCCCGTGCTCACTGACAAGCCGACCCCAGCTGTCATCGCCAACCTCCCGCTCTCTCTCGCTCTCCCGCGCGCTCGCTCGCTTCCCCGCGGTGGCCGGCCGGTGACCGGCACTTCGGTCGACAAACCGAGCTGACCAACATCTTCTACACAACCCAGCGAACCCGTTTTGCTAAGTTGCGCCATGGTTCGAGCCCTAGTGACCCGCGAGCGACGGCGATGGCGGCACCGTGGCCACGGAAGCAGCACGCCGGCGACTACAAAGCGGTAGAGACTAAATTGAAGGGTCGGGAAGCATCAGTGGCTCACCGCGGTTGCAGTGGAGTTCTCGGTGGCGACGGGGAGCGGCTGGAGTGGCCTGGCCACGGGAAGGCGATGATGGCGGTGGGTTGCCGGAGTTGGGCACGGGAGCAGGCGGTGCGGAGGTTTGGGTGCGAAAACGGTGAACTCCAGTGGTCCACGAGGTGCGCGAGGATGAGGCGACTCGATTAGTGCAGCCTGCGTGACCGGAGGCGGCTTGGTGGCGGCAGCGGCGAGCGGCGGAGCTGCGCGGCGGCGGTGGCGAAAACAGGGAGAAGAAAAATGATTCACTGGACGCAGCGATATATGTAGGCAGCGGTCACGGCTACAGCGCTGCACTGCTCGCGTCGTCGCGCTGGCGTCCCCGACCGCGCGCGAAGGCCGTGGAAGGCCACGGCGGCGATCGGCCGACGCCCATACCGGCCGGTGGCCGACGGTCATTGGCCTGACACTGTAGCTCCCCCCAAAATTCTGAAATTCAAACTGGTTTTTCAAATTACTCTCAAATTTGTATAACAACATGAAAATCTTCCAATGTATGAAATCTTCAGATTTTCAAGCTCTACAAGTTTGGTATTGAACACTTTTTCAAATTCTGCTTGGATTTTGAAATTTGAGTTTAAATTCAAAAAGGGACACATTTTTCAGATTTGGTAATTTAGAAATTACTTTTGATTTCATATTGAAACTTCAAAATCTCCAAACATCAAAGTTGTATATCTCAACAAGACCTACAACTTTGCTGTTCAAAACTTTTTCAAATTATGCCTCCATTTTAAAATCTTAGTTTGGGGACAAGAATGAATTAAAACTGAAATTTGTTTATTTTCAAAATTGCTCCACATTTTACACTAAAACTTTGAAAACTCAAAACACCAAAGTTGTAGCCCTTGAAAAGTTCTACAAACTTGGTTTTGAACTTTTTCCCAAATTTTGCTTAGATTTTGAATTATTTCAAAAGGGGTAAAACAGGGTTTTGAAATTTAGGGTTTTCGGAGGGATTTCAAATTGGAATTTGTTGCTACTTTGATTTGTGATTACTTAGTGATCAAAACCTCACCCAAGGGCATCATTTGGACCAATATGACATGGTTGACCAAATGTCACTCTTGGTTGACCAATTAGCTTTTGAAATTCTTTTACATTTCTCCCCAGATTTGAATTCGAATTCGAATCGGAAAACTCGCGACAAGTTTTGAGACTCCAATTCAAACTCAAATTTGGAGCTTCATTTTAGATGTTTTACTTGAGCTCATACCCTACATTTGACACTAGTGTGCAACACAGTCGCGCACTTCAAATTACACAGGGCATGGACTAAGCATTTGCGGTGGAATTCGAAATTAGGGTTTTCGGTTTCGGAGCACACCACTGAGAAACACATTCAACCTAGATAAGTAAACTTATTTTAGTTGATGCATAACAGGGTTAACCTAACAGGAATGATTAGCAATGCATTATGATGACATGGCAGATTAATTAGCACTATAACACCCGGGGTGTTACAGCCCTTCCCCCTTAAAGAAATCTCGTCCCGAGATTTAAAGCCTTGAGTTAAGTAATGGAAAAGGAAACGTGTCAAGCAAACACGCCCAAGACTTGTCTACAACACAGGTAGGGGTTTTCTACATTACAAAGATTTTAAAAGGATAGGTTACAATTTAAAGAAGAAATTGCAACCTAGATAGAAGCAAAGAACTCCGGGAAATTCTCCAACAGGTAATCCTCCGATTCCCAAGTAGCTTCCTCTTCTGAATGTTGATCCCATTGTATCTTGATAGGTGAGAGCACAGGATCTTAACATATCTTCCAAAATTTGATTTACTCTTTCAGTCTGTCCCCCAGTTTGTGGATGATAGGCTGTGCTATAAAGAAGTTTAGTACCTAATGACTTTTGAAACTGTCTCCAAAATTGCGAAACAAACTGAGTACCCCTATCAGTAACAATTGTTTTGGGTATTCCATGTAAACTCATAATCCGAGCAACATATATTTCAGCATATTTAGATGCTCTATAGTCAACCTTCACAGGTACAAAGTGAGCTGACTTAGTCAAACGGTCTACAATGACCCAAATTGAATCAAAGCCTCTTGAGGTCTTGGGTAACCCAGTAATGAAATCCATACTAATATCTTCCCATTTCCAGGATGGAATGGGCAAAGGTTGTAACATTCCTGCCGGCTTCAAATGTTCAACTTTCACTTTGCGACAAGTATCACATCGGGCAACATACTTGGCAATCTCAATTTTCATTTTGGTCCACCAGAATATCTGTTTCAAATCTTGATACATCTTATTACTCCCTGGATGAATAGAAAACCTTGTACTATGTGCTTCATCAAGGATGAGCTGACGTAACTCCGAAATCTTTGGGACCACTAGCCGGTTCTTAAACCACAGCACACCTGCATCATCAATACTGAAATCTGTCTGTTGACCAGTTCTAACCTTTTCTTTGATATGAGCTATTCCAGAATTATTTCTCTGAGCAAACACAATCTGATCTTTGATTGTTGATTCTACTGTGACATTAGTCAACTGACCTTGTTGAACTATTTCAATATTCAACTTTTCCAATTCGTAACACAAACTGTAATCCATTGGCTTCACAGTCATACAATTGCAATGGTTCTTTCTACTGAGTGCATCAGCAACAACATTTGCTTTTCCAGGGTGATAGTGTACTTCCAAATCATAATCCTTTATCAACTCAAGCCATCTTCTTTGCCTCATATTCAATTCTGACTGAGTAAAGATATACTTTAAACTCTTGTGATCTGTATACATATGGCAAGTATTACCTAGCAAGTAATGACGCCAGATTTTCAATGCATGAACCACAGCTGCTAGTTCAAGATCATGTGTCGAATAATGTTCTTCATGGTACTTCAACTGTCTCGAGGCATAAGCAATGACTCTGCCTTCTTGCATCAATACGCAACCAAGGCCAATACCCGAGGCATCACAGTAAACATCAAATGGCTTTTCTATATCTGGTTGTGCCAAAACTGGAGCAGTTGTCAATGACTTCTTTAAAATTCTAAAAGCTTTCTCACATTCTAGAGACCATATGAACTTAGTTTGATTCTTCAACAACTCTGTGATTGGCTTGGCTACCTTTGAAAAGTCAGGTATGAATCGACGGTAATAACCCGCCATTCCTAGAAAACTTCGGACTTCATGAACTGAGATTGGTGGTTTCCAATTCAGAATATCTTTCACCTTGCCCGGATCCACTGCTACTCCTTCGGCTGACAACACATGGCCTAAGAATTGCACTTCTCTTAACCAAAACTCGCATTTACTGAACTTGGCATACAGTTGATGATCTCTCAAACGATTCAGAATAACTCTGAGATGTTCAACATGCTCTTCTTTACTTTTGGAGTATACCAGAATATCATCAATAAACACAACCACAAACTTGTCAAGCTCCAGCATGAAAACTGAGTTCATCAGATACATGAAATGTGCCGGTGCATTGGTGAGACCAAAAGACATAACTAGGTATTCATACAGCCCATATCTGGTGGTGAATGCAGTCTTTGGAATATCTTCAGGTCGAATCTTGATTTGATGGTACCCTGATCGAAGATCGATCTTTGAAAATACCTTTGCCCCCGCAAGCTGATCAAAGAGCAGATCAATGCGCGGCAACGGATATTTATTCTTAATGGTTACTTCATTCAGCGGTCGGTAATCAACACACATCCTTAAGATCTGATCTTTCTTCTTAACAAACAGAGCTGGACATCCCCATGGTGAGGAACTGGGTCTGATAAAACCTTTGTCACGTAACTCTTGCAGTTGATCCTTGAGTTCTGCCAATTCATTGGGTGGCATTCTGTAAGCTCTCCGGGATATTGGGGCAGTACCCGATTTTAACTCAATTACAAACTCTATATCTCTGTCTGGTGGTAGACCTGGTAGATCATCTGGAAACACATCTGGGAATTCACAGACTACCGGTATATCACAAATCTCTTGTACTGAAGTTGCACATAACCTTTCAACGGTTCTCTTTGGGATAGGAAGTTGGATAAGAAGATGAGATTTATTATCTGGCAGGTTCAACCTTATAGTTTTGTGCAGTGCATCTATAAGGGCTCCTCTTTGGTACATCCAATTCATACCCAGGATTACATCTATATCCTGTTTCTGTAATATTATCATTGAGGTAGGGAATATATGCCCACCTAACTCTATAGGTACGTCACGTACCATCTCCTTAGTACACAGTCGTCCCCCGGGCGACTGGATAAAGAAATCTTCTTGAGTTCCCATAATTGGAATGTCATGCTTAACAACAAAGGTACGATTTATAAATGTATGCGATGCACCTGAATCAAATAACAGTACTGCTGGATGATTAGCAACAGGGAACATACCCATCATAACAGGTTCTCCCTCTGGGATTGCACTTGCTTGAGTATAGAACACACGTCCGGTCTTCTTCTTCTCACCTTTACCCTTCTGAACATTCAGATTATTGTTCTTGCTCTGAGGTTGTTGCTGTTGTGGTACGGGAGCTCTGGGATAGTTGGGATTGTACTGCCTTGGATACGGGCAGTCCTTGGAAAAGTGGCCTGGCTTTCCACAATTGTAGCAGGGAAAGTTATGGGTTGCTGGAGTCTGGTTTCGAATACCAGGGGCATTCGGCTGTTGTGTAAATTGCGGGGTTGCGGCAGGACGGAAAAACATCTGCGGCTGAGCTTGGTATTGTGGTGGACGATAAGTTGGGCGGAAATGGTTCTGAGGGTGGTAAACAAACTTCTGGCGCTTCTTAATGCCGCCAGACGGGCTTAAAAACACTGGCTTCTTTTTCTTCGACTCTTTGTGCAGTCAGGACTTCTCTTCTGACGCAATAGCCACATTGACTATCTCATGGTATGTAACATTATAACAGGTGACTAATGCTTCCTGGATTCTAGTACTCAACCCTCTCATGAAACAGCTTTTCTTCTTCGCATCGGTATTCACATATTCCGCTGCATACTGGGACAGATGATTGAATTTACCCACGTATTGCAGAACTGTCTGGTTCCCTTGCTTCAGCGAGAGAAACTCCTCTAGCTTCATGGCCATGACACCATCTGGGATATAATGTGCTCTGAAGGCTTCACGAAACTCCTGCCAAGTGACACGGTGGCCAGCAGGCCGTGCGACGACCAGATTCGCCCACCACGCCCCTGTGGCACCTCTAAGCTGCTGCGCTGCAAACACGGGCTTCTGGTGCTCCGTGCACTGTAACAGTTCAAACTTCTGCTCCATGGTACGGAGCTAGTCATCCACCTCTAGCGGCTCATCTGCCTTTGAGAACACTGGTGGACGGGTATCGGTGAAATCCACATAGGTGGTTTCCCCTCCATTGTTACGGCCTCGACGACCCTGATTTCCATTCTGATTCTGATTCTGATTCTGAGCCAACAGGGTAGTGGCATTAACCAGTGCGGCAATAGCCTCTGCCAAGGTGGGTGGAAACGGTGGGGGATTCGGAGTATTGTCCCCTTCCTGGGAAGTTCCAGTACCGTCCATCTGTTGTACACAAACCATATTTATTTACATCGCTTTATTGAATTAAGAAGCAGTTAGTACAGTACTTGTATACACATACAAACTTATCTTACATTATTTCATTACAAACTTGCTCACAAGCAAGAAACTACCCACTAAGGTTCTTAGAAAGCAGGAAAGACTACTATATTACATAGCCATCCATGTCAACACTTCACTCCTCATCATCATCGCTGATCACGATCACTCCATCCTCAACCTCTGGAGCACTCGCACCAGTGACATGACTTGCATCATCCCCACTTTCCAGCATGGGTTCATCTTCATCATTGTCCTCTCCATCAGGAACGATCACGGCACCGACATCATCTTCTACTGCCTGGGGCTGATGATTGGGATTCATCAGATCATTTAGCCTATGGACTTCCTCATGCAGAACTGTATTGTACTGCTCCAGGTGTGTCACATAAAGCTCCAACTCACGAACACGAGCTCTGGCTTCTGTCTCCTTTTCCAGAGACTCGTTCTGGAACTGTTTCCAAAAACGCATATTGCGCTTCAGTCGCTCCACTTCTGATGTAAGCCTTGCAACCTCTGATTCCAAATCCGGGTTCGGATTACGGCTACTGCTTGCTCCATCAACTCTAGCGGCCAGCTGATGACGCGGCACTCCTTGTGGACCTGTTTTCTTGCGAGGAGTTGTCTTCACATGTGCCATCCTAAAGCAAGATAGAATTAGGACGATGAGAACAGATAGGGGGATCTGAAGGTTAGCATGAATAGGATTGAACCTTACTTAACCCAAACCACTTTAAAAGGGAAGGTAACTTAAGCAGGTTAATTAAACATGATGCATGCATCGTTCTTATGATCTAACAGAAAGATTTAAGTAACACAAGCAAGCTTTATAACATAGGGCACTATACATGATACTTCACTACGAAGCTTTCAAATATGAGCTAAGGAAACTATAGAATAGATTAAGATAAGCAAAAGCAATTTGGACCCAAAGTATCAATATTAAGTTTGTTTGACCCAAAACATTTTGAAGTTTTGCAAAGTAATACTACAATAACTCGAGTGATTATGCTCTGGTACCAGCTGTCATAGAACCTCCTAATTATGATGGCCCACAAGTACACGTCATTGTCATAATGACCTCTGACAGTCGTACTTATGTTCACCATAACATAAAAGGCATGCTTTCCTCCGAACAGGATCCAATCACAGGAGTATTGCAATATTACAACAGTTTATTCAAAATATTCAACAGAGTAAAGTAGCGGAAGTCTTACAATAACATAGGTTTACAAACCAGTTTTCAAACTTCAAACCTTATGTACATTATTACAAACCATTAGTAGAGAAGTATCGGTAGTAACTTTATTACAACACCCAAACGAGATGCCTTGCCCAACGACCACACAGTCTACTCGTCGTCACTTTCTTCAACCACGACGGTCATGCAACAAGGCTCAAAGCAGACTTGTCCATGAACCGCACCTGCAACAAGGGGTTCAACAAACCCTGAGTATGAGAGTACTCAACAAGACTTACCCGACTAAGACAAAGACTCCAAGGGCATGCTAGCTTTAGGGAATCAAGGTACGGGTAAATCAGAATCAAGATTTTCTTTTGCAGAAAAGCTTACTAAGGTAAGTCCTTATCTTCAACATTTTACTTTTACCATTGATGGTTCATTAACCAAATCTAGGTGATCCTAATCTAGATCAAAGAAATTATCATCAAAACCTTTCTCATTCTTTCTTTCAATTCCAGTTCTTAACTACGATGTTGGTGCAAGGCCAAGACTCCTTTCTCGTAGAGTAACGACGATTCGAACCGCTTCATTTACCCAGCTAGGGATTCCTAACCACACGACATATGTAGAACCGAATCTAGCATATATCAACTCTTACCCGAATAACCCAAAACCAGAACGTGTCCATCGCCACCCGAGAGCACAGTACTCCTCGAACCCGGCCAAATTCTAGCCCCGAGGGTACATACTACTCTCGCCATCTCTCCACTTCCAGTGCGAGGTTAGACGTTCTCGTAATGGACTAACCAAAGTAAGGCTTACCCGACATGGGCACATGGCTAGTACTAATAAAAACTCCATGACGCGAGGGCCAACAATGTACGGTCCTTAACTGATAAGGCGGAAACAATACATTGGGACTCCTCTCCCAATGCACGTTAGTAGTGGCCAAACCACCCGCCCGATCTTACAAGTTCATTCACATATTTCAGTATTCATTAAGGATGCCGTTATGGCTATGTAAACATTTCATTTAAAAGCTTAACTTCTAAGCATAGTGAAGCATACTACGCAATTTCCGTAAAACAGGTATCAAGGGTATTATTGCAATAATCAAGGATGATAATGCAGCAATTAGGTTATCACGCAACTCCTAATTACTTAATGCAATAAACCATAATCTAAATAATAAAACATTTATAAAATTCAAGGTAGGGTTTAAATGCACCGGGGCTTGCCTTGCTCGGACACGACGACTGACTCAGACTCGGAGATTCCAACGTCTGGTCCGGAACCCACCGACGATCGCTCTTCTCCGGAGGCCTGCTCGACGACTTCGGCTTCCTCGAAAGCGGTGACTACACGCATACATAACATGCTTTAACATGATGCTCAATGATAAACATGACGCTTGATGATAACATGCCACGGTTACGATTCGAGTACAACTTCCCTTCACGGTACAGTCGTAAACAGAAAACCTACTAACTAGTAGCGACGATTTCCCGCGATACCAGCTTTTAACCTAACAAGTTACTAACGAGCTCAATCATGAATTTAAGGTGCCAGAGATCACAAAAGGGTAGTGACCTAAGGACATCACTCAATCAAAAGGCACACAACACCTAAAGTTCTCAATTTAACATTTATTTACTATTTAACTAATTAGGGCATAATTAAAAGTTGATCAAACTTTATCTAAACAAGCTCAAACTTTTTCTATGGGTTAACAATGATTTATAATAGTGTCATAATAAATTTCATAATTTTTGGATAAATAAATAAATTATTAAAATTCCTGGAAGTTGCATTTAATATTTAATGGAACCAATTAATTCTACTGCACAAAGTATTCAAATTCATGATTTAACATTTTTCCTAGATAGTTTATACATTGAGAAGCTTACACAAAAATTTTCATGAATTTTGGAACTCTACACAATTTTTAATGAAATAAACAAATAACTGCACTATTCATTTATTTGAAAAAGAAAAACAAAAATGAAAACGAACTCGGGCTGCTTCTCCTCCTCTCCGATCCGGCCCAGCCCAACCGGCCCGCGTGCCCACGCGCTCGCTCGCGCTCGCGTTGGCCCAGCAGGCGGCCCAGCAGCGCGGCCTGTCTCCGCGCGCGCGCTCTCTCCCGCGCTCGCTGACAAGCCGGCCCCAGCTGTCATCGCCAACCTCCCGCTCTCTCTCGCTCTCCCGCGCGCTCGCTCGTTTCCCCGCAGTGGCCGGCCGGTGACCGGCGCTTCGGTCGACAAACCGAGCTGACCAACATCTTCTACACAACCCAGTGTAAGGTCCAAATGGCTAGAGGGGGGGTGAATAGCCTATTTAAAAAACTACAAGCTTCTCTAAACAACCACGTTAGAACAAAAGATGGCTAAGCTAATTCTAGCACTAGCTCAACTACACTATGCAAGTCACCTATACAATTCTAGTGAAGCAAGGCTATGATCTCTAATACACACCAACAAGACTAAGTCACTAAGCTACTTACTCCTATGTGATAAAAGCTACACTAAGCAAACTACACTAGGAATAGAACAAGAAAGTAAAGAGCAAGTGACTTGATTCTTATACCAACGATGTAGAGAAGTAATGCACTCGAAGAATCAATCACAAGATAAATCCTCGGCAAAGAGATGACACAAGATTTTTACCAAGGTTCACTTGCTTCCCGGCAAGCTACTCCTCGTTGTGGCGATGCACCCACTTGTCGGTTCACGAGCTAATCGACTATCAAGAGTCGAACCCTCGGCGGGCGCCGCACAACCGCACACAAGATGGGGATCCTCCAAGCCACGAGCTTCACTAGAGTATCCAATTTGCGAACTCCCGCGGGGAAGGATCAAGAACCCCTTACAACACTTGGTGAGGGCTCCAACAATCTCCAATTGCGAGCTCAATCACCTCCGCTGCTCCAAGCAGTCTACCGTGTCGGGAAACACGGAAGAGTAACAAGAAATCCGCAGCAACTCGAAGATCAAGTGCCTCTAGAATGCAACTCTCAAGCAATGCACTTGAATCTCACTTAATCTCACTCAAGATGTGCAACTAAGCAAAGAGATGAGTGGAGGGGTTGTTCTCTAGCTCAAAGGATGTTTCTAGGTCTCAAAATGTGCAAGAGTTACCCTCAAACCTCGGACATCCTCTATTTATAACGAAGGGGTACGCAGCTAGCCGTTACGGACGACGCAGCGAAAATCGTGCTGACCGGACGCTCCGGTCAGGGTGACCGGACGCGTCCGGTCACTACACGACAAGCGAAAACGGTGCGCGTCAGAACTAGTCGTTGCCGTGATCGGACGCACTCAACCGATTGACCGGACGCGACAGTGCCAGCGTCCGGTCGTGTTCCAGTAAGCTCCCGTCGAGACCGGACGCGTCCGATCGCACGTGACCGGACGCGCCGCGCGTCCGATCAACACTCTACCCTTCTGGACGCCTGACCGGACGCTCCGGTTCCGTGAGGGACCGGACGCGCCGGTCGTGCACTCTACTTCAGCGCACAGGAGAACTGACCGGACGCGCTGGTCAGGCCAGACCAGCGTCCGGTCACAAACCCTAGTGCCCGTGCCGCGTTGAACTGACCGGACGCGTCCGGTCAAACCGAGACCGCGTCCGGTGCAGCGTCCGGTCACCACAGTGACCGCCGTTCGCCTCCGTTACTTTTCCGACTTCCGACGTAGTGGAAAATAGGCGTTTCATTTTCTCAAAAACGCCTAAATCCCGCGCTCGCATGCTCGGCGGGAGGGAGAGTGAACCCCAAACCCCTTACTACCGTTCAAACACCACCGCCTTCGTAAATGTGCTAACACCACCAAGTGTACACCATCAATGTGCATGTGTGTTAGCATTTCACAAACATTTTTCAAGGCGTTATGTTAGCTCTCAACTAGATCCTAATGCATATGCTCAAGACATTGATCTAGTGGCACTTGATTCCCGAGCTAACCGTGATTGCCCCTCTTTATAGTCGGCTATGTATCCTAAATCCGGTCAATCACTTCTCTACTCATCTTAGACCGGCAAAAAGGAAAACCCTATAGTTATACCTTTGCCTTGCGCTCTTAGATCCTTCTCTTCCACTTGATTATCATGTCCATCATTTTATGTGCATTTCTTCACCATGATCGACATTACATGTCCATGCTCCATTTCTTTGTGATCTTGTGGCCACCACTCCTTGCCACATACACCTTCATCACATGTGTTGCTTATGCCTAACTCAAAACACTTAACACATGGCATTAGCAACTTGGTGTCATTAATTACCAAAACCAAACTTGGGCTTTCAATCTCCCCCTTTTTGGTAATTGATGACAACCATTACAAAGATATGAAATGAAATTAATTTTCAATTTCGATAGTATTAGCTCCCCCTACATATGTGCTTCCATGAGTTTGGTTCAATTGTGCACATATGTATGTGTTTGAATTTTGGGAGAGTTACTACTATCAAATTGATGCTAAGGTATATAGGATGGACCTTTGAAGCGTGATACCAATCGGAGTTGCCTTTATATACCATCCTTAGCATCGATGCAGCTAGACACCACTTGTAATTCATCACTTGTAAAGATCACAAGCACTAAAGTACCCCGTGAGATCAACTTTAAAAGCAAAGGGTGTCTAGATACCACTTGTAAAGCTACTCTCAACAATTCATCATTCAAGTTCTATTTCTAGCAATCACCACACAAGCATGAATATGAATTTAAGCTTTGCAATGCAACACTTCATCATGTTAATGCACATACAAATGCAACAAATAATTCATGAGCTTGCTCCCCTTACTTGTGTGCTCAATTTTTAATTTCTCTCCCCTTACTATATCTTTCTCCCCCTTTGTGACTTTTCTATCTTTATCTTTCTCCCCCTTTGTGACTTTTCTATCTTTGTGACTTTTCTCTCCCCCTTTGTCAACAATCACCAAAAAGGTGCCAATTTTAGTAAGAATTAAATCAATCAATATGAGGGAGTCCAAATTATGGTTCAATCTAGATCACTTGCCTAGAATATGTAATTCGGTTTGATCCAAGGACAAGCTTCTTCACACCTCATAAAGTATAAGGGTTATCTTGGCCATGTTGAATTACACATCATGAGCTCATTTTCTAGATTCAACACTAGGTTTGCAAGCCCACAAACATGTCATATGCTACCACTAGATCAATCAAAACATAGAAGCAATAGTGGTACAATATGTACATTAAACTCATTTTATTTTCATGAATGAGCCTATTTGTCATACAAATATGTCTATATGTTCTAAACATGTCCTTAGCAAAGTATGAATGATATGCCAAACAACTTTACCTTGCTATGTTGGAGGAGAGGCATGTCATATAGGGATGTGGGGGTACACTCATTTCAAGTTAGAGAAGTCAAGTATGTTCAATTCATTCTTCAACTTGTAAAATCTCTTCTCATCAAGTGGCTTTGTGAATATGTCGGCTAATTGATCTTCGGTGCCAATGCTTTCAATGCTAATATCACCCTTTTGTTGATGGTCTCTTATGAAGTGATGCCTAATATCAATGTGCTTTGTTCTTGAATGTTGAACCAGATTTTGAGTCATCTTGATAGCACTTTCATTGTCACAAAACAATGGTACATTCCTAAATTTGATTCCAAAGTCATTCAAAGTGGCTTTCATCTAAAGCAATTGTGCACAACAACTACCGGCACTAATGTATTCGGCCTCGGCGGTAGATAGTGCAACACTATTTTGTTTCTTTGATGACCATGAAACAAGAGACCTTCCAAGCAATTGACAAGTGCCACTTGTGCTCATTCTATCAATCTTGCATCCACCATAGTCGGAGTCCGAATATCCAATCAACTCAAAATTAGACCCCTTTAGAAACCATAATCCAACATCATGAGTGTCCTTAAGATATCTCAATATCCTCTTGGTTGCTTTCAAGTGACTTTCTCTAGGTGAAGCTTGATATCTTGCACACTTGCACACACTAAACATCACATCCGGCCTAGAAGCGGTGACATAGAGCAAACTTCCAATCATAGACCGGTATTGCTTTTGATCTACCATGTTGCCACTAGCATCAACACCCAATTGATCATTTGTGCCCATTGGTGTACTCATTGGCTTAGCATCTTGCAATCCAAACTTCTTGATAATGTCCTTGATGTACTTGCCTTGACTTATAAAAGTGCCATTCTTCATTTGCTTGATTTGAAGTCCAAGAAAGTAACTAAGCTCTCCGATCATAGACATCTCAAACTCATTTGCCATCATTTTTCCAAATTCTTCACAAAAGTCTTGACTTGTTGATCCAAAAATAATGTCATCCACATAGATTTGCAACACAAACAAGTCATTTCCAATATTCTTGGTGAAGAGAGTGGTGTCAACCTTTCCCATGTTGAACCCTTTAGAGAGAAGAAAGTCCCTCGATCTCTCATACCATGCTCTAGGTGCTTGCTTCAAACCATACAATGCCTTCTTGAGCTTGTAGACATGGTTGGGCTTCTTGTCATCTTCAAAACCGGGAGGTTGCTCAACATAAACTTCTTCATTGATGTAACCATTGAGAAATGCACTCTTGACATCCATTTGATAGAGCTTGATGTTGTGTGCACAAGCATATGCTAATAAGATTCTAATTGCCTCCAATCTTGCAACCGGTGCATATGTCTCACCAAAATCAAGACCTTCAACTTGTGTGTAACCTTGTGCTACCAATCTTGCTTTGTTTCTTACAACTACACCATCTTGATCTTGCTTGTTTCTAAAGACCCACTTAGTACCAATCACATTATAGTTCTTTGGCCATTCAACAAGTTCCCAAACTTGATTTCTAGTGAAGTTGTTTAGCTCTTCATGCATGGCATTTACCCAATCGGAATCCTTCAAAGCATCATCTATTTTCTTAGGTTCTTCAAGTGACACAAATGAGTAGTGCTCACAAAAAGATGCTAGCCTTGATCTAGTTTGAACACCACTTTGAATTCCACCAATGATTTGGTCTAATGGATGATCTCTTGCAATGCTAGTAGGTTGGAGTATTGGGAGTTGATTACTTCCACTTGTTTGACCTTGAACTTGCACTTCATCATGAGAACCACTAGAGCTTGCTTGATTTGTATCAATTTGCACACTTTGGTTGATCACATGAATATCATCATCATTATCAACTTGCCTCGGCCTTAAGTCACCAATGTCCATATACTTCATTGCATTTGACAATTGATCTCCTCTCACATCATCAAGGTTTTGAGCTTCATTTTGAGATCCTTGGGTTTCATCAAACTCAACATCATAAACTTCTTCCAAGGTGCCATTTGTGAGATTCCAAACTCTATATGCTTTGCTTGTGGTAGAATAACCAAGTAAGAACCCTTCATCACATTTCTTATCAAACTTGCTCAATCTAGTGCCTTTCTTGAGAATATAACATTTGCAACCAAACACTCTAAAGTATGCAATGTTGGGCTTTCTTCCATTCAATAGCTCATATGGTGTCTTCCCAAGCTTCCCATGGCAATAAAGACGGTTGCTACAATAGCAAGCCGTGTTGATAGCTTCACTCCAAAATAAATGACTCACATTGTATTCACTAAGCATTGATCTAGCCATGTCAATCAAAGTTCTATTTTTCCTTTCAACTACACCATTGGATTGAGGAGTGTATGTTGGAGAGAATTGATGTCCAATACCAAGATCATCACACAATTTCTCAATTCTTGTGTTCTTGAACTCACTACCATTGTCACTTCTAATCTTCTTGATGGTAGTCTCAAACTCATTTTGCACTCTCTTGACAAAAGATTTGAATAGATCATGTACATCACTCTTGTCATAAAGAAAGAACACCCAAGTATATCTAGTGTAGTCATCAACAATCACAAAACCATACTTGTTGCCACCAATGCTAGTGTATGTTGTTGGCCCAAACAAGTCTATGTGCAATAGCTCAAATGCCTTTGATGTGCTCATTTCACTCTTACTAGGATGTGTATTTCCAACTTGTTTGCCGGCTTGACAAGCACTACAAGGTTTGTCCTTCTCAAAGGTGACATCCTTCAAGCCTCTAACTAAGTCATGCCTCAAAAGTTTGTTCAATTATTTCATTCCAATATGACCAAGCCTTCTATGCCATAACCAACCCATACTAGATTTGCTAAGCAAGCATGATGTCAATTGTGTCTCACTATCATTGAAGTCAACCAAGTATAAACTACCATGTCTAAATCCTTTGAATATCAAATTTGATCCATCAACACTTATGACTTCAACATCATCACTACCAAATATGCACTTGAAGCCAAGATCACAAAGTTGTGCCACCGATAAAAGATTGAAATCCAAGCTCTCAACTAGCAACACATTAGATATGCTCATGTCATTTGAGATAGCAATTTTACCAAGCCCCTTGACCTTGCCTTTCTTGTTGTTGCCGAAAGTGATAGCATCAAAACCACCATTTTGACTTGTATCAATAGATTTGAACATACAAGAATCCCCGGTCATATGTTGAGTGCACCCACTATCAAGCACCCAATGCCTTCCTCCGGCTTTGTAATTGACCTACAAGATAAGATCAATTTCTTTTAGATACCCAAACTTGTTTGGGTCCTCCAAGGTTAGTGACCAAGCTCTTTGGTATCCAAATGGCTTTCTTCTTTGAGCCTATCCATGGAGCACCAATGAACTTAGCATGAACACCATTTGTACCATTGGTAAGTATATAGAAAGAATCAAACTTAATTGAGAATACATTAGCATTGGATTTCTTATTCATGCAATGTTGCTCTATGTGACCAACTTGCTTGCAACTTTTACAATAGCTACCATTGCTCTTCACAAAACGAGTCTTGTGAGGAGCAAAAGCGGCCTTACCTTTCTTGGGGTTATAGCTCAATCCCTCTTTGTAGAGAGAAGCTCTTTGGCTACCCAAGCACATAAGCAAGCGGTCCTCACCACCATAAGCCTTGGCTAAGGTGTGATTGAGCTCTTTTACCTCCTTCTTGAGATTTTCATTCTCAACTATTAGTGTGGAATCACAAGTGAAACCGTCACTACTAGATGAGGATGATGTAGATGAGCTACATGAAGGGTTAGTGGGAGCAACAACAATAGGCTTATGACAAGATTCATCAATTATATCACAAGATATGCCTATGTTGCAAGTTTTAGCTTTCTCAACATTAGTTGGCATGTTTTCACATTTTTCAACTAGAGAGGAATGAGCTTCTTCAAGCTTAGTGTGAGACTTTTGAAGCTTCTTATGGTCTACCTTTAGACTCTCATAAGATGCCCTAAGCTCATCAAGTTCTTGCATAAGGTTTTTCTTTTCCTTAAGCAAGCCCTTGCACTCCTTTCTAGATTCTTTAAAATGTTGAGTGCAATCTTCTAGCATAGTGATTAGTTCATCTTTAGTGAATTCTTCTTCATCACTATCACTATCATGATCACTCTCATCATCGAGGGAGACCTTCTCTTGAATAGCAATACTAGCATGTCCCTTCTTCTTGCTCTTGTTGTCATCCTCATCATCACTTAAGGAATCATCACTATCCCATGTAGCAACATGAGAATCATTCTTCTTATGAGAGCTCTCCTTCTTTTCTTGCTTCTTCTTTTGCTTCTTCCTTTCCTTCTTGATAGCATCTTCATCATCACTATCATAAGGACACTTTGCAATGAGATGGTCCTTGATATGGCATCTAAAGCATCTCATGGTATGCTCATTCTTCTTGGATGAGTTCTTTCTTCTTCTTGCACGAAAGCCTTTCTTCTTCATGAACTTGCCAAATTGCTTGACAAAGAGAGCCATCTTCTCATCAATGTCATCACTATCGCAAGAGCTTGAGTCTTCATCACTTGATGATTCAATCTTGGATTTGCCCTTAGATGTGGTGGCTTTGAATGCCACACTCCTCTTCTTCTCATCATCCTTCTTCTCATTTTCCTTCTTCTTCTTGACCAACTCATCCTTCTCATCATCTTCTCTATATGAATAATCGGTCATTACTTCTTGAAATATTTGTTGAGGAGTTGAATCCTTCAATGTAGTCCTCACTAGCACGGTGATCAATGTATCAAACCTCTTGGGCAAGCTTCTCAAGAACTTCATAGAGAATTAGTTGTCCTTGACTTCCTCACCAAGTGCCTTGAGCTCATTGACAATGACTTGCAATCTATGAAACATCTCCGGTACACTCTCATCATCTTGCATCTTAAAGCTTGAAAATTTTTCTTGCAAGATATATGCTTTAGCGGTCTTTGTGCCTTCGGTGCCCTCAAATGTTTCTTCTAGCTTGGCCCAAGCATCATGTGCAACTTCTATGTTCTTTACTTGCTCAAATGTCTTGTCATCTAATGCCTCATGGAGAGCACTAATGGCAATATCATTGCATTGAAGCTTCTTCTCCTCTACCGGTGTGGGTGCTTCCGGATGAGCAACTTTAAATTTTGTTTCGGTGACCTTCCACACTTCTCTATTGATTGACTTAAGGTGTGCGGTCATCTTAACCTTCCAATATGCATAATTTGTCCCATCAAAGTGAGGTGTCTTCTTGGTGTTGTTGATGTGCAAACTTAATTGAGCCATTTCTTCTTCACCGTAGGTTGTTAAGCCTCAAATAAACGGTGCCTCGGTTCTGATACCACTTGTAAGGTCCAAATGGCTAGAGGGGGCGTGAATAGCCTATTTAAAAAACTACAAGCTTCTCTAAACAACCACGTTAGAACAAAAGATGGCTAAGCTAATTCTAGCACTAGCTCAACTACACTATGCAAGCCACCTATACAATTCTAGTGAAGCAAGGCTATGATCTCTAATACACATCAACAAGACTAAGTCACTAAGCTACTTACTCCTATGTGATAAAAGCTACACTAAGCAAACTACACTAGGAATAGAACAAGAAAGTAAAGAGCAAGTGACTTGATTCTTATACCAACGATGTAGAGAAGTAATGCACTCGAAGAATCAATCACAAGAGAAATCCTCGGCAAAGAGATGACACAAGATTTTTACCGAGGTTCACTTGCTTCCCGGCAAGCTACTCCTCGTTGTGGCGATGCACCCACTTGTTGGTTCACGAGCTAATCGACTATCAAGAGTCGAACCCTCGGCGGGCGCCGCACAACCGCACACAAGATGGGGATCCTCCAAGCCACGAGCTTCACTAGAGTATCCAATTTGCGAACTCCCGCGGGGAAGGATCAAGAACCCCTTACAACACTTGGTGAGGGCTCCAACAATCTCCAATTGCGAGCTCAATCACCTCCGCTGCTCCAAGCCGTCTACCGTGTCGGGAAACACGGAAGAGTAACAAGAAATCCGCAGCAACTAGAAGATCAAGTGCCTCTAGAATGCAACTCTCAAGCAATGCACTTGAATCTCACTCAATCTCACTCAAGATGTGCAACTAAGCAAAGAGATGAGTGGAGGGGTTGTTCTCTAGCTCAAAGGATGTTTCTAGGTCTCAAAATATGCAAGAGTTACCCTCAAACCCCAGACATCCTCTATTTATAACGAAGGGGTACGCAGCTAGCCGTTACGGACGACGCAGCGAAAATCGTGCTGACCGGACGCTCCGGTCAGGGTGACCGGACGCGTCCGGTCACTACACGACAAGCGAAAACGGTGCGTGTCAGAACTAGCCGTTGCCGTGACCGGACGCACTCAACCGATTGACCGGACGCGATAGTGCCAGCATCCGGTCGCGTTCCAGTAAGCTCCCGTCGAGACCGGACGCGTCCGATCGCACGTGACCGGACGCGCCGCGCGTCCGATCAACACTCTACCCTTCTGGACGCCTGACCAAACGCTCCGGTTCCGTGAGGGACCGGACGCGCCGGTCGCGCACTCTACTTCAGCGCACAGGAGGACTGACCGGACGCGCTGGTCAGGCCAGACCAGCGTCCGGTCACAAACCCTAGTGCCCGCGCCGCGTTGAACTGACCGGACGCGTCCGGTCAAACCGAGACCGCGTCCGGTGCAGCGTCCGGTCACCACAGTGACCGCCGTTCGCCTCCGTTACTGCACTATTCATTTATTTGAAAAAGAAAAACAAAAACGAAAACGAACTCGGGCTGCTTCTCCTCCTCTCCGATCCGGCCCAGCCCAACCGGCCCGCGTGCCCACGTGCTCGCTCGCGCTCGCGTTGGCCCAGCAGGCGGCCTAGCAGCGCGGCCTGTCTCCGCGCGCGCTCTCTCTCTCCCGCGCTCGCTGACAAGCCGGCCCCAGCTGTCATCGCCAACCTCCTGCTCTCTCTCGCTCTCCCGCGCGCTCGCTCGCTTCCCCGCGGTGGCCGGCCGATGACCGGCGCTTCGATCGACAAACCGAGCTGACCAACATCTTCTACACAACCCAGCGAACCCGTTTTGCTAAGTTGCGCCATGGTTCGAGCCCTAGTGACCCGCGAGCGACGGCGATGGCGGCACGGTGGCCACGGAAGCAGCACGCCGGCGACTACAAAGCGGTAGAGACTAAATTGAAGGGTCGGGAAGCATCAGTGGCTCACCGCGGTTGCAGTGGAGTTCTCGGTGGCGACGGGGAGCGGCTGGAGTGGCCTGGCCACGGGAAGGCGATGATGGCGGTGGGTTGCCGGAGTTGGGCACGGGAGCAGGCGATGCGGAGGTTTGGGTGCGAAAACGGTGAACTCCGGTGGTCCACGAGGTGCGCGAGGATGAGGCGACTCGATTACTGCAGCCTGCGTGACCGGAGGCGGCTTGGTGGCGGCAGCGGCGAGCGGCGACGGTGGCGAAAACAGGGAGAAGAAAAACGATTCACTGGACGCGGCGATATATGTAGGCAGCGGTCGCGGCTACAGCGCTGCACTGCTCGCGTCGTCGCGCTGGCGTCCCCGACCGCGCGCGAAGGCCGTGGAAGGCCACGGCGGCGATCGGCCGGCGCCCATACCGGCCGGTGGCCGACGGTCATTGGCCTGACACTGTAGCTCCCCCCCCCCAAATTCTGAAATTCAAACTGGTTTTTCAAATTACTCTCAAATTTGTATAACAACTTGAAAATCTTCCAATCTATGAAATCTTCAGATTTTCAAGCTCTACAAGTTTGATATTGAACACTTTTTCAAATTCTGCTTGGATTTTGAAATTTGAGTTTAAATTCAAAAAGGGACACATTTTTCAGATTTGGTAATTTAGAAATTACTTTTGATTTCATATTGAAACTTCAAAATCTCCAAACATCAAAGTTGTATATCTCAACAAGACCTACAACTTTGCTGTTCAAAACTTTTTCAAATTCTGCCTCCATTTTAAAATCTTAGTTTGGGGACAAGAATGAATTAAAACTGAAATTTGTTTATTTTCAAAATTGCTCCACATTTTACACTAAAACTTTGAAAACTCAAAACACCAAAGTTGTAGCCCTTGAAAAGTTCTACAAACTTGGTTTTGAACTTTTTCCCAAATTTTGCTTAGATTTTGAATTATTTCAATAGGGGTAAAATAGGGTTTTGAAATTTAGGGTTTTCGGAGGGATTTCAAATTGAAATTTGTTGCTACTTTGATTTGTGATTACTTAGTGATCAAAACCTCACCCAAGGGCATCATTTGGACCAACATGACATGGTTGACCAAATGTCACTCTTGGTTGACCAATTAGCTTTTGAAATTCTTTTACATTTCTCCCCAGATTTGAATTCGAATTCGAATCGGAAAACTCGTGACAAGTTTTGGGACTCCAATTCAAACTCAAATTTGGAGCTTCATTTTAGATGTTTTACTTGAGCTCATACCCTACATTTGACACTAGTGTGCAACACAGTCGCGCACTTCAAATTACACAGGGCATGGACTAAGCATTTGCGGTGGAATTCGAAATTAGGGTTTTCGGTTTCGGAGCACACCACTGAGAAACACATTCAACCTAGATAAGTAAACTTGTTTTAGTTGATGCATAACAGGGTTAACCTAACAGGAATGATTAGCAATGCATTATGATGACATGGCAGATTAATTAGCACTATAACACCCGGGGTGTTACAATTTTCATGTCCTCCATTAAGGGCACCAAGAAAACATCCATGTCAACTCCAGCCTGTGTAGGTCCAGAGGTAAGGATGGTTAGCAAAAGGTACTTTTGCTTCTGCATCAACCATGGAGGAAGGTTGTAGACGGTGAGGATCACCAGCCATGTGCTGTGCTTACTGCTCCTCTCAGCAAATAGATTCATTCTGTCAGTACTCAATGCGAACCTAACATTTATTGGTTCCTTTATAATTCATTGAAATCTTTCCACTGCTGGCCATCAGCTGGGTGCCGAAGCTTCCCATCGTCTTTGTGCTCATCAGAAGCATACCAGCTCATAAGTTTGGCATCCTCTAGGTTAGCGAATAAACACCTCAATCGATCGACCACAAGCAAGTATCACATCACCAAAGCAGGAATCTTTTTCTGCGTATAATAGTCTACTTCTTGTTTTTCTTTGCTAGTGGGTTTTGAACTACTCTTCTAGGTCTTCTGTTGGGTACTCTTTCGCTTCTTTCCTTTACACAAGGAGACAACACACTCTTCCTCTCTGTAGTCTTTATTCGTCTTGTACCTACTTGCACCATAATTTGGACAGCTATCCAAGTCCTTATAATCAGCACCTCGATATAGGATACAATGATTTCTACACACGTGGATCTTCTCAACACCCATCGTCAATGGACTGATTAGCTTCTTTGCATAGTACGTGTTAGCAGGCACTTTGTTCTCCTTTGGAAGCATGTCTGCGATAATACTCAAGAACGCATCGAAGCTAGCATCAAAAAGACCATACCTAGCTTTGCACACCAATAACTTTAACACAGACCGCAGCGTCGTGAACTCTTTGGTGCAACCCTTAGACTCATCATACAAAGGCTCTTCTGCTGCCTTCATCAGGGCCTCCATACCTTTCATGAAGAATATTGATAGATCTTTCACATGACAACGCAACAGTGCCTCTAGAAATTATGCATCTTCCGCAGTCATATTATTTGGCAGGACATTAGTTCGGACACCTTCATTTCCTCCAGCGAAACCATGATCAGGAACATTTGGCACAACATGTTTGGCGTCTGGATCATCGGCGTCAGGTTGTTGTGTCTCGTATACGAACTGAAACCCACCAACAAGCATATCTGGACCATCGACATCGATGTTCGCAGGGTTTCCAGTTGTATAAGGTGTAGAGCTACCCTCTCCATGCTTTGTCCAAATCAAATAATCCTTTATAAATCCTCGACGGACCAGATGAGAAAGGATTTGTTGAGTGTCATCAAATACAACAACATTTCTACAGTCCATGCATCGATAATGTATGTGCGTCTTCTTTGTTCTCCTTGCATGGTTCTTAGCGACATCAATAAACTTATGGACCTCGGGTATGTATGATGGATCTAGTCTTGATAACTTATACACCCAAAAGAATCTCTCCATCATTACCTGTAAAATCATGACACTGTGGACCTCAGGTATTGTAATCAATGCAAAACAAGTAACCATATATATATCTAGACATCTTTATTAGCACCTTTTGATGTGAGGTAGGGTATAGCTATGGTTTATTAGCTAGGATTTACAATTTATGTGAGGTTTTAGCTAGGATTTAGGTAGGGTAGCTAGGGATTAAAGTAAAAAAACCTAATAAGTAGCATAATTAAAAAACCTAAGTTGAATAATTACAAAACCTAAGTAGCATAATTAAAATAAATACATGTGGATAAAATAAATTGAGAAATAAAGAGAGAGATTAAAGTAAAAAAACCTAATGAGCATAATTAAAAAATAACAAAAAACCTACATTTCTCTCTCTACATAAATACACAAGAACACACCATTGATGGAATATATATCTTATATAAACTAGCTAAATTGAGAAGCAAATATGAAAAGGGAGAGAGGAGAGACATTATGTAACCATCTTAACCTCATTAGAAGAAATAAAGACAAGAAGCTAGATTTTCTTCTCTCTAACTCATGGTGAAACCCTATATCAAAAAGTAGCACAAATTAAGCAAGAATGAACAAAATGATAGTACAAGGACATAAACTAACCTTTCTTATCAATCTCCTTCTAAAAAATCAAGATCAAAACCT
Source organism: Saccharum hybrid cultivar R570 (assembly GCA_038087645.1). NCBI lineage: Eukaryota > Viridiplantae > Streptophyta > Magnoliopsida > Poales > Poaceae > Saccharum > Saccharum hybrid cultivar. The sequence goes on along the minus strand of JAQSUU010000354.1, from coordinate 4,674,197 downwards.
CTCTCCTTATATTTTGAGAGATCTGAACCTCCAAAATGCCCTCCAATGAAAGATGGCTGCGATGAACAGTTCTGCTAGGGGTGGAAGGAGGGGTATATATATCAGAAACATCACTGGCGATTGCCTTTAGTAACCGCCTGTGGAAATCCATTTTCACTGGCGGTTGCCCTATGACAACCACCTATGTTACATTTACACTAGCGGTTGCTTTATGACAACCGCCAGTGTAACCGCCTGTGGAAATGGATTTCCACAGGTGGTTATAAAGTCGTGGCCCACCCATTTCTTTACACAGCCGGCCCTAAAGTGAAACCACCAATAAAAAAGAGGGCCACCGGCTTAGAGCTCTTTTCTACTAGTGAGATGTGTAGAAACTAACAGGTTGCATGGCAGCCCTCAATCGTTTCATATCACGACTCGGTGAAAAAGGGTTACCTTTTTTCAAGTTACTAAAGAAAATGGGTAAGTTCGAGTGGACAGAGGAAGCCAAGGAGGCTTTCAAAAGCCTTAAGGCATACCTCACCTCCTCGCTCGTCCTCCACCTCCAAAGAAACATGAAGACATGATGCTATACATTACGACAACTTCTATGGTGGTCAGCGCAGCGATCCTCGTGGAGAGCGAGAGGAAGGACCCGTGTATAAAGTACAATGGCCAGTTTACTACATCAGTGAGATACTATCAATTCCAAAATTCGGTACCTGCATGTGCAAAAACTACTTTACACCCTCCTGATCACCTCCCGCAAGCTTCGCCACTACTTTGAAAACCATAAGATTACTGTGGTAACAAATTTTTCACTCAGAGATATCCTACATAATAGAGATGTAACAGGGTGCATATCTAAGTGGGCAGTTGAACTTGGCGCCGTCAATGTTGATTTCACCCCATGAAAAGCGATCAAATCTCAAGTCCTAACTGATTTTGTTGTCGAATGGACAGAAATCTAACAACCTACGCCAGATGCCATCCTCGACCATTGAAATGTACTTTGATGGATCACTCAAACTAGGCAGAGCTAGCGCAGGCATTCTCTTCACCTCCCCAGATGGGAAACAACTCAAATATGTCCTTCAAATATTATGGCAAGCCACGAACAATGAAGCAGAGTACGAAGCACTTATCCATGGGCTCCGGGTAGCTATCTCCCTTGGAATCAAGCGACTTCTCGTCTACGGTGATTCGACAGTAGTTGTCAATCAAGTCAACAAGGATTGGGATTGCACCAAAAATAACATAGATGCTTACTGTGCCAAAGTCAGAAACTCATGGCACGTTAGCCAGTTATGAAGATTCTACGCCTAAAAAGCACCGGACTGATTCTTCTGCAACAAGAAAAGACTATGTAATCAAGATTCTTGATCAAAATAATAAAGATAATGTTCCTTACCAACGATTGTCTTGTTAAGATCTACAAAACCTATCCCAGAGTTATTCAACCCGGATGAGAGTAAAAGAGCTAAAAAGAAGCTTGAGCTCACCCTATCCTAAGCCTTTTTAGGCTTGGATGAGAGTAAGAAGGCTGACAAGCCAACACTCAACCGATCCCAAGTTGTTTTCACGGCGCGGATGAGACCTAGATAGCGCTCGCCCTACCCCGGAGTTATTCAGCCCGGATGAGAGCAAAAGAGCTGAAAAGAAGCTTGAGCTCACCGTATCCCAGATCTTTTCAGGCTTGGATGAGAGTAAGAAGGCTGACAAGCCAACACTCGACCTATCCCGAGTTGTTTTCATAGCGTGGATGAGAGCAGCTAGCACTCGTCCTATCTCAAAGTTATTTAGCCCGGATGAGAGCAAAATAGCTGAAAAGAAGCTTGAGCTCGCCCTATCCCAAGAGAAGACTGACAAGCCAACACTCGATCGATCCCGCGTTGTTTTCACAGCGCGGATGAAAGCCAGATGGCGCTCGCCCTACACCGGAGTTATTCAGCCCGGATAAGAGCAAAAGAGCTGAAAAGAAGCTTGAGCTCGCCCTATCTCAAGCCTGAAAGGCTTGATGAGAGTAAGAAGGCTGACAAGCCAACACTCGACCTATCCCGAGTTGTTTTCACAGCGCGGATGAGAGCCAGATAGCGCTCACCCTATCCCAGAGTTATTCAGCCCGGATGAGAGCAAAATAGCTTAAAAAAGCTTGAACTCGCCGTATCCCAAGCCTTTTCAGGCTTGGATGAGAGTAAGAAGGCTAACAAGCTAACACTCAACCTATCCCGAGGTTTTTTCACAGCGTGGATGAGAGCCAGCTAGCGTTCGTCCTATCCCTGAGTTATTCAACTTGGACAAGAGCAAAAGAGCTGAAAAGAAGCTTGAGCTCGCCCTATCCCAAGCCTTTTCTAGCTTGGATAAGAGTAAGAAGGCTGATAAGTCAACATTCGACCTATCCCGAGTTGTTTTCACAGCGCATATGAGAGCTAGTTAGCACCTACAACGAAGTTATTCCACACAAGACGAAAGAACCTGACTGACCTAGCGCCTACGCTCGACAAGACTCATGAAGACGCATAAACAAGAATACAGCCAGTTGGAAGGATATAACTCTAAAACACCAGGATACGCCCACGACGATTAAGGCTTATATCCAGCACATAGCTAAAGAAAATTTCAAGATCTAGGAAACAACTTGAAAAGAGTCAAAAAAAGGATGACTACTCGAATAATTCAAGCAAAATAGTAAAGATGTATCCAAAGAGCCAGAGTTTCTTTACAAGACAGCATATAAAGTATATCTTCACAAAGAAGGAAGGAGACGCCTGGGCACTACAAAGCCTAGCTATCAGCTTCATTATCAGACGGAGCTGAATATCAAGCTTCTCGGCGATGAAGTTGGCCAGATCTTCAACTTCAGGCTCAGCCTTCTCGATGAAATCCAAATAGTCATCATCATTGGCTTCCTCCCTAAGTTTTTACAAAGAGATCATCGGAGCAAGAACCCAGATATGAGCCAAGACGTTCTTGACGCACGTTTGGACCCCATTCTTAATAAAACTCTGAAGACGCATAGGGATCAGCCGGATGAAGTCGCCCCAGGTCCTTCCATCGTCTTCAGAAGTCCGAAGAAGGTTCGCAACGATCTTGAAAGATTTCTGTAAGGTGGCAAACCATTGATCAGATACCGCCAGCTTCTTCGACAAATCATCAATGATTTTCATTCCCTGCACAAAATCCCAGTTAGCACCAAGTCTAATTAGCCAGACATGAGCGAGTTCTTCAGCACGAGCTTTTACTTCCTCAGCCCTATTATGATTAGAGCAAATCGATATCTTCATCTCTTCGACATTATCCAAGAGCTTCTGCTTATCTCTACGGAGGGCTAATCAAGGCAATCAGAGAAAATCAGACAAATGAAGAACAGAGAAATAAGATATAAAAGGAAACAAAACATATAAGTACTCGAGATACATTCACACTCCTTGAGGCTGTTAGATTTCCCAAATAACTCTCGCAAGGCAGCCATGGCATCATCCCTCCTCTGCTCCGCCTCGATGACTTGCGCGAGGAGAGCCCTCTCAAAAGTTTGGCACCCTTAGCGGTCGGAATCCAGCTCCACCTCCTTATTGGCCAACTCCGCCTTCCGCTGGCTCAATTCAAAGACCAGCTTCTTCTCAGTCTCACCTGAGCCAAAGAAGTTAGAGTGATCCCGAGAGGACTTATCTCACAGAAAAAAGAAGAAAATGAGAAAAAGAAGTAAAAGAAGCCGGAATGCCAAAAACAAGAAAGAACATACCTACATAAAGCTGCTCTCCAAAAGAAGCCACTCCAGCCGAGAGATTCTCCCAAGCCACGGTCAGCTTGGATAGACGATGGGTGGCATCAAACTTCAACACCACATCATCTTCCAGATGCTGACTGCTTGAAGCGTGGCTGACAAAAGAAGAAATCGGCAGAGAAGCTAAAACCACGACCAAATCCATGTCTTGCGCGGTAAAGGCTCCAGCCGCCTGCGAAGCCGGTTTCTCAACCATGGTCACGGTCACCTCAGGATTGGGCGACTCCACAACGACTTGATCAACCTGGACCACCGCCTCCCCCACAGTCGCCTCGCTGACTGTACGCTCCGAATCTTGGAACTCGGTGTGCGGAGGAGCACCAGCCGACTGAGATGAAGTCGGCTGGGGGTTGAGAGAAGGCGACGACGACAGCCTACAAGATGACAAAAGAACTCTCCAATAAGAAAACATACAAGAAAGACAAGGACAGAACAAGCTAGTTATAATTCGCTCATCTGGCTGTTCTTCTCTTCAGGCTGATACCCCCAAGCCGAACAGATGGCTTAGGCAAGGGCATGGCGGTGAAAAAAATATCATCACCGCCCTGCATCAAGATTGGCGAGATTGGCGCCTGAGTCCCTACGGAAATCAAGCTCGATCCCCGCTTACTGCAAAAGACGAAAGTGAGACGAATTAGCAAAAGAACTCGAATCAACGCAAGACTAAACAGGAACAAACGCTCTAACTACTCACCGACGAGTAGCAAGGGCCGAACCATCTTCTTCATTCTTATCCTCGAGAAGCTTGACCACGCTGCCATCTAAAAAGGAAAAGAAGCACTCTGTTAAGGAGGCAAACAAACACCAATGAAGACAAAGAATATTGATACGCTCACCTAACAGCATGCTACCTATGACTTGAGTACCTGAATGAGTACTTGAATGATGAGGCTTCTTCGTAGCAGACGCACTGATGAAAATATCATCCGCCCGCGCCCTCTTCGAGGTGGTGCGATGGGCTCAAGAAACTGGGCACGACACATATTCAACATAATGACCGAAATCCCCAAAAGACACGCCAGAAAATATAGTGACAGAGCGGGACTTACTAGTTACAGAGGCTTCGCCTGGTTTTCATCAACCTCCCTCCCATAGGGTTGTTCTCGAAGGAGAGCGGGGGCAAATAATCAAAATTTCGCCCCAAGTCCTACAAGCAACAAAAAAACAAGGGGAGCAGAAGATGTAACAGCCCCAAACGGCCAAGTGGGCCCAAATCATGGAATAGGCCGATACTACTATAGCTGGGGCAGCGGGCTGGTACTGTGGATGGGGGTACTGCACACACGGACACGGCTGATACTGTTCACTGGATACTGTAGCAGCCGATTACTGTTTACCAGAGCTGAATTCGATATACTGTAGCATCGCGAAACACTGTACACCCAGAACTATACCGTGAACCTGAGGATCACCTAACCAGCTTAAATACCAGGACTAGGGACGCGTAGTAACCTTCGGTTAACCGTTTTGAGCGAAGCGAGGATGAAAGCTCAAGCGGGTTGCTACGCAGATGGGACCACTCCTTGGTAGAGTCGGCCTGGGCCGTGTATGTCGGAACTGGATCTTACAGAAGAAAGGAAGACAGAAAGTACTCGCGAAGAACAAAACAACTTACAGCAGGGGGCAGACGATCAGCACGGTACTCTGGGACCGTATGAGGGACAATGGTCAGCCCCTTTAGGACCGTCCTGAGGCGCTCCAACACTTCTTCTGTCAACTCCAGAGTCGAAACCATCCAAGACGGGTCCTCAGCTCCAGAGTACTCGAAGCCATAGTTCTCCCTCGCCTTCAGAGGTTGAACCCGACGACGAAGAAAACTGGCGACAATCCCGAATCCAGTCAGACCTTGCTGCTTCAGAGTCTGAATTTTCTCAAGCAGCGGCTTGATCTTCTTGAGCTCCTCACTCGTCAGAGGGACCTTCTCCTAACGGTCGTTGACCACAAGACCGAAGTTTGAATGAACAGCAAGAGGAGGGTTCATGTTCCCAGCGTAAAACCACTCAGAACGCCACTCCTCGACAGAATCAACCAAGTAATCAAAAAACAAACCTTTTTTGCCCTAACGAAATTGATTCCCACAACCACCAAGAGAAGTACTGTCACTCTGGAGGTGTGGTTTCAGGCGAAAGAAATAGCAAAACAAGGAAATAGAAGAAAAAATTCCAAGGAAAGTCTCGCAAAGATGAACGAAAACTGAGAGATGGAGGACATCGTTCGGGGTAAGGTGGTTTAAGAAAATACCATAGTATTGAAGAAAATGATGAAAAAAATGAGATGTTGGAAGGCAGAGTCCAGCACGAATGAAGGAGACGAAGAGAACGATCTCACCATGGCCAGGGGAAAGGAACCTGGTGCTTGCCAGGGGTCTTCTAATTAGCTAAGCCTTAATCCTAAATCAAGCCATTGCTGACCAATTCCAGCAGTTGATCCTCTGTGGTAGTCGAGGAAGGCCAAGTATTCTCCGCAGCCCTCATAGCGATGAACTCTTGGTTCTAAATCACCTTAAGTGCCTCCTCCTCGTCCACCAGAACCTCCTTCGGCTTGCTACTTGACGTCTTCTTCTTGCCCATACACTGACGGTGCTCTAGTCTCACGGAGAGAACGGCGGCAATACGTGGGCAGTGACAGCGTTTGAGCGGCGACGACGACGAAGCTCTGAAGGAAGGTTAGGGTTTTGTGAAGGCAGAATGCTAGAACACCAAGGCAAGTAAGGAAAAAGAAAAAGAACAGCCCCTTATATAGATTTCCAGTGGTAAAGCACGGCCCAAATGGCCCGTTAAGCCAACGGGTTGTTTCCACATTTTACACATTGAATGTAGGACGCAATCGAAGCGACAGATTGCACGCCTGTTCACAATAGAACAGTACAACGGGCAGATTTCAGACTTATCCGTTCACACTGCGTCATTGTCGAATTGTTACAGCTCGTACAACTCAGAAAGAACTCACCATTCGCAAGAAACACAGAAGATATTACAGAACGCTGCCAAAGAACCTAGATTTTCCAGAAAAAACCCAGATGATACTTGAAAGCACTCAGACAAGCAAAAAAAGACAACAGCTCAAAAAACAAGATTTTTTCTATTACAAATATCTTCAAGAGATACAAGATTACAAATCTCACAAGACCCAAAGAACTCGGTACTACGACGAACAAGGTAGCAACAAGGAGCACAGAAAGAACACGGCTCTGAAAATGACTACGTGCCCCTAGTTGCTACTCGGCATAACACTCTACTCGGCTACACTATTTTCTTCAAAGGAGGAGTGCAGTGCATCCAAGATTGGTGTTAGCGGCACTGCGTGACATGGACCAGGTGAGGCCCACAGGCATCTATCAAACCAAGCCCGATGTGATCCTAGATCAGATGCTGATCTGCACTAGACAGTCGCAAGGCAGAGTGAAAGGATCAACCAAGAACTACTGGATAAGGAAACACATCCCACGTCACAAGACTTCTTCCACCTGCCAAGATGGACTACCCGGCGCAATGCCGCCGCGAGATTAGTCTACCTCTAATCTCTATCACAAGACTTCTTTCATCCACTACAAGCAATACAAGACTTCCGACTCACGCCCGAGGGCTGCTCAACCTCACAAACTATCATATTCACGGCTGAAAGCCTACAAGCTCTACACCAAGACTTTGCCGATTTACAGCAGCTCGCCAGCGGGGTATTTATAGACCAAGGAGCGGTGTACATGGAACAAATGCACCAACGACAAAAGACTCAAAGAAATAACAGAAAACAGTAAAGAAAAAGCAGCCGCGCGTGAAGACACGGTACTCGAGGACAGTATATCCGAAAGAATATGCCAACACTGTGCAACCCGTGACTACGTAGCATTCAACCAACTCAGCTACCACCTACCACCTACCTCTGACAGAAAGTAGGTTACCAGAGAACATGACAAGAGACCCTCTATCTGAGTTCTTCTTAAACAAAAGAACCCGGATATATGCTCGGAGGCTGCAGGGTGCATATCCTCATTAGAGATTTTTAGTTTTTCTAACGCTCAAAATCGAAGACCCTCCAACTTTTTGTCCTAAATAGCAAGAGGCTCGGGGGCTACACTCAGTGAGTGCGCTTTTTCAAACTCAGGAGATTTCTTAAAAAACACCACTTCAAGGCTTCTCTTCGAAAGAATCCAGACCAGGCTTGTTTCACTAAGCGAGGCCAGAGAAACAAGAATGCTTTCGAGTTCAACCATGAAATACTCGGGAGCTTGTCGATGCAGGACCCACAAAGTTCCCCAGCAATACATGTCGTGAGCCTCGACCGGGCTCACGGACCGAAGCAGGTAAGGGTGCAACTACTACACCTAATCCAAGTAGAATAGGCCAGACTAGCCGGGCTCCTATAGCAAACTACCTTCTGAATTTAGATCAGAACACCTTCTTTGGATCCGACTAGGTTTGTAACCATACCATAGTCTTCTCTATTGATATAAAAAGAGACTATGGGCACCCATGTAACAACAGAACATACCAATCAATCCAACACAACAGGCTAACGCCGACTGGACGTAAAGGCTATTACTCGATCACGGTCGAGGGCCCGAACCAATATAAATCGACTATCTCTTGCGTTCACTGTTGACTTCCGTACCCACCAAGACCCAAACAACTGTCCCGGGTACCCCTATGATAGGCTATCGGTGGTAAAACATCGACAGATTCACGTACATCCTCCAGTTATGGGTGTCTACAAGTGGCATAAGTTCCCAATACATTAGGTCGCTTCTGTTCAACACTACCATTACCGAGAGGTCATGTTGCTCCGCGTCAAGTCCGAATGAATTATAAAGCTAGATGGTTATAGACTGCCAAGTTCTCTCCCTTACTCTAGGTACTTATTTACTTATCGAACTAAAATCTGAACAAACTACCCCTTCTGAATCATATTTAATTTCACCAGATCCATAAAACAGTTAAAAACTTAACGTTTTATTTAATGAATGGTAGTATACTAAAAAGTATAGCAATTCTAAAGTCTGATAAAAACTACTCAGAACTGTAGTATAGTACAAAACAAAGTTCCTTTAACAAACAAAAAATCTACATTCTAATATGACTAACTAAAATCTAGTACAGAAAATCTTAAGTTAGTATTACTAATAGTATAATCTGCTAAAAAGTATTCTAAAAAATATAATACACATAAGAAAGTTGTCCTAAGCTTAACGTTACAATTACTAAGGTCTACTAAAAATTAATCCTAAATAAAATCTAGTATATAAAAGAGTATTCTAGTAAGTCTTAAAGGACGAACCCTAAAGTAAAAAAATTATTCGTAAAAAAATATTCTAATATATAGAACAGTGTTCTACTCAGTCTTAAAATACGAATCCTTAATTATGCTAAAAAGTATTCAAAAATATAATATAGTATAGGTAAAAGTCTTCTTTTAAGACTATAGGTAAAAAAGTATTCAGAAATACAATCTAATTTTTTCTATTAAATCTTATAGTACAAATAATAAAGTATGCTACAAAGAATTCCTAAAAAACCTAGTATAAAAATGATCTACTAAGTCTTAAAATATCAATCCTTAATTCTCCTCAAAATTATTCTTAAATATAACCTAGTACAGATGTAAGTGTTCTACTAAGTCTAAAAGTAGCAACCCTAAAATCTGCTAAAACTAAATACAATCTAATGTCTACTCCTAAGTCTAATATTCTACATCTGGTAAGGCTAAAAAATATTACTAACTAAATTCTAATATTCTACAACTACTAGTATTCTAGGTCTGCTAGTTATAAACTCAAATATGCGACTGTGTTAGAAAAATACATGATGCGAAGCACAGATCCGGCAGGGCTTTGCCGCTTTCCACACCTCCCCTCCCTCTCTTCTCACCCCTTTCTTTTTTTCGAATTAAAATGAGATTTCAGCTATTTTTGGACCTTTTATAGGGGGAGGCAAACCGCACATTGAACGAGCGGTAGGAGGGTAGAAAACACGGTTTCAAAGGGCGGAGAAAGAAACCGCTCTTTTATTCTACGGTAACCTCTCTGGGCCCGCACGCCGACACCCTCCTGCTGTTTCAACGAGCGGTTTGGACTGTGAGGCCCGTGCGCCGACAGCTAACCACACTTTCAACGAGCGTTTTGAATCCGGGGGGCGGGAGAGCCTCCAACTGCCTACATGGCACGTCTTGCCACAGTTTCAAACAGCTTTTAGTGTAAATGCAGATTTAAACCACGATTTTAAGCTAAACTGTAAATTCAACTAGCGATTTCTTTAAACCACTAATTCAAATAGCGTTTGGTGGAAAAAAACTAAAAAATTTTAGATCGGTGATTTATTTTTGAAATATCATAAAATAAAAAATAAAAAATAAAAAATTTTCTTATTCTCTCCCTCTCTGTCTGTCTGAGTGAAAACTAATCTAGACTGGCTAGGTCATTATTGGGCTGCTGCGCCGTGCTTCTCGACCCATATACGCCCAAGGCCCAAGTGCCCCCACAGAAACCTAGCCGACTAGTCCTGTCCCCTCCTCAGTCCTCACCTAGGGTCGCTCGCTCTTACCTCTCATGGGTCCTCCAGAGCCGCCAGCTGCAATGCTCTCGTCACTGTCACCTTCTCTCTGAGCTCCGCAGTTACCTCCTCCTCGGCGTCACCATCTCCTTCTCCCGCTCACTTCACAGCTCCCTCCTCGCTTTGCCGTCTCCGAGAGGAGAGGATGGCGTTTCACTTGACCAACGCTCTGGACCATGCAATCCCGATAGGTTCTCCTCATCTCCTGCCGTTTGATTTCTACATTCTGAATCTTGCTTGTTCTTATAGCGTCATCTCGTGTGGTTCGATCTTTTTATTATCTAGGGTGTCGTGTGTTACATGTTTGTGTGGGATCAACGAGAGGTTCGCTCCACGATGGCGCTGTACGTTTCATGAGAGCCCGCCATGGATTTTGTGGAGGTTCCGGGATACTCCCGTCGGTGCAAGGTTGTTTCTGATACGGTGAGGAATACCACAGCAGCATTGGCCTACTAGATGATTCGACTACACAGCCATGGTTTCTCTCTAGATGGAACACTTATCATAGATGGATTTTATGTCCACCTCACTGGATCACTAAAGGGCACTAGAGCACTCTTTGACAGGCTCGTCCCATTGGATGACGTGCTCAGATCTAGGAACATGACTACGTTGGCTAATTTTTCACAGCAGCATCTATATCAGATCCAGCGCTTTGGACCTGTCCCACCAGAGGTTGAAGACCTCCTGAACCTCCTCACCGCCTTCATAGTTGACCATTACCATTTCCTCAAGTCTCATCCGGCGTACGAGGATGCCATAGGCAAATCTACCGTCTTCACCAAGCTGTACGTCCTCCTAATGGCTTTGAAGACAAGGGACATGAACCAGTTCCTCAATGCCATAGGGAACATGGACAACGCCATTAACAGCCCCGCCTGAATCTGTGATGGCATTCAGAACCTCTATCTACATCAGCTGATGCGCTTCACCTCTAACCCCGGGGCAAATGGACTGTTCACCAATATCGTGTACTGTCTGAAGGTGCAACGCAATAGAGAGTCCCACCTCTCTCAGGACTATTGTGGTGTCCCTGCAGTTATAGGGATAGAGGAGGCCTTCCGTGCAGCCATATCAACCGCCACTGAGAAGATCCCATCACTAGCGATGCCAGCCCCCTATCCATAGAACTTTCAAGCTTTGCAACCTACCTTGACAGCGCTCTTTCATCTAAATGAAGCACGAGCCACTGCCACCGCTATTACTGATGCACTGCAGCTTTACAGCCACTCAACAGTTGAAGCTGACGCAGCAGCAACAGCAGCAAGGTACCTGGGCAGGCAGCAAATAATCTATATTTCTAATCCGCTGGCCTTTATTCAACCACCATGGGAAATGCATCCAAATCAGGTTCCGGCTTAGTAGGCACAACGATAGCAGCAGGCTCTTCAGGACTACCAGCAATAGCAAGTAAACACAAGAGGAAGAGTAGCACAAGCAGCACAAACAGCGCATCAACGCCTTCAGCAGGTGCGAGCGACACCACACCCGCTCATGTCTAGAAACATGTTCGATGTAAAAGATATCTCAGACATGTTTAATCTCATGGAGCCAAGGCTGCTTTGTATACTGCATCGGGCTATGTTCACTGAAGGGGAACTCCAAAAACTGGAGTGGCACTAGGAGTACAAAAAAGCAGATATGCCATTTTAAGATGTAGCATTGTGGCTCCATTCTCATCCGAGTTTCTGTCATTATCCAAGGACTAATATGTAGCGATCATCACTACCTTTAACCACCACTATCTAGCTAGCAAGTGTTGTAGTAATTTGATTACTTAAACCACTATCTAACAACTCTTTTATTCGTGTGCTCAATGCTTTCCAACACAGTTCATCCGATGCTCAATGCTTTACTTTAATCGGATGAACTGTGTTGGGGGCTGAGAGGAAATTCGGTCTTTATTTATCATTCCCTGTTATTACTGATTCTACCTTGACTTATGTCATTGAATTGTGATCTATGTCATGAGTAATGTTTGCCCGGCGCATTCTGATCGTGGCAAGCGGAGCTTGCCCTTCTAATTCATTCATTCACTATGACTTGCTTTGTTAAGGAGTTTATTGGAGCGCGGCGCATGTTGTATGAGTTGGATGAAATTCCTGAGCATGAGCTGCTTGTTTTTGCTGTTGTTGGACGGCAGTTACTGCCGCTTTGATTTGTAGTTGGGCTCGCTTTTGGATTAAGCTTTGTCTCGCTCTACCCGATCCATGGTTTTGTTTGTGAAATTAGCTCACATTTCGCCTGTGAGATTCTGCCTCCCCTTCAATGCGGTTACCAACACTGTTCTCGCTTCTGTAGACTTTTTCACAAACAAGTCCATGGATCTGAAGCGAGAACAGTATTGGTAACTGTATCGAAGGGGAGGCAGAATCTCACAGGCGAAATGCGAGCTAATTTCACAAACAAGCCCATGGATCAGGTAGAGCGAGACAAAGCTTAATCCAGGAGCGAGCCCAACCACAGATCAGAGCAGCAGTAACTGCCACCCAACAACAACAAAAACAAGCAGCTCATGCTTAGGAATTTCACCCAACTCATACAGCCTGCGCCGTGCTCTAATAAATTCCTTAACAAAGCAAATCATAGTGAATGAATGAATTTCGTAATCAAATTACTACAACACTTGCTAGCTAAATAGTGGTGGTTAAAGGTAGTGATGATCGCTACAGATTAGTCATTGGGTAATGACAGGAACTCGGATGAGAATAGAGCCACAATGCTACATCTTAAAATGGCAGATGCATTTCTTTGTACTCCTAGTGCCACTCTAGTTTTTGGAGTTCTCCTTCAGTGAACATAGCCCGATGCAATATACAAAGCAGCCTTGGCTCCATGAGATTAAACATGTTTAAGACATCTTTTACATCGAACATGTTTCTAGACATGAGTGGGTGTGGTGCCGCTTGCACCTGCTGAAGGCGCTATTACGTTGTTTGTGCTGCTTGTGTTGCTCTTCCTCCTCTTACGTTTGCTTGCTGTTGCTGGTAGTCCTGAAGAGCCTACTGCCACCGTTGAGCCAACCAAGCCGGAACCTGATTTGGATGTATTCCCCATGGTGGTTGAACAAAGACCGATGGATTGAAAATATAGATTATCTACTGTCTGACCAGGTACCTTGCTGCTGCTATTGCTGCTGCGTTAGCTTCAACTGTTCAGTGGCCATAAAGCTGCAGTGCATCAGTAATAGCGGTGACAATGGCTCGTGCTTCATTTGGACGAAAGGGCGCTGCCAAGGTAGGTTGCAAAGCTTGAAAGTTCTGTGGATAGATGGTTGGCATCGCTAGTGATGGGATCTTCTCAATGGCGACTGCTATAGCTGCACGGAAGGCCTCCTCTATCCCCATAACTGTAGACAGTGTTCGCCTAAACGGCCTAAACGGCCGATTAAACGGCCGCTAAACGGTAAACGGTGATAAACTATTTTGTTTAGGGGGTAAACGGAAAATTAAACGGTTGACCGTTTAAACGGTCAAAAAACGGAGAAAAACGGTCTAAACAGCCTAAACGGAACGGGGATAAACGGTATTAAACGGGCTAAACAGTGGTTTAAACGGGTGTTTAGGCGAACACAAGGTAAATCTAGTTAAGTTTTACATGTATAAATTTGTATACTTAAGTTTATTATATTTATAAATATGTACACTTGATTTGTTACATGCATAAATATGTACATTTGATTCTTTTCACATGCATAAATATATATACATACTAAAATAATTGATTTTTACTTGAATTAATATTTATAAATGCTAGAATAATTGATTTTACATAAAAAAAATATGCATATTTGGGTAATATTATGTAAAACCGTTTAGACTGTTTTAATCCGTTTAAACACCATCTAAACCGTTTAAACGCTAAACAGAGGGTGACCGACTGTTTAGCGTTTAGTGTTTAGGATAACATTGACTGTAGAGACACCACAATAGTCCTGAGAGAGGTGAGACTCTCCGTTGCGCCGCACCTTCAGACAGTCCTCTCCAGTCCCTCCACCACTTGACATTGCTACTCAAAAAGTTCACGATATTGGTGAACAATCCATTTGCCCTGGGGTTGGAGGTGAAGCGCATCAACTAATGTAGATAGAGATTCTAAACGCCATCACAGATCCAGGCGGGGCTGTTGATGGCGTTGTCCATGTTCCCTATGGCATTGAGGAACTGGTTCATGTCCCTTGTCTTTAAAGCCATTAGGAGACCGTACAACTTGGTGAAGACGACAGATTTGCCTATGGCATCCTCATGTGCCGGATGAGACTTGAGTAGGTACTAGTCAACTATGAAGGTGATGAGAAGGTCCAAGAGGTCTTCAACCTCTGATGGAACAGACCCAAAGCGCTGGATCTGATACAGATGCTACCGTGCAAAATTAGCCAACGTAGTCATGTCCCTAGATCTGCGCACGTCATTCAATGGGACGAGCCTATCAAAGTGTGCCCTGGTGCCCTTTAGTGATCCAGTGAGGTGGACACAAAAGTCATCTATGATAAGTGTTTCATTCAGGGAGAAACCATGGCTGTGCAGTCGAATCATCCAGTAGGCCAATGCTGCTGTGGTATTCCTTACCGTATCGGAAACAACCTTGCACCGACGGGAGTCTCCCGGAACCTCCACAAAATCTATGGCAGGCTCACGTGAAACGTATAGCGCCATCGTGGAGCGAACCTCTCGCTGATCCCACACAAACATGTAACACACAACACCCTAGATAATAAAAAGATCGAACCGCACGAGATGACGCCATAAGAACAAGCAAAAGATTTAGAATACAGAAATCAAACAGCAGGAGATGAGAACCTACTGGGATCGCATGGCCCAGAGCGTTGGTCAAGTGAAACGCCATCCTCTCCTCTCGTAGAAGGCGAAGCGAGGAGAGAGCTGCAAAGTGAGTGAAAGAAGGAGATGGTGACGCCAAGGAGTAGGTAGTTGTAGAGCTCAGGGAGAAGGTGACAGCGACGAGAGCATTGCGGCTAGCAACGTCAGAGGACACGCGAGGAGGAGCAAGAGCGAGCGACTCTGGGTGAGGACTGAGAAGGGGACGAGGACTGGTCAGCTAGGGTTCCTGTGGGGGCGCTTAGGCTTCGGGCGTATATGGGCCACAAAGCACGACGCAGCAGTGCAATAACGACCCAGCCAGCCTAGATTAGTTTCCACTCAGACAGACAGAGAGAAAGAGAGCAAGGAATCTTTTTATTTTTTTATTTTTTATTTTATGATTTTTTGAAAATAAATCACCGATCTAAAATTTTTCAGTTTTAGCAACCAAACGCAATTTGAATTAGCGGTTTAAAGAAATCGCTAATTGAATTTGTAGTTTAGCATATAAATTACAGTTTGAATCTGCGTTTACACTAAAAGCTGTTTGAAACTGTGGTAAGACGTGCCACGTAGGCATTTGGAGGCCCTCCCGCGCCTAGGATTCAAAACGCTCATTGAAAGAGCGGTTAGCTATTGGTGCACGAGCCCCACAGACCAAACCGCTCATTGAAACAGCGGCAGGGTGTCGGCACCTAGGCCCGAGCAACCAAACCGCTCTTTGAAACAACAGCAGGGTGTCGACACGAGGGCCTAGGGAGGATGCCACAGAATGAAAGAGCGGTTTCCTC
The DNA here is from genome assembly GCA_038087645.1 of Saccharum hybrid cultivar R570. Lineage (NCBI taxonomy): Eukaryota > Viridiplantae > Streptophyta > Magnoliopsida > Poales > Poaceae > Saccharum > Saccharum hybrid cultivar. The sequence continues at coordinate 4,658,281 of JAQSUU010000354.1, read as the reverse complement.
CTCCACCCTTTAAAACCGTGTTTCCGGCCCCCTACCGCTCGTTCAACGTGCGGTTTGCCTCCCCCTTATAAAAGGCCCAAAAATGGCTGAAATCTCATTTTAATTCGAAAAAAGAGAAAGAGAGGGGTGAGAAGAGAGGGAGGGAGAGGTGTAGAAATCGACAAAGTCCTGCCGGATCTGCGCTTCGCTTTAGGTATTTTTCTAACTGCAGTAACACATTTGAGTTCATAACTAGCAGACCTAGAATACTAGCAGATGTAGAATATTAGAATTTGGTTAGTAATATTTTTTAGCCTTAGCAGACATAGAATATTAGACTTAGGAGTAAACATTATATTATATTTAGTTTTATCAGACTTTATGTTTGCTACTTTTAAACTTAGTAGAACACTCATATCTGTACTAGGTTACATTTAGAAATAATTTTAAAAAAAATTAAGGATTAATATTTTAAGACTTAGTAGATCAATTTTATACTAGTTTTTTTAGAATTCTTTGTAACATACTTTATTATTTGTACTACAAGACTTAATAGAAAAAATTAGATTATATTTCTAAATACTTTTTACCTATAGTCTTAGAAGAAGACTTTTACCTATATTACATTATATTTTTGAATACTTTTTAGCAGAATTAAGGATTCATATTTTAAGACTAAGTAGAACACTGTTCTGTATACTAGAATATTTTTTTACAAATAATTTTTTTACTTTAGGATTCGTACTTTAAGACAAACTAGAATACTCTTTTATATACTCAATTTCATTTAAGATTAATTTCTAGTAAACTTTAGTAATTGTAATATTAAATTTAGAAGAACTCTCTTATGTATATTATATTTTTTTAAATACTTTTTAGCAGATTATACTATTAGTAATACTGACTTAAGATTTTCTGTACTAGATTTTAGTTAGTCATACTAGAATGTAGGTTTTTTTGTTTGTTAAAGGAACTTTATTTTGTATTAGACTATAGTTCTGAATAGTTTTTATCAGACTTTAGGATTGCTACACTTTTTTAGTATACTACCGTTCATTCAATAAGTTTGGTTGTTCTGTCTGTTGTCAGGCATGTCAGAAACGTTGAGTTTTCAATTGTTTTATAGATCTGGTGAAATTAGATATAGTCCGGAAGGGGTAGATTTGTCAGATTTTAGTTCGATAAATAAGCAAGTACTTAGAGCAAGAGAGAGAACTTGACAGTCTATAACCATCTAGCTTTATAATTCATTCAGACTTGATGCGGAGCAGCATGACCTCTCGATAATGGCAATGTTGAACAGAAGCGACCTAATGTATTGGGAACTTATGCCGCTTGTAGACACCCATAACTGGAGGAGGTACGTGAATCCTACAACCTAGCGAGCTATGCCGCTGGTGTTGCTTGTCCGAACTTTCCAAAAGGGGGAACCAACGGTGAAGTGAATGAGGAAGCCGAGGGTAGTGAACATGAATCAGATGAAGACCTGGGGCCACCAATGAAGAGGGAGGAGAAGGTGGTTCTGGAGATGTCGTGGAAGCACCATCCGCAAAAGGTGCTTACGCACGACGTGAACCTAGGGGCGAGGTTGATGAGAGGGAACAAATCCCTAATTTAGTGGAGTAGGTTCAGAGGAAGGACCAAGAGCACAAACGTGCTATGCACGAGGATTCCTTAGATGATGAGGACGATCAGGCAGTGCCAAGGAATTGGAAGTCATATGATTTCTTGCAGCTCAGTGTCAATGTAGGAGAAACCGTCGCTTGGGAGTACAAAGAGAATGAGGTTAGCCCCGGTGCCATGTATGCCACTGGGTAAGCTCTTAAGGAAGCGATCAAGCGGTGGTCTACTTTGTTTTTGCAAAGGGAGTTCAAGGTAGTGAAGAGCAGCCCAAGAGTATATGAGGTATGTTGTGTGAAGGACAGTTGTCCTTTCCGGGTTCACGCATACAATGGTAAGTGGAAGGATTATTGGGAGGTCTCTAAACTCATCGAGCACACATGTCAGCTTGAACAGTTGGAAGCAAAGCACCATACGTAACCTCACTGCTGGTTTTGTTGCTAACTTCATGTATCCCCATATCGTAGAAAATCCTGGGTATGAGCCCAAGTCCATAATATGTGCCGTCGAGGAGGAATTCAAATACAAAATTAGTTACGGCAAGGCATATAGGGCTAGGCAGAAGGCATTGGATATGAGATGGGGGACTTACGAAGCATCATATGACAATCTTCCGACACTGCTTCACACCTATGTCAGAGAAATCCTGGTAGCTACTACGACTTGAAGGCATGCATATCCCTGTGTAACAAACAAAGGCCCGAAGCAAGTCCTGCAGAGGTCATTTTTAGCATTGGGCCCCTGCATAGATGCATTTGCACATTGCATGCCGGTCATCTGCATAGATGGGACGTTCTTGACAGGAAGGTACAAAGGCACAATACTTACTGCTGTTGCAGCCGACGGTAACTAGTTGTTGCCATTGGCAATAGCCTTTGTGGACCAGGAGAACGGTGATAGTTGGTACTGGTTTCTAGAGAGAGTGAAGCAAATGGTTGTCAAGGGTGTGCAAGACGTCTGTGTCGTACACGATCGGCATAAAGGTATTCTGCAAGCATTAGAAGACATTAAAAATAGAAGAACAGAACGTCATAGGGTAGCACATTGGCCGGATGTGAAGAGTAGATGGTGCATGAGGCATATGGGGGCAAACTTCCATAGCTAGTTCAAGAACAAGGCCCTGACGAAATTGTTCAAGCGACTTATGCAGCCAGAATCAGGAGAGAAAGTTCAAAGCGCTTTGGAAGATGCTCGATGAGTTAACCAAGAAACAGACAGCAGAGCTAGCAAAGAGGCCTGTGAACTCAGAAGCGGATCACCTTCACTTGACGATATGGGGTTAGATGGTCCTAAAGTCAACAGAAGAGGCGGCCGTGCTATTAAGACATTCAGCCAGTGGATGGAGCATGAGCCGAAGGAGAAATGGGCATTGTTGTATGACGAAGGAGGCGCTCGTCATGGTATAATGACAACTAACTCTGCTGAGGTGTACAATTGGGTGCTGTGTGGTGTTCGGGGCCTCCTATTAGTTGGCATCGTGGAGTTCTACCTCTACCGCACATTCAAATATTTTATGGAACGGTATGCTATGGCTAACCAATCAATGGCCGACCCGCAGAAGGTATATGGCTACAAGATGACCGAATACATGGAACCCGCGCAAAAAAGGCTCTTTTGCACTGTGTTTGCCCAGTCGGTTTAGTTGAGCAACGGTACGAGGTTCTTTGCAGGGACAAAGGCCGACTGGGAGGGAGGCGGGAAAGGCACACCCAAGAGTGTGTTCTCCGCAACGGCATATGTATTTGCTCTTGCCAGAAGCCAAAGCTTCTACACAAGCCATGCACACATGTGATCGCCGCATGTTACAAGGTGGGGAACCTGCAGCCTCGTATGTATGTCCCGTGCTACTTTTTCAAGGAAACCATATGGGAAACTTGGAAGCGTGAAGTTTATGGGTACCACATTGTTGGGTCATTCATCAAGGAGCCAGTAGTTGCAACTTATATCCCTGATCTAGATCCTCTAATGTTCCAAGGGGTTGGGCGACGAAAGAAGAAGCGCATTAGAAACAACATGGACCGATCAGAAGCTAATCCAGACATCCGTATATGCTCTAAATGCCTCGAGACAGGGCACACATACAAGAAATGCAAATAAAGCACCGTCTTATGTTTACAGCACTACAGTTGCCGGTTCATCAACTGCGGCTTCAAATCCTACAACACGAGGTCGTGAGAACAACGATGGTCTCATATGATCCTACATTCAGTACTGTATCTCGCTTGTATGTTTGCGTACGAACCATTAAGTAGTGTAGTAACTTTGTATTATTATTTGTATTGTAAGAACCATATATTGTAAGAACTTTGTATTAGTGAAATAACTAGTATTGTAAGAACTTTGTACTATTATTGTTGTATCACGTAATATTGTATTTTCTTAAGCTTTTTCTGGTACTTTATGTTCATTACATAGTATATGGTTATTTCTGTTTTGTCATGATCATTGACATTTCCCTTTCTTGCAGGTATGGCGGATCCACCGCCAACACCATACGTGACTCAAGAGCTGCTAGACCCTCGAGTGGACGCGCACCACCGCTCATACTAGTCGGTTGTTCGTGGTGTTGACCCACCTAGCACTTTACGTGCCCGGGTCGGCATGACGAGCATGCCGATAGACCAGCGCTGGGTACCGAGGTGTGTGCCATATTGTACTGCAAACAAATCTACATTACCTTTAAATTGGAAAAATTAGTTAAATGCAATCGATGCCCCGCAGGTTACGCACAGCAAGACTGTTGCCGATAGCGCGCTTGGTCGAGGGGGACTTGGTGCGGTCCAGTGTTCACCCTTCGGAGAGGGCGACATGTTTCCAGTTCGACTACTCACTTCTTGCAGCACTTGCCGACCATTGGAGGCCCGAGACTCACACGTTCCACTTACCAGTGGGTGAGATGGCCTTTACTCTACAGGACGCGTCCCTCTTGCTGGGCTGCCGTGTGCAGGCAAGCCGATGGCGGCGGTCGACGTGCTAGAGTCGTCGCGCCATGGCGCCAGGACCTTCTGGAACGCTTCGCTCCTGTTGTTAGGAACAAGCACGCCGCGCCGTACCAGGTGTTCACGAACACCAACAGACCCACCAAGAGGTGGTTGCTATAGTTCAGCATGAGTTTCTCATTCACTACTTTGCATTTTATTTCCATTGTACCATGCTACGATTGAAACCGACTTTTACAGTAATGCAGGCCGACTACTTGAGAGCGGATGCTGACGACTACACCGTCGCCCGGCACTTGGAGGCGTACCTGCTATGGCTGTTCGGGTGGGTGATGTTCTACAGCTCACAGGGGACTCAGCGCCGAAGCACCTGGTACCGTACGCTAGGGCGATCACGGATGCCCCCCCCCCCCCCCCTGGACCACATCAACAACAACATAGCCTTTTGTCCCAAGCAAGTTGGAGTAGGCTAGAGATAAAACCCAAAAGAGACAAGAAACAGGAAGACAAATAAAAGGGATATAAAGGGCACAAGACAAAAATAGGTCACGGTTCAGGCACGTTGATTGCCAATCTCCAAGCGCTCCTATCCATAGCTAAATCTTTGGAGATAATCCACTCCTTAAGATCTCTCTTAACGGACTCGTCCCAAGTTAGTTTAGGTCGACCTCTACCGCTCTTTACATTATCGACCCGCTTTAGAACTCCACTACGCACCGGCGCCTCAGGAGGCCTCCGTTGGACATGTCCAAACCATCTCAACCGATGTTGAATCAATTTCTCCTCAATTGGTGCCACCCCAACCCTATCCCGAATATCTTCGTTCCGGACTCTATCCCTCCTTGTGTGCCCACAACACCAACGCAATATACGCATCTCTGCTACACTCAATTGCTGGACATGTCGCCTTTTTGTAGGCCAACACTCAGCACCGTATAACATCGCCGGACGAATCGCCGTCCTATAGAACTTACCTTTCAGCTTCTGCGACACCCTTTTGTCACAGAGGACGCCAGAAACTTGACGCCATTTCAACCAGCCGGCTGAAATTCTATGTCTAACATCTTCATCAATGTCTTCATCCTTTTGTAGCATCGACCTGGACCAGGTACCCCAAATCAGCTAGGCTTCTGCGGTGGTTGCGGTGACCACTCAGGGCCTTTGCACGGGTGTCTTGAAGATCACCTCGTCGGTGCCTCTCTTCGTCGGTTGTCCCTTGCTGCTGCTGCTGTGGTCGTATGAGCGCTTCCCCGTTGGACGGCAACTCATGAGTCATGAACCACGAGCCGTACAACACGTTGTCACCTGACCACGACGACATGAACCGCCCCAAGATGGGGTCCGGTCCTTGTGGTGCCTCCGCAAGGTGAGTCCTGTGGATCTCCTATATTTTGTACAAGCACTGTCTTTTAAACTCATTAACTAAACTTGTACACATGTGCAGCTTTCTTGGGTTGGGTCGCAGACGAGGAAGTTGTACCAAGACTTGGTCGGACAGTTCGACGCTCTTGTTGACAGCAACGTACGTTGGACGCCGTACACGCTTGAGGAGATCCTTAAGCGTTCCCCAGAGGGACTATCGTCGTTGTGCACACGAGACCACGAGTACTGGCTGACGAGGAGCGGAGCCCGCTGATCTACGACACCCACGTCGAGGATCAGAGTACGCCGTGCACCGTGTGATGAGACAGTTCGAGCTATACCAAGAGTCACCATTGCCTCTCATAATGTGCCTGACCACGTGCACAGGTCCTACATGCAAACTAATGATTATTGATCTAGTTGTTGGTAGGGTCACGTGCCACTGCTTAATTACTTATTTGTTTCTGCTGCAAGTTGGACGAGCAAGCAGGGACACTGGGCGAAGAAGCTGGTTCCTTGGATGCACCGTACCATTGGCAGGGAGCCTTGGAGGACGTCGTCCACAAGCAACGGCCACACTCTAACAAGGCATTCCAGGCGTACCTACACTAGTACTTGCCACGTACTCCCGTCCGTCCCTTTTTAAGTGTCGTTTTTGGGTTTCGTGCCACAAATTTGACTAGATTTGCAGCAAATATGTACAACATTTATATCTCCAAATAAAATTATTAAAAAACTAGATTAAAAGATCTATCTAATGATGTCAATTGTGTATAAAAAATATTACTATATTTTTATATAAGATTAATAAAAGTCATTTCTCAGGAAGCGAAAACGACAAATATTTAGGAACAAATATTGGGGGTACACGCACGTGAGTGATGTTAGGCAGGAGGCGGAGGTGACAGCCACGTACCCCGTCGCCTGGGACCAGAACTTTGGGATCGCGGTAAGCTTTCTGTCCTCGTGTGCCCGTATGTTTTATTATATGCATAAACATTTAACATTACATGATTCTCACTACACGTCCTAGCCGAGGTCGACGCCACTGCAGCGCACAGCTACGACAACGCAATCAGGATGTCGACGCTTGAGCACCAGAGGCCACTTACAAGAAGATCAGGGAGCTTCTCGGGAGGTTCAGGCATGCCATGACCTACCGCTCTGACGACACCCTGCTGATTCCACGCTACCCCGCGTCGTCCACTGGGCGTTCGTACCAGGCCCCAGCCACAGGTACGTCGACACATCCACAGTACTACGCTACGGTAGGAGCTACGTCGACAGTACCCCCCTTAGCGTCCACCTTGACAGGACAGCCGACTTACATGCCGCGGCCCACAGCTTTCTACTCCTCATGTGTTCCTTCTAAATCCATTATAGTTTCATGCATTGTAATATACTAGGTGAGTGCCCATACGTCGTTACTGGACAACAAAACTTTTGGATTAAAAACACATAGATTGCACGATAAGATAACAATACTGTGAAGAGGGAATTCCTTGTGAGCCATTAAAAAAGATCACAATTCCCTGTGAGCCACTGAAAAAGTTTGGTAGACTTTAGCGCCACTGCTCCAAATTTTTCTTCCCTCCATGCCACTACCGGCAGATTGAACTAACGTTGTCAAACTGCGTGTATGAAAAGTTAAAAATACCCTTAGGACTAAATATATTATTAATTTTTTTTGAGCATCTTAACAACTTCAAATGAAAAAACTCAAAATTAGAAAGTGATCTACAATTTTCATATAAAAATTATCTTCATTTAATACCACAAAAAATATGATTTGATATGATTAATATATCTTAGAAAATTCATATCTTTTTTTGTAGTATTAAATGAATATAATAATTTTTATATGAAAAATGTAGATCTCGACAAGATCTATAACTTTCTAGTTTTGACTTTTTTCATTTAAAGTCATTAAGATGCTCAAAAAAATTAATAACATATTTAGTCCTAAGGGTATTTTTGACTTTTTACACCCGCAGTTTGACACCGTTAGAGTCCAATCTATCGGCAGTGGCATGGAGGGCAAGAAAAATTTGGAGTGGTGGCACTTTAGTCTTTGTGATCTTTTTAAATGGCTTAAGAAATTCCCTCTTCATAGTATTGTTATCTTATCGTGCAATCCATGTATTTCTAGTACAAAAGTTTTATTGTCCCATAGCAACGCACGGGTACAATGAAAAAAGGGGAGCTTGCTGAAAGACACAAGGATTTAATAATCTGGTATATAGCGTTAAAGAAATTAACCGAGAAAAAGTAACTACAAAGTGAAACATATTAACTGAGAAAAAGACTATGAAGCTCATGATGGCATACCTTATTGTGAGAGAGCCATGATGGCATAGATTCCTGTAGATCACTGCATATAAAGTAACGGGGTAGCTATTTTGTATCAACCCATCAAACTTATGTCACCACTGCGGTTCATACTAATCTTAGAATAGAAACATTCAGGGGATAATATCAAGGAACATCCAGTGTACACAAAGAAAAAGACAATGAGCACTATCGCACATAAAAGGAGAAATTGTTGGGCAAACTCATGTGAGTTTGTCATTCCCATCTTGAATATACTGAGAAAAGGTACATAGAACGTATCCTGTGTGTACAAAACATGTTGAATGCTTTTAATTTGTAGTAGCAGGGCATATCAGAAATCTTTAAGGTAATATAAGGAACATCAGTACCCCAGTCCTAATTACTGCAAATGAAATAGAGGAAATAGGTTCAAACTATGCCCGATGTATCATTTTCATTCATAAGGTAACCCTAAAGGTAGTGGTTGAACATATTAATGAAAGCAATATTGTTAGCTGCAGCTTATAGTTTTGTTCAAACATAAGAGTGAGGCAATGAATAATAGGTTTGCAAAAATGGTAGCAGCCTCATGCAGCCATACTATTCAGAACTAAGAAAATCAGAGAGATTAAACAACATGATCAGAAACTACAGATACATACAAATTAACATGGACTGTAAATTATTGGAGTCAGAGTTTCAGAGATGAGGACCTCCCTCACTGCATTGGCATTTATAGATATGATTGTCAAATACCAAAGTGGTTTTGATAAAGCAGCAGTGATTTTAGAGCAACAATATTACTTATCATGTCAAACATGTGGCAAGAATGTAAATAAGCATATCTTCTAACTACGACTAAAATTACAACTCTATGGATCAGAAGACAAAGAATAATCCTGCACACTTTTTTTTAAAAAATGGATAAGTCTCCGGCCTCTGCAACCCCGCACACAGCCAAGTTCTTACAAAATTCTCAGCACACATTTATGGACAGAGTAATAAACCATTTCTGGTTTAGGTGGGGATTATACCATGGATGCTTGATTTTCCAGTCAAGAGTTGGAGTGAGCACAATAAAACCTCCAGCCTGTTGCAATATAGTAACCAATAAAAAAAAGAAGCCAGCTGAGCAAAGGCCACCGGAAATCATAAAGTCATAATCAGGACAGCAGTAAAGCAAAGGAAAAAATAGCCCACCTGACAGGAGAACTGAAGGCGCATGAACACGATTCGCAACAGGAAGATGCAGATCGGCACAGCAGCTAAGAACCTTGCTGGATCACCTGCCGGCAGAAAGGGGAAAAGAGAAGGCATGAGGAATAAGGAACACATCGTGTAGTACATCCCTGGACTGTACAGATCGAGAAGCAAGGAAGGCAAAGAAAGACGCGTCCAGCGACCACAAGGGCGGAGCACAGTCCATCGGCGCAGGAATAGAAAGGCAGAAAAGAAATACAGCTTACCAACGGAGACAACCCTGACGACGGCAGCGAAGAAGAACAGCCACCGCCAAAACAACCGGAAATACACTGCAAACCGTGAGCGACACGGAGCACAGAAGAAGAAGATGAGGAACGAAGAAGGTGGACCAGGTTCCGGCGACGGAAGAAGAACAGGCGAACAAAGAACCCGAGGTTACCTGCGAGGATCCACGAGGCGGACGGCGGCCGACAGAACCGAGTAGAAAAATGAGCAGCGGACGGCGACGGCGTACCCTAGGCAGGAGCCGACCGACCGGGGCGCAGCTGGGCCAATGCCAGCGGGCTGATTCCTCACCGGGACACGGGCTCACAACACGTAAAATGGGCCTCCACAGAAAACGCCTAGACGCGGTCCACCGTAAAAAATAGCACTCACAGTAGCTGAGTCGCTCGGCGCTCGCGGATTTCCCCCTGGATATGAAGTTAGTTATTATTATATTACATTATGAGCCTGTCTAGTCAAAACTCGTGTGTTTTAGCAACAAGCAGCACACGGGTGTTTTGTAGCTCCAAAACACACGAATTCCAGGTCCCAACAAAACCGTGTGTTTTTTTGCAAGGTAGCACACGTTTTTTGGCTGCCCTGGATAACACACGAGTTCCAGCAGAGAAAGAAAAACCGTGTGTTTTTTCCTTACCTAGCACACGAATTCTATCTGTTGATTCAGCAGAGAAAGAAAGAGGAAGGAAACAAGTGGTACCACTGATCCCGAAGCCACAACACACTGAGGACGTGGTAATCAAATGGAAAGCGAAAGTTATCAATCAGAAGAAGCAACGCAGTCAACTTCACAGTGGACAATTAATTTATGTAATTTGTTTAATGAACAGGATGTTACAATCTTAAATTAAATTATGCCCAGAACTACAATTGCAAATGCTGAGAACTAAAATTGCAGTGCCTAATAGCTGCAATTTACATTGTTGGTGATTGCAATTATGTAATTCAATTTTATATTTATCTGGTTTTCATCAACAAGAAGTATTAATAGTAACAGAGCACTTCAAAATGCAGTAATATATTGTGCATGCATCTCACTTCTATAGTTTGGAAAATAACTTGAGCATATTTTCCAAGCTGTGACGTTTTGTGAACTCAGATTGAACAAGGAAATCATGTAACACTAAATAACTCTGATCGAACCAGCTATGGTTAAAAAGATTGGTTTAACAACATCCCTTACAGGTTCCAAGTCTTCCTAAGGCAGGCAGGCACCAAGTGCTTCAACAAGCCACCCAACATAGTTGTGGCATGCTGGCATTACAGCCACCCAAGCATAACTGCAGCAGCAATGCGCTTAAAAAACTAACATTTAACATCTTACTACCAGGTTAAGACTTCCTGATGCGAGGTAGGCACCAAGTGCCACAACAAGTTTATGGAGCGTTTACCACCACCCAACACAACTACCAGGGTTCAGACCTAACCATCCACCAGAAAATAAAACCACGGCACATTCCACTGCTCAGCAGAAGAACATCGAGCTACTCACTTTCTCATGCAGATGGAACAGCTCCTGGACGGGGATGCTGCCCGCCAAAGTGTGCCCACTGTGGCTGGAGGACGTCTCCGACATCTCATCAAACTTTACAAAACTGGCCAACCTGAGCAGCAGCGAGATGTGCATAGCAGATGCGAGCAACTGCAGGGCAAAACAAGCAAATCAGTTCCAGCAGATATGATACACAAAACCTACTGAAGGTGATAAGAGTTTGACACAGACTGAAACACTTAGGACTAGAATATACGTGTCCATCAAATCTAGCAACAAATGAACCGTGCACACATCCAGTCCTAGCCAGTTCAACATGATGAATGACTGTTATTATCCCCCACAACCAACAAACACACAATATACATGATTTTGGTAGGAGGGATCAACATATATGATTTATATCACAGACAAGCATCACTGTGCATGAGGCAGCTAAGTATGCGTCTTTATCTCCCCTTTAAACCAGCCTACTACCCTGCTGTCTCATCTCCTACTCTACTAGTAGTACCAGTGTACAATATTCATGCAAAATTCAGGTGTCCGTATATATGCATTGATGCCACACCATGCTCTAGTGGCCTAGCTGGTCATCAGCTATAGTATCATTCAGATGACGACTTGTAGAAAAGGAAAAGAAATAGAAAAAGAAAAACTTACTAGGCCCAAAACTACAATTGCAGTGCCCGAAACTTGTAATTTACATTATAACAAATTGCAATTATGTAACTGAATCTTTAAGTTGTTTGGTTTACATATGCTCAGAAATAGTTCTTTGCTATCACTAAAATACAACTGGCATAAGCAATATGTGGCCAAAGGATGCTAGATCAGTTGGTCTAGCACTCCGACGGCACCCTCCAGGTCCTGGGTTCGACTCCCCGTGGGAGCGAATTTCAAGCTAGAGGTAAAAAAAAAAACCCCTCGCTGGCCCTGTGTGCCAAAGCACTGGCGGTAGCAGCCCGTTTCCGGCCTGTGGCAACGGTAACCCAGGCTACGGAGACCCGGCCTATGGGCTACGGCGTCCCGGCCTGTGGACCGGCCCAGGTAACGGTCCCCACGGTGACCTATTCCCAGTGTCGGGGCGGGGCCAGGGTTCGGGGGTTTTCTCGGTCGGGGAACTGAGAAGTTTCTTCTTAGATGAAACCCGTGGGGGCGGTCTTTCCCCCACTGGCCGAGTTTTTCTTTTTTAAGCAATATGTGCTCCTGCAGCAGTGTCATTGACAGAAAAACCACCTAATAAAACAAGATATGGGTGGAAAATGGTGCCATATCAACCAGAGTATGTGGTGTTAAACTATAAACAAAAATCTGGCACTGAAAGAGAACTCATCAAACATATAATTTTACTCATAATAGGATGTAAATGCAACAATCTTAAAGCAGTTCCCTTTTTATGCAATAATACATAGATGTTGCAGGGCTGGATGATTTGCTCACCTTGTTTGAGTCCTTTATGTTAAATAATGCCTGAGATTGTGCATGGTCTTGAGTAGAAACTATAGTAACAGATGCTCTAGCTGGAAGTCCTGTGGAGGATCATAGTTAGAAAACAGGTATCAATATCATCGTCCACAAAGACAAAGAAAAAGATGCAGATGGCTTCAACAAATACAAAGCCTCAAATGGATCACCCATTTTTGAAACATACTTAGACAACCAAATAATTTACAAGAGGCCACTACTATATGCTATGTGTTAATGTGCAGTTTCTATGTTTTGTTTCACTAGCTGGTCGTCTGAATGTTTCCCTAGTAGTGGGGTTAGTCTAAATTCAACAGTAGACTGAATTGAGCAACTACAGAGAGAAAATACAATCCTAACAAATGCTTAAAAAATGAGAATTAAAACAAAAATGCACTTACATAGACAATGAAGCCCTTGTTTCTTTAAACGAAGAACCATCTCATTTTCTAGAGCATGACCTTGACCTACCTTAAGAATCCACTGCATAACAAAAGAGAAAGAGAGTCAAGTTTAGATACTGCAACAACAATAACAAATGGGGGTGGTAGGGCTAATAAGGATCAAGAGCTCAGAATGTGATAATGGAGAAGGGATCACACCTGCTCTGATGATAATTATTTTTTGCTCTGTTGTCATGTCGAGAGAGAAAAAACTCTAATCAGAAACTTAATAGCTTTTGGAGCAATCAGCCATGGACAGTTAGGAATAATTATCATCAACACCTGAAGACAACCTGTAGGGAATCACCTAATGTTTTTAGGCTAAAATCAAAATACAAATAATATAGCAAGCTCATACAACCAAATTGCATATACTCAGAACTACAATTGCGGTTCTCTATATCTGCAATTTACATTATTGCGGTTTGCAATTCCTTAGATGAGCTATATACATAGTTCACTGCAAATAATATACAGTAACACAGAACAGTAGCATACTGGCATAAAACAAATTGCATCTCTCTGATAGATCTACAGAACAAACCCTAACTAAACCTGCAGCTTACTAAATTACAGTAACACAGAGCAGCAGGTGGAAACAAGTTTAGGGATAGGGTCATTTTCTTTCAGAACCTTCTCCAACCAATCTGCAATTTTAGACATAATAATTGTAATGTATGCTTCCAAAATGAAATATTATCAACTACGGCCAATGCATACTTTCTTATACTAGACGTGTTGCATTTTACACAAGCATATTCTTCTCATCAGCTAAAAGATAATGTAGACTTATAAGGGAAATTGAACATGTGCCAATGAAGCAGATGCTCCTGAACCAGCATTAAGTACAACAAATTTCTTACAACAGACCGTTGATATAAGACATGTCACCATTTTTTACCTGATTTCATGTACCTACCGCACAGGTACATGAATTCTAAGTAAAGTTTTTACCTGATTTGCACCAGCAGTGACCATGACTCATGACTTGGTAAGCTTATTCTCTCTGGGTAGCAGCCAAAAATACAGTAGACATCAGGAAAGATATACAAGATGCCTGCAATGCAGTACTAATTTTAACACATTGGTGGTCCAAACAGCAATAATCCAGTTGTAGACATATTTGGATGACACCCCAATTCCTCAACCAAGTACTTGCACACCTGGCATGCTGCTGGATCACCATTTCCTATGCCAAGGTTCCTTGTGATACCTGTTGGAGTGTGAATGTATTAGGCCCATGAGGCTAGGCCCATGTGGCCCATGTATGGTACCTATATAGCTACCCTTCTAGGGTTAGCCCAAATCAATAGAGAATTATCTTCTATCATGGTATCGAGCTGAGTTTTTTCCTCTCCTCCTTCCCCACCCGCCGCCCCTCTGGCTGGCGCCGCCGCCGCCACGTCCATGGCCGACCGGCCCCCTCCTCCCTCCTCCACTCTCCCTTTTGTTCTTCTTCTCCTCCCTTGTTGATGCTCGTGGACTCCTCTGCTCCACCCTCCGCCGCGGGTTTCTTGTTCCGCCCGCTGCTCCTCCCGACGGGCCGCACGCGCCGAGCCTCGCGCGGGCTCTCCTCTCTGTCCCCGCGCTCCACCCCCGCGCGGCGCCTCTTCGTGACCTCCTCCCCCGCGCGGCTCCGCCAGCTGCTCCTCCCGACGCACGCGCCGAGCCTCGCGCGGGCTCAGCCGGCCTCAGCGGACCCCGCCACCGCTCCTGACCGTTTCGGCCGGGCCGCCGCTCCCTCGTTTTCGTCCTCAGCGGACCCTCTGCAGCATAGCATCTGGTCCGTCCCTGGAGATGTCCGGCGTCCAGGAGCAGTTCGAGATCCCGTTCCGGCTGCCGGACGGCACCGACATCGGGCCCAGGCGCTTCCCGCAGGGCCACGCTGTCGCCCCATGCCGCTACAGCCGTGGCCTTCCTCCCAAGCAAATCGGCAGTCAGCCGCCGCTGCCAGCCCCCTCCCTCTCTGCTCCTCCTCCTTCTCGGCATGTCGGGCTGCACTGGTTCCCCTCTTTCTGTGCCAGCGGCAGATACTGCTCCCCCAGGTCTTGCATCCCTCCTTCCCCTTCGCGCCCTTCTCCCGCTGCTGCTGCTAGCACTGTGGGCGCAGCCGCTGCCCATCCTGGCGCGGCCGCCGGTGCTCCTGGCGCCCCTGTGAGCGCGGCTGCCCCTGCTAGAGCTCCTGTGGGCGTCGCTGCCCCTGCTGGCCTGGGCGTTGGCTGGCACGCGGGCGTGCGCAGTACTAGCGCCGGCGCCACCGCCTCTGCCTATCGTGCCACGTGCCGGCGCCGCGTCGTGCGCCGGGCCTTGTCGGCTCCCTATCCTCTACCATCGGCTCCATCTCCCCCGCCGCCGCAGCCGGGCCATCTTCCAGGCGCTGCCACCACCATGGCTGCCACCGCCGGGGCCGCTGGCACGGGGGGCCCAGGCGTCGCAAATCCTGGGTTTCACCCCACATCCCTGTGGTCTACACCTCCCGGTGCCTCGCCCGGACTTGTCGGTTGGGACCCAGCTACCTTGGCCTACTCCCTCAGCACCACCGCCAGCCCTGATTGGATCGCCGACTCGGGCGCCACTTTCCACACCACGCCCGATGCGGGTCTCCTTTCCTCTCTCCGTCCTCCCCACCCTTCCTGTCCCTCTTCCATCATGGTCGCCAATGGCACCTGCATTCCTGTCTCCTCCGTGGGCACTGCCAGTTCCCACGGCTCCTTTCATATCCCTAATGTTCTTGTGGCTCCCGGGATGGTTCACAACCTTCTCTCTATTCGCCGTTTCACCACTGATAACTCTTGTTCAGTTGAGTTTGACCCCTCTGGCCTCACCGTGCGGGATTTGGCCTCCCGGGCTCCTCTGCTCCGGTGTAACAGCACGGGGCCTCTCTACACCCTTCGGTTTCCGGCGTCTGCTTCACCTTCGCCTTCCTCGGCGTCTGTTTCACCTTCTTCGCCTTCCTCAGCCGCTTTCGTCGCCACTCCTTCCTCCACCACTTGGCACCGTCGCCTCGGCCATCCTGGCCGGGATGCCCTGATGCAGCTCAGTCGTAGTTCCGACATTCGGTGCTCTCCGGCTCACGATGATCACTTGTGTCATGCGTGCCAGCTGGGCCGTCACGTTCGCCTTCCCTTTCAGTCCTCATCCTCACATGCCCCTCGTGCATTTGATCTTATTCATTGCGACTTGTGGACTTCTCCTGTTCTCAGCATGTCTGGCTATAAGTACTACTTGGTGGTGGTCGATGATTTCTCCCATTATTCCTGGACTTTTCCCCTGCGGGCCAAGTCCGAGGCGTTCACCACTCTTAGCCACCTCTTTGCTTGGGTATCCACTCAGTTCGGCCTCACCATCAAGGTTGTCCAGTGCGACAATGGCCGTGAGTTCGATAACTCAACCTCACGTGCCTTCTTCCCTTCTTCCGGTGTCTACCTGCGCATGTCTTGTCCGTATACCTCATCTCAAAACGGCAAGGCAGAGCGCATGATCCGCACCACCAATGACATCATGCGCACTCTTCTGCTCCAGGCATCTCTACCCGCTCGCTTCTGGGCTGAGGGTCTGCACACCTCCACCTATCTCCTTAACCGCCTTCCTTCTACTGCATGCCCAGCTCCCACGCCTCACCACGCTCTATTCAGTACCCCTCCTCGGTACGACCACCTTCGAGTCTTTGGGTGTGCGTGTTACCCTAACACCGCCACCACCGCTCCCCATAAGCTGGCTCCCCGGTCGACCCTCTGTGTCTTTCTCGGATATTCTCCGGATCACAAGGGTTACCGATGCTTTGACCTTACCTCTCGCCGTGTCCTCATCTCTCGTCATGTCGTGTTTGATGAGTCGGCATTCCCTTACTCCACCACCTCTCCACCCACGCCTCCCGCTGATCCTGCGGAGGCTTCCTTCTTTCCCACTGACCCGGCGATTCCGCCACCCTTCTCCCTCTACCCTGCAGGTACTACTCCGGCGCACTCTCCTAGTGGTCCCGCCTCGCCCCTGCCGGACTCGCACCAGGACCTTCCGATGCCTGACACGGTCGAGGCAGCCCCGGAGCTTCCACCCTCACTCCCTGTGGCTTCGCTGCCTTCCGTTGTGCCTGATACTGCCGTTCCGATCGCGGGACCGAGCACACCGACCCCACCTCCTCCCGGGCGCTTCGGACTCGTCTACCAGCGCCGGCGGGAGCCGCGTCCGCCCTCACCTCCTCCCGGACGCTTCGGCATCATCTACGAGCACCGGCGTGAGCCGGCTCCGCCGCTCTCGTTGTAACACCCCTGGTGTTAGTTAGCCTCATAATGCATTCATAATGCATGATCATGGCATGGTATTACCATAAGCATCGTCATTTCATGTGCATCATTGCTTGAAACATGACTTTGCAACATTGTGATTTATATGTGCTTCTTTTATGTGTTGCTAGGGTTTTGTATAGATGACAGATGTGATGCTATTGTGTGACTTGAGGGCTTGAAAACATCTTTGATATGTTAGTGGAGCAAAATGAGCTAGGGTCTATATTCATGTTTTGACCAAAATCCAATTTGACTAAGTTTGACCCCAGTTTGACCATAGTACTGATCTGCTTTGACCAATTTAAAAGTGGTATCTAGAGACCTTGCATGGAGGTGCACCCTTTACCAAAGTTGTAGAAAATTTATCAAGGAACAAAAGTCTCAATATACCCATCTCATGAAAATGGCTAGAAAATCCTCAAACAGGGCCCACAAGTCAGGTTTCCATGTTGTTTCAACACTTAGCAAATTTTCTAAGTCAAAAGGTGACATTTCAGTTTCATGTGCCCACCTTTGGAGCATTGTAAATCTCAAACTGTGCTGAACTAGCTCTAACCCATATTGACACTTTTGTAGAACTCACTTAGCTCTACAATATTGTCAATAACACCATCGCCTAGTTCTCAACGGGTTAGGAGCTAGAGTGCTGTAAAAATCAGGTTTCAGTCGTGGTGTAACTGAAACTCTATTTCAGTTTTCAATATACCGCACTTTAGGGCTCTGTAGTTCCTAATTCAGGCCGAACTAGCTCAAGCCCATATTGACAATGTTGAAGCCCTTACATAGCCCTACAAGTTTGTCAATTACACTTTGCACCAAATCGATCTAGATTGGGAGTTCTAGAGCTCCAAACTTGCTCCATCAGTCGGGTCACGACAGGGGTTCAGAGTTCAGTTTAGAAACTGAACTTCGGCCATGGCCGACCGAGCTCAGGGATCCGGCGCCGCGTGGCCTCCACGCGTCCGTGCTGCACTGAGCTCGCCCTCACGAAGACGCCACGCCGCCCCTCCTGCTGCCCACTCGCTCCATTTCCTCCCTTCTGTCTCCACCGAAGCGGAGAGTTGCGCCACCATCGCCACCACGAGCTCCGCCGAGCTCATGTGCGTGCACCACCGTGCCTGGCTGGGCCACCGCGCCGTCACAGCACGCTCCACCTCGAGCATCGCTTCGCCACCACCTCGGTCACCTAGTACACCTGCTAGTCAAGTAAATCGGCGACCGGAGCAAGCGGATTTGAGGTTCCGCCGACGTCACCGCCTCCGGTGAACCCGCGCCCACGTGGTCGGTCTCCACCGAAACTTGTCCCGCCTCCCCACCTCTCGTTCCCTGGTCTCTAGGTCCCATAGATGGTTGTCCTTAGGCGGTACTTTCCCTCTCGCCGTGGTTTGGCCGGAACGCGCACGTCTGTCGCCGCCGCAACACCTCACACGAGGCCAAGCCTCCCGGGACGCTCCGCCACCTCGCTAGTAGCTCCAATAGCTTCACCTCGCCACGCTGAAGCCGTACCTTCCCTCGCCTAGGCCAGCCAAACGCTGAGCCAGCCGGCGTGCCCTCACCGGAGCACCGCCGCCCGCCATTGGCGCCGGTGAACCCCTCTTGGTGACCTAGCACCTTAACCCGGTACATCAATCGGTGCGGTTTGGGAAGCTGGGTAAGTTGGTGACCTCGCCGTCAGCCGTCGGTCCACCGGCGACGAGTTCCGCCGCCGCCTTCTTCCTCCTCTGCCTCGGTGAGGCTGTCTAGCGGGGCCCGCTGTCAGCAGGCGGGCGGGCGGAGGTCGTGGGCCGCGCGTGGCTTAGGCGGGCCGAGCCACGTTGCCAGGCCGCGCTGGCGCGTATGCGGGCGCGCGCGTCGTGGGCCGCAGTGGTGGTCTGGGCCGGCCCGAGGTAGAATAGGGTTTTGTTTTCAATTTTATTTATTTGATTCTTGTGCAAACTTCAAAATGGTATATCTCCTGTTCTAGAGGTCCAATTGAGGTGCTTTAAATTTTGGTGTGCTCTACATAATGTCTAGTTTATTATAAAAATATAAAATGTGCCATGTTTTGTGATGAATTAAATAGTTATTAATTATATCTTTTATTAATGTAGAAAAAGGAGAAAATGATATCTTTTTCTGTGAAGCTCCAAATGGCATGAAATTTTTATAGTGAACTGCTCATATCATGAATAGCTTATGGTTAAATTTTCATGCAATTTGGATGTGGTTTGGTGGAGTTATATAATTATCTTGTTTGCTTGAATAGATCTTGTGTGAATTTTCATAATTTTTCTATAGATCCAGTAAGGGTGAAACTTGGTGAGTGTTGTTCTTATGTTAGAAAGATGCTAGAAAAAATATGAAATCTGTTGTTTGATACTTTTCAATAGGGTTTCCTAATTATGCTAGAAATAAACCTGCCATCTGTTATTTTTGACATCTCCATATTTGCTTGTCAAAATGAAGTAAAATTTTTATGGTAGCCTATGTGAAGCATTAGGTGGCTACTATAATTTTTGTAGATTTTTATATATAGTTTTACTATATGTTTCTTTAATCACCTAATTAACTAAATAAATTATAAAAGAATATTAAATAATTTATTTAGAAGTTGGCACTATATTTTCTGATGTTCCTTTGATATGCACAACAAGTTGGTAAACTTGGTTTGGTCCAATTGTGCTTTTGAATCATCAGTAATTATTTAATTTAGTGATTCTGCTAATTCTGGACAGAATTGCTAGTTAAAAGAATTAACCTTTGATAATGATGTTTTCATGCTTGGTGATCTATAGCAAGGTTGTTAAGAATTTCATGAATTAGTTGCTGGTAAATTTTGGTAGCATTTGGACTTATAGTTTATAAATGACAGCTGTTCCAAGTTGGGTTCAGTTTTAGAAGTACTCTTTGTCTTTTAGAACAGATTCTGTATGTATGCTATTTTAACTTGGTAAGTGGTGAAATCATGCTTAGATGTTTATAAATGAAATGTAGACAATTTCTTAAGCTTTCCAGAATGTCCTCTTTCAGGTCATTTGGATTGGTAGAACTCCAGTTGTGAGTTTTCTTAGCTACTGTTGATAATATGTTGGAAACACTAAATTTCTGGAATCTTGTTATGTGTGTGTTTAGTCTTAACCTCGTGGAACTTAGTGGTTTCTTAGAGGTGTTCAAATGTGTTAACACCAGAGAGGAAATTTGCACCTAAGTTTGAAGTGATTTGAATAGAGCACCACATAACTTGGTTTTGTGCTTACAACGTTGCAATGTCATTGCATTCATCTTCACATCATTCCTGCACGTCCATAAATCATCATGTCATTATTGGATGCATACGTGAAATTCATTGGATGCATATACATGCAATAGGTGTGCCAAGAATCGTGTTACGAGCGAAGTCCCGCTGGGTGTGGAACCCGAAGTTGAAGTCCGTTCGAGAGCCGGAGGTCCAGTCCGACGAAGCCGGAGAAGACGTGGGAATCGTTCTTGAAACCGAGCCTTGATCTCTCTCTTCTTTCGGTTAAGACAAGCCCCGGAGCATTATAAGCCTCCTACTTTCAAAGCAATTATCTATCTATACATGTTATATGTATTGTTGCATTACGTGATAGGAGTTGGCTGGAAACCCTTGTTGCATTGATAACACTCCTTGTCCAGCAATTCAAACCTTGAATCCTATATAGACAGGATCGTATCTATGCTTAGCCCTGCTAAATTAGACCGGTAGAAGTCGGGTGATTTCCTGTCACCTGCGAGATATAGGGCTTTATCAGGTCACGGTTGGCTATACTTGCTATCGTGGAAGTGAACCATGTGTTAATAAAATGAAATGAGACCGGGCGGGATGACGATAGTGAAGCAGCAAGGCATGGAGGTCTTGGGTGTGGATCTATCCCCGTCTGTATCGATTAAGGACCGAGACCTGGAGCTTTCTATGTCATTTTGAACGCATGCCTGACATTTAGCTGGCCAGCCTGAGGTTGCCGACCGCGAAGCCTAGTAGCTCAACTCAGGTTGCGAAGTCGAAAAGTGAAAGTCGCCTCGGAAGGGAGCCAGAGGGTCCAAGGGCAGGTGAGTTAAAAGTCCTGAGCATCCTGGCCACTGGTATCCCTGAGAACGCGGCGCTGTTCGGGCCCACCCTGAGTTGTACCAAAGGTTATCTACGGCTGCCTTTAGCGGGGTTTGCCGGGTGAGTGTCAGGAATACCCCCTCAGCTGAGTTGGAATCGATTCGAGTCGCCGTCTCTCCCGGATAGTGAGAAACTTGACTGGTTATCTCCAGCGTAGATACACTAATGATTAATGATGGTTCGGAATTGATGATAATGATGAGGATAGCCTTATTATACCTGCTATGGTTAATATTGTTTGCTCTTAATAAAGTGATTGCTCTAGTACAGGTGCTAATCTAATTTTCAGGTTAATGATGATCAACTTGATACTTAAAGCATATATTGGTTACTTATCTGTATTAAGCTTTTCGGCAAATGAGTCAAGCTAGCCCACTTTATAAAGCCTTGCATAATCCTTGGTGTCACTTTTGTTTCTGGTTTTTGACGGGTAAGTCTAGCTGAGTACCTTCTCGTACTCAGGGTTTATTCCCACCTGTTGCAGGTAGCAGATTCGTACTTGCTGCTGCAAGTATTGTCTTCGCCATGTGGGCGTGAAGATTAGACCATAGGGGCATGGTCTCTGTAGTATCTCTTCTGGTATGCTTTTGCAGGATGTGACTATGTACTGGCAGTATTTGACTCAAAATGGTTTTAGAAATTATGTTGCTTCCGCTAATCTTTACTTGGTTTTGTAATAAAAATAATTGTACTCCGATGTATGAGATTACTTTTGAACTGTGTAACAAGTGTTGTGTTATGTTGAATCATTACGATCTGGTTGCTCTCGGTTTGGTTTGAAATCCCTGGCGATTTCGTGGACTACCGGAGTTATATGGGCTCAAGTGTGAGAATTTGATCACTTCGGTGATTGTTTTTATACTTGTGCTCTTATAATTTGGACGGTTCCGTTACAGCTGGTATCGGAGCAAGATTCAACAGTAAACACATCATTTGTGTATTTAAACAAAAGCTTTTGTGAAAAATCTTAATTCTAATCTAAAAAGTGCCAGTGGTCATATCCTATATGCCCAAATAAGGACTATTAGGTGGCTTATTAAGGTACTAACTTGGGGGTTCTTGCTTGTTTTCTATTTCGTTGTCCATACGGCGTGCTATTGTATGGATGCCATCCGCTTGGGTGGTAATGTATGGATCAACATACCTCTACGCCCTGGTAAGTGGGAGTTGTGAGAGCATGACCGTCCAACCGTCGGTCTAGGGGAGAGTAGTTGTGGTTACTAGCATACTTACATGTTTAATCATGTGATTATGAGAGTACTTAATTGTGGGTATATCTGTCGGGTAGCTTTGATACTGAAGTATATACATCGGGGGATGTATGTATGGAAAGTATTTAGTTTATTGCTTTCTTGTGTGCTATATTGGGAATTGTTGGGCTGAAATGCAATTTTCTGCAGGTACACTAACAACGTTTCCTGTAGAACGACTAGTTATCGTTATTGAGAGAACGTGTGTATGCCACCGAACTATACGCTAGAATTTTGAAATTCTTCCTAGGTTTGTGAGGACGTACGGTTCGTGCATGCACCATGTTCGCATCATACATTGCATTCTGCATTACTCCCTTATAAATTGCTTATCCCATTCTTTTAAAATTTTCTTCCCTCCAAACAGTTGTCCCGTAATTAGTTGCATTCCTTTTGTGAAGAATGGTGATAGTCAACCAACCTAGTGGAGTGATCAGTGGTGCCAGCCCTGAAACCCAATCCATACCTGGCTGTGAAGGAAAGCAAGGCAATTTCAAGATGCATCTCCTCGAGTTGGGATGAGTTTTGATCTGCAATTCACCTCTCCATTGCTTCTACCCTTGTATCCATCCTTGTTTGCTACCCCTCTTTGGATAATACGGTTTCTATCTGCCTAATTCTTAAACGTGAGGATTCCTCATGGGTGTGTGTTCGGTAATGGTGTTGCGATTAGTACTCCATGGTGCCGCGACGAAACCGGGAGCCTCCTGTGGCGCGCGACACAAGGTTGTGCTGCCCGGCACGCGCAGGTATCAAGGATTGCTAGTCATGATCCATTATGGAGGTACACCAATGTGTTATCTTCTCGTGAACCTTTTTCCTTGGCTGTCATTCCCTATCTTGTCAGAAGATCAGTGCCTCACCCTAAGAAATTTCCTTCTTTTGGAGATTGGAATCTGGATAGTTGGATATAATCTCTTCCTCCTGCCTAGATAATTCGTCAGCAGCCTTCCGACGTCACCAACATTTACTAGTTTCAACTACTTGCAGATGTCTCGTCAGCTTCGCTCTAGCAGTCGGAGTCGTGGCAATACGGGACCGTCATCGTCTCCTCTGCAACCTACCTCTGCTGAGTTGCTGCAAATGCTTGCCGAAAGTCAGCGTACCTTGAACGAGAGTGTCAGAACCCATGTCCATCAGGAACCTGAGCCTGCCCAGTGCAGCAACTATAAAGATTTCTTGGATACAGAGCCTCCTATTTTTCGAGAAGCAGAAGAACCACTTCAAGCAGATGAATGGTTGAACACTATCGAACAGAAGTTTCGTGTGCTCAAGGTGGCAGGTGATATGAAAACAGAATATGCTTCGCAACAGTTGCAAGGGCCTGCAGGTGTTTGGTGGTGTCACTATCGGAACACCCTGCCTGAGAATATGGAAGTAGTTTGGGATCAGTTCAAGGAAGCATTTCGGGGACATTACATTCCTGCTGGTCTCATGGCGATCAAGCACACCGAGTTTATGAAGCTCACCCAAGGAGACAAAAGTGTAACAGAATATCTGCATGCTTTCATCAACTTATCAAGATATGCTCCAGAATTTGTTAATACAGAGGTTAAGAAGATCGCAAGTTTTAAAAGCGGGTTGTGTCCTAAATTGATGAAGGCCATGTGTAATAGCAAGTGTGTCACTTTCAACGAGTTTGTCAGTGATACTATCCTTCAAGAGAACTGTAATGCTGTGTATGCTGCTTCTAAGAGTCACGAGAAATCTCATGAACCTAATGCACCTACGACTAATACTCTTATGGTGATTACACCTCAGTATTATTCGCCTGGCATATCTACCAGATATCACCCATATCAGAAACAAGACCCGATCAAGAGGAGCAGTATTAAGAAAGGAAAGCCTAAGGCACCGTCAAGTAACCAGCCATGTTGGAATTGCAAGATGTCAGGTCATTGGGCCAAAGATTGTCCTCTTCCGCAGAAGAAATCAAATGATAATAAGACAGATGGGTGTAAAGGATGGGTTCGATACACCACTGTGGAATCTATCCCTACGGGTGAGATTATCACTGCCGGTGCATTTTTAGTAAACCAACATCCTGCAATTGTGCTGTTTGATTCAGGTGCTTCCCACTCTTTTATCAGTTCAACGTTTACAACCAAGCATGGTATGAAGGTCGTTACCTTAGATAATAGTGGTTATAATATTAGTGCTGCCGGGAATAATATTTCAACCAACCAGTTGGTCTTAGGAGCAAAGATCGAGATAGAAGGACGTCTGTATAATCTAGATCTCGTGGTATTACCAGGATTGGGCCTAGATGTAATCTTAGGCATGAAATGGATGAGTGGAAACGGTGTTCTGATCGATACCTCTACAAGAGTGGTTATGTTGAGGGATCCAAAAGATCAACAAGCTTTTCTAGTGCAACTTCCTAGAGACGTTAGTCCTCAGACTACAGTTAACGCTATGATAGCAAAGGCAAAAGAGATTGCAGAAGTTCCAGTAGTGTGTGAATTTCCAGATGTTTTTCCCGATGAATTGCCAGGGTTACCTCCAGATCGTGATGTCGAGTTTAAGATTGAGTTAATTCCGGGTACCGCACCAATTTCCAAAAGACCGTATAGAATGCCGCCGAATGAGTTGGCTGAACTCAAGACCCAACTTAGTGACCTTTTACAAAAAGGGCTGATCCGTCCTAGTTCTTCTCCGTGGGGTTGTCCTGCTATCTTTGTGAAGAAGAAGGACCAGTCTCTGCGTATGTGTGTAGACTATCGACCACTCAATGCAGTCACTATCAAGAACAAGTATCCGTTGCCTCGTATTGATATCTTGTTTGATCAGTTGTCTAAAGCAAAGGTATTCTCGAAGATTGATCTGAGATCTGGGTATCACCAAATTAAAATCCGTCCGGAAGACATACCAAAGACCGCTTTCTCTACCAGATACGGGTTATATGAATATCTTGTCATGTCTTTTGGTCTGACCAATGCTCCTGCACATTTCATGTACCTGATGAATTCAGTATTCATGCAAGAGCTGGACAAGTTTGTGGTGATATTTATTGATGATATTCTCATCTATTCTGAAAATGAAGAAGAACATGCCGAGCACCTGAGAATTGTTTTATCCAGATTACGTGAACATAAGCTTTACGCCAAGTTCAGTAAATGTGAATTCTGGTTAAAGAAGGTACCTTTCCTCGGTCATGTATTGTCTGGTGAGGGAATTTCAGTAGACCCGACTAAGATACAGGAAGTTTTGGATTGGAAGGCGCCAACGACAGTACATGAAGTTCGGAGTTTTCTTGGATTGGCTGGCTACTATCGTCGTTTTATTCAGGATTTCTCTAAAATAGCTAAGCCTATGACTCGACTACTTGAGAAGGATAGGAAGTTTGATTGGACTCCGGAGTGTGAACAAGCTTTCTGCACTCTGCGGACTTTATTGACGTCAGCTCCTGTATTAGCGCAACCTGACATTGAGAAACCGTTTGATGTGTATTGTGATGCATCAGGTACTGGTTTTGGTTTAGGTGGTGTACTGATGCAGGGAGGCCGAGTTATTGCGTACGCTTCGCGTCAGTTAAGAAAACATGAAGTTAACTATCCGACTCATGACTTGGAGTTAGCTGCTGTCGTCCATGCTCTGAAAATCTGGAGACACTATTTGCTTGGAAATATATGCAATATTTATACAGATCATAAGAGTCTCAAGTACATATTTACTCAACCTGAGTTAAATATGCGCCAGAGAAGATGGTTAGAGTTGATTAAGGATTATAACCTCCAGGTGCATTACCATCCGGGTAAAGCAAATGTGGTTGCCGATGCCTTGAGTAGAAAATCTCATTGCAACTCTTTGATAGAAGAAGATTTTCATTTGTCTCATCTCTTACATCCTATTGTAATCCATCATATCACGGTAGATTGTTCTTTGAGAAGTAGAATCATTGAGTTACAAAAGACTGATACTGGTGTATTTCACATCCAGAGAAAGATGAAAGAGCAAGAAACTAAGCATTTTCGAATCGATGAGAAGGGAATTCTCTGGTTCAAAGATAGACTCGTGCCAAAAGATAGAGAGCTTAGAAATCAAATCTTATCTGAAGCCCATTCTTCTAAGTTGTCCATTCACCCTGGTAGTAGTAAGATGTATCAGGACCTCAAGCCGTACTATTGGTGGACCAAGATGAAAAAGGAAATTGCAGCCTACGTCGCTAGGTGTGATAATTGTTGTAGAGTTAAGGCCATTCACATGAAGCCTGGTTTACTCCAGCCTTTGTCTGTTCCAGGTTGGAAGTGGGACGACATTGTTATGGACTTTATTGTCGGATTACCAACCACCCAAAAGGGTTTTGACTCTATTTGGGTTATAGTTGATCGTTTGACAAAGTCTGCTCACTTTATCCCTGTGAAAAGTAACTATCACCCACACCAATATGCTGACATTTACTTCCAAGAAGTCGTACGCCTTCATGGAGTGCCTGGATCTATTGTCTCTGACAGGGGGACCGCAGTTTACTGCTCGTTTTTGGGAGCGC
Source organism: Saccharum hybrid cultivar R570 (assembly GCA_038087645.1). NCBI lineage: Eukaryota > Viridiplantae > Streptophyta > Magnoliopsida > Poales > Poaceae > Saccharum > Saccharum hybrid cultivar. Next base: position 4,631,054 of record JAQSUU010000354.1, on the reverse strand, counting down.
CTACATCAGAATCTTGGAACTAATTTGGTTCGTAGTTCTGCTTATCATCCACAGACGTCGGGGCAGACTGAACGTGTGAATCAGATTCTTGAAGACATGCTTAGAGCTTGCATCATCTCTTGTAATGGCTCCTGGGAGAAATGGTTGCCTCTCGCTGAATTCTCTTACAACAACAGTTATCAAGAGAGCATCAAGATGGCTCCTTTTGAAGCTTTATATGGTCGCAAGTGTAAAACTTCTTTGAACTGGGTGGAACCAGGAGAAAGAAGATTCTATGATATTGACTTTGTAAAAGAAGCCGAGGAGCAAGTTCGTGCTATACAGAAAAATATATCAGCTGCTCAGGCTAGACAAAAGAGCTACGCAGATAAGAGAAGGAAACCTATTGAGTTTGAAGTAGGTGACCATGTCTATTTGAAGGTGTCCCCTATGAGAGGAGTAAAGCGTTTTGGGATCAAAAGAAAACTTGAGCCTCGATATGTTGGACCTTATCGGATTATTGAGAAAAGTGGAAGAGTAGCCTATAAGCTCAATCTACCTCATGAAATGGGAGCTATTTTTCCAGTCTTCCATGTTTCTCAATTAAAGAAATGCCTCCGTCTTCCCGAAGAAAGAGTAGATGTAAGACGCATCAAGTTGAAATCCGATCTTTCTTATGAGGAGAAACCGGTATATGTTCTGGATACTCTGGAAAGGGTGACTCGAAATCGGGTAGTCAAATTATACAAGATGGTTTGGAGTAATCACGGTGAACGTGATGCAACTTGGGAAAAAGAGGATTATTTAAAGGACAACTATTCTGCTTTCTATGAAAAATGGTACGACTTTCAAATCTCGGGACGAGATTTTTATAAGGGGGGCTGTAACACCCCTGGTGTTAGTTAGCCTCATAATGCATTCATAATGCATGATCATGGCATGGCATTACCATAAGCATCGTCATTTCATGTGCATCATTGCTTGAAACATGACTTTGCAACATTGTGATTTATATGTGCATCTTTTATGTGTTGCTAGGGTTTTGTATAGATGACAGATGTGATGCTATTGTGTAACTTGAGGGCTTGAAAACATCTTTGATATGTTAGTGGAGCAAAATGAGCTAGGGTCTATATTCATGTTTTGACCAAAATCCAATTTGACTAAGTTTGACCCCAGTTTGACCATAGTACTGATCTGCTTTGACCAATTTAAAAGTGGTATTTAGAGACCTTGCATGGAGGTGCACCCTTTACCAAAGTTGTAGAAAATTTATCAAGGAACAAAAGTCTCAATATACCCATCTCATGAAAATGGCTAGAAAATCCTCAAACAGGGCCCACAAGTCAGGTTTCCATGTTGTTTCAACACTTAGCAAATTTTCTAAGTCAAAAGGTGACATTTCAGTTTCATGTGCCCACCTTTGGAGCATTGTAAATCTCAAACTGTGCTGAACTAGCTCTAACCCATATTGACACTTTTGTAGAACTCACTTAGCTCTACAATATTGTCAATAACACCATCGCCTAGTTCTCAACGGGTTAGGAGCTAGAGTGCTGTAAAAATCAGGTTTCAGTCGTGGTGTAACTGAAACTCTATTTCAGTTTTCAATATACCGCACTTTAGGGCTCTGTAGTTCCTAATTCAGGCCGAACTAGCTCAAGCCCATATTGACAATGTTGAAGCCCTTACATAGCCCTACAAGTTTGTCAATTACACTTTGCACCAAATCGATCTAGATTGGGAGTTCTAGAGCTCCAAACTTGCTCCATCAGTCGGGTCACGACAGGGGTTCAGAGTTCAGTTCAGAAACTGAACTTCGGCCGTGGCCGACCGAGCTCAGGGATCCGGCGCCGCGTGGCCTCCACGCGTCCGTGCTGCACTGAGCTCGCCCTCACGAAGACGCCACGCCGCCCCTCCTGCTGCCCACTCGCTCCATTTCCTCCCTTCTGTCTCCACCGAAGCGGAGAGTTGCGCCACCATCGCCACCACGAGCTCCGCCGAGCTCGTGTGCGTGCACCACCGTGCCTGGCTGGGCCACCGCGCCGTCACAGCACGCTCCACCTCGAGCATCGCTTCGCCACCACCTCGGTCACCTAGTACACCTGCTAGTCAAGTAAATCGGCGACCGGAGCAAGCGGATTTGAGGTTCCGCCGACGTCACCGCCTCCGGTGAACCCGCGCCCACGTGGTCGGTCTCCACCGAAACTTGTCCCGCCTCCCCACCTCTCGTTCCCTGGTCTCTAGGTCCCATAGATGGTTGTCCTTAGGCGGTACTTTCCCTCTCGCCGTGGTTTGGCCGGAACGCGCACGTCTGTCGCCGCCGCAACACCTCACACGAGGCCAAGCCTCCCGGGACGCTCCGCCACCTCGCTAGTAGCTCCAATAGCTTCACCTCGCCACGCTGAAGCCGTACCTTCCCTCGCCTAGGCCAGCCGAACGCTGAGCCAGCCGGCGTGCCCTCACCGGAGCACCGCCGCCCGCCATTGGCGCCGGTGAACCCCTCTTGGTGACCTAGCACCTTAACCCGGTACATCAATCGGTGCGGTTTGGGAAGCTGGGTAAGTTGGTGACCTCGCCGTCAGCCGTCGGTCCACCGGCGACGAGTTCCGCCGCCGCCTTCTTCCTCCTCTGCCTCGGTGAGGCTGTCTAGCGGGGCCCGCTGTCAGCAGGCGGGCGGGCGGAGGTCGTGGGCCGCGCGTGGCTTAGGCGGGCCGAGCCACGTTGCCAGGCCGCGCTGGCGCGTATGCGGGCGCGCGCGTCGTGGGCCGCAGTGGTGGTCTGGGCCGGCCCGAGGTAGAATAGGGTTTTGTTTTCAATTTTATTTATTTGATTCTTGTGCAAACTTCAAAATGGTATATCTCCTGTTCTAGAGGTCCAATTGAGGTGCTTTAAATTTTGGTGTGCTCTACATAATGTCTAGTTTATTATAAAAATATAAAATGTGCCATGTTTTGTGATGAATTAAATAGTTATTAATTATATCTTTTATTAATGTAGAAAAAGGAGAAAATGATATCTTTTTCTGTGAAGCTCCAAATGGCATGAAATTTTTATAGTGAACTGCTCATATCATGAATAGCTTATGGTTAAATTTTCATGCAATTTGGATGTGGTTTGGTGGAGTTATATAATTATCTTGTTTGCTTGAATGGACCTTGTGTGAATTTTCATAATTTTTCTATAGATCCAGTAAGGGTGAAACTTGGTGAGTGTTGTTCTTATGTTAGAAAGATGCTAGGAAAAATATGAAATCTGTTGTTTGATACTTTTCAATAGGGTTTCCTAATTATGCTAGAAATAAACCTGCCATCTGTTATTTTTGACATCTCCATATTTGCTTGTCAAAATGAAGTGAAATTTTTATGGTAGCCTATGTGAAGCATTAGGTGGCTACTATAATTTTTGTAGATTTTTATATATAGTTTTACTATATGTTTCTTTAATCACCTAATTAACTAAATAAATTATAAAAGAATATTAAATAATTTATTTAGAAGTTGGCACTATATTTTCTGATGTTCCTTTGATATGCACAACAAGTTGGTAAACTTGGTTTGGTCCAATTGTGCTTTTGAATCATCAGTAATTATTTAATTTAGTGATTCTGCTAATTCTGGACAGAATTGCTAGTTAAAAGAATTAACCTTTGATAATGATATTTTCATGCTTGGTGATCTATAGCAAGGTTGTTGAGAATTTCATGAATTAGTTGCTGGTAAATTTTGGTAGCATTTGGACTTATAGTTTATAAATGACAGCTGTTCCAAGTTGGGTTCAGTTTTAGAAGTACTCTTTGTTTTTTAGAACAGATTCTGTATGTATGCTATTTTAACTTGGTAAGTGGTGAAATCATGCTTAGATGTTTATAAATGAAATGTAGACAATTTCTTAAGCTTTCCAGAATGTCCTCTTTCAGGTCATTTGGATTGGTAGAACTCCAGTTGTGAGTTTTCTTAGCTACTGTTGATAATATGTTGGAAACACTAAATTTCTGGAATCTTGTTATGTGTGTGTTTAGTCTTAACCTCGTGGAACTTAGTGGTTTCTTAGAGGTGTTCAAATGTGTTAACACCAGAGAGGAAATTTGCACCTAAGTTTGAAGTGATTTGAATAGAACACCACATAACTTGGTTTTGTGCTTACAACGTTGCAATGTCATTGCATTCATCTTCACATCATTCCTGCACGTCCATAAATCATCATGTCATTATTGGATGCATACGTGAAATTCATTGGATGCATATACATGCAATAGGTGTGCCAAGAATCGTGTTACGAGCGAAGTCCCGCTGGGTGTGGAACCCGAAGTTGAAGTCCGTTCGAGAGCCGGAGGTCCAGTCCGACGAAGCCGGAGAAGACGTGGGAATCGTTCTTGAAACCGAGCCTTGATCTCTCTCTTCTTTCGGTTAAGGCAAGCCCCGGAGCATTATAAGCCTCCTACTTTCAAAGCAATTATCTATCTATACATGTTATATGTATTGTTGCATTACGTGATAGGAGTTGGCTGGAAACCCTTGTTGCATTGATAACACTCCTTGTCCAGCAATTCAAACCTTGAATCCTATATAGACAGGATCGTATCTATGCTTAGCCCTGCTAAATTAGACCGGTATAAGTCGGGTGATTTCCTGTCACCTGCGAGATATAGGGCTTTATCAGGTCACGGTTGGCTATACTTGCTATCGTGGAAGTGAAGCATGTGTTAATAAAATGAAATGAGACCGGGCGGGATGACGATAGTGAAGCAGCAAGGCATGGAGGTCTTGGGTGTGGATCTATCCCCGTCTGTGTCGATTAAGGACCGAGACCTGGAGCCTTCTATGTCATTTTGAACGCATGCCTGACATTTAGCTGGCCGGCCTGAGGTTGCCGACCGCGAAGCCTAGTAGCTCAACTCAGGTTGCGAAGTCGAAAAGTGAAAGTCGCCTCGGAAGGGAGCCAGAGGGTCCAAGGGCAGGTGAGTTAAAAGTCCTGAGCATCCTGGCCACTGGTATCCCTGAGAACGCGGCGCTGTTCGAGCCCACCCTGAGTTGTACCAAAGGTTATCTACGGCTGCCTTTAGCGGGGTTTGCCGGGTGAGTGTCAGGAATACCCCCTCAGCTGAGTTGGAATCGATTCGAGTCGCCGTCTCTCCCGGATAGTGAGAAACTTGACTGGTTATCTCCAGCGTAGATACACTAATGATTAATGATGGTTCGGAATTGATGATAATGATGAGGATAGCCTTATTATACCTGCTATGGTTAATATTGTTTGCTCTTAATAAAGTGATTGCTCTAGTACAGGTGCTAATCTAGTTTTCAGGTTAATGATGATCAACTTGATACTTAAAGCATATATTGGTTACTTATCTGTATTAAGCTTTTCGGCAAATGAGTCAAGCTAGCCCACTTTATAAAGCCTTGCATAATCCTTGGTGTCACTTTTGTTTCTGGTTTTTGACGGGTAAGTCTAGCTGAGTACCTTCTCGTACTCAGGGTTTATTCCCACCTGTTGCAGGTAGCAGATTCGTACTTGCTGCTGCAAGTATTGTCTTCGCCATGTGGGCGTGAAGATTAGACCATAGGGGCATGGTCTCTGTAGTATCTCTTCTGGTATGCTTTTGCAGGATGTGACTATGTACTGGCAGTATTTGACTCAAAATGGTTTTAGAAATTATGTTGCTTCCGCTAATCTTTACTTGGTTTTGTAATAAAAATAATTGTACTCCGATGTATGAGATTACTTTTGAACTGTGTAACAAGTGTTGTGTTATGTTGAATCATTACGATCTGGTTGCTCTCAGTTTGGTTTGAAATCCCTGGCGATTTCGTGGACTACCGGAGTTATATGGGCTCAAGTGTGAGAATTTGATCACTTCGGTGATTGTTTTTATACTTGTGCTCTTATAATTTGAACGGTTCCGTTACACTCGTCACCAGCACCATCGTCGCCGGTGCATGCTCCGCCGGCATCGCCACGCTCTCGCGCCGACCCGTCGGTGTACCACCTGTCTCTTCTTCATCGGGACCCTCGTCACACTCACCCGATGGTGACGAGGCAGGCGTCTCGCCCGCATGCCCTCACCGCCGCCGCCTGCGAGCCGGGATCTCTCCGGTACCCTCTTCCGTCCGCGTGGCCTTGGCGGATCCTCACTGGCGCCGCGCGATGGACGAGGAGTACGCGGCCCTCCTCGCCAACCAGACGTGGGACCTCGTACCTCGTCCGCCGGGCTCCAACATTGTCACCGGCAAGTGGATCTGGACGCACAAGAGGCGGGCTGATGGTTCCCTGGAGCGCTACAAGGCTCGCTGGGTCCTCCGCGGCTTCACTCAGTGGCCCGGCATTGACTATGCTGAGACCTTCAGCCCCGTGGTGAAGCCAGCTACAGTCCGCACCGTCCTCTCCCTGGCTCTCGAGCGCTCCTGGCCTGTGCATCAGCTGGATGTCAAGAATGCCTTCCTCCATGGCACTCTGACTGAGACGGTCTACTACAGTCAGCCGGCAGGTTTCGTGGATTCTTCTCGTCCTGACTTCGTCTGCCGGCTCAACAAGTCTCTCTACGGGCTCAAGCAGGCACCCCGGCCTTGGTACTCTCGATTCGCTACCTTCCTGCAGACTCTTGGGTTCACGGAGGCCAAGTCTGACACCTCCCTGTTCATATACCACTATGGGGGTGAGACTGCTTACCTGCTCCTCTATGTGGATGACATTGTTCTCACCGCCTCCAGCGAGTCTCTGCTCCACCGCATCATTGCCTCACTCCAGAAGGAATTTGCTATGAAGGATCTTGGGGTGCTCCACCACTTCCTCGGCGTCACTGTTGAGCCCCGACCTTCAGGCCTGTTCCTCCACCAGCGACAGTTCATTTGTGACATTCTGGAGCGAGCAGGGATGACCGCCTGCCAGTCCTGCTCTACACCGGTGGACACCCAGGGCAAGCTGTCACAGGCTGGGGGTCCGATGCTTGAGCCAGCGGACTCCACCGCCTACCGGAGTCTTGCTGGCGCGCTTCAGGACCTCACTTTCACACGGCCGGACATCACTTATGCCGTCCAGCAACTCTGCCTCTACATGCATGCTCCGCGGGAGCCCCACCTGGCTGCTATGAAGCGGCTTCTCCGGTACCTCCGTGGCACACTTGGCTACGGGCTGCTCCTCGGCCGGTCCTCCACTGCCGAGCTGGTTGTCTACACCGACGCTGACTGGGCGGGATGCCCGGACACCCGCAGGTCCACCTCCGGCTACGCTGTCTTTCTCGGCGGCAACCTGGTCTCTTGGTCATCCAAGCGCCAGCCGGTGGTTTCACGCTCCAGTGCCGAGGCGGAGTACCGTGCCGTGGCCAACGGCGTGGCCGAGGCCGCCTGGCTCCGCCAGCTCCTGGCTGAGCTTCACCGCCCACTCGCCAGGAGCACGCTCGTCTACTGCGACAATGTCAGCGCGGTCTACCTCTCCACCAACCCCGTGCAGCACCAGAGGACCAAACATGTGGAGATTGATCTACACTTCGTCCGCGACCGGGTGGCCATCGGCGACGTCCGGGTTCTTCACGTCCCGACCACCTCCCAGTTTGCGGACATCTTCACCAAAGGCCTCCCTTCCTCGACCTTCTCCGAGTTTCGCTCCAGCCTCAACGTCTCCAGTGGCTAGTTGTGGCTGCGGGGGGTCCTGTGTGTGTTGTGCTCTTACTTGTTTTCTTTCTTGTTCAGCCTTGAACTCCGCTGCGCCGGTAGTTCAGACTGCGGGGGGAGGGGTGTTGGAGTGTGAATGTATTAGGCCCATGAGGCTAGGCCCATGTGGCCCATGTATGATACCTATATAGCTACCCTTCTAGGGTTAGCCCAAATCAATAGAGAATTATCTTCTATCAATACCTTACACACAATGACACAAACAAGGTCTAAGGTATAAGTGTGAACTTGCAATAAATCACTAGGTAACTGAATAGCTTGGACGACATCTACACCACTAATCCAACCTGCTTATCAATGCAGGCCCTAAGAATGATCACATCACCAATGAAAACACCATAGTTTAATTAGTACAAATCAATAAGCAGTGAGGATTCCTTAAGTAGTGAGGATTCCCTAAGTACAAATTAATCTTGGGAGCCCCAATTATCTAATCAACCATAAATTCCTCAATCCTGCCCCCACTGACACCATCTCAGTTCCTGCCTACCATTTCCTCACAAGAAAGAAAAAAGGGCCACACCTGCAGGGTCCAGGGTCTTCAGCCACATCCCACAGCAGCACAAAGGTGAAGAAAAGAAGAAAAATGTGGTGTGTGCTAGCACAAATCACAATAAACAATGCAAAGCTGTGTTAGCACAAATCACAAGAGACAATTTTTTCTATGAAATGACAAGAACAAAAAATTAGTGTGTGCTGACACAAATCACAAAAAACAAACTTCAATGTGTGTTAGCACAAATCACAAAAACTTGGTGTGGACAATGACACAAATCATTGTTTTTGCTTCTCTGATAGTCACTGACAGAGCAGCAGCATACTAACACAAATCACAAAGACAGATCACAATTTCTTTTCTATGGAGGCACAAAAACAGAACACAAGACACAATTTTTTTTCTATGGAAGGACAGATCACACTTTTTTATATGGATGCACAATCACAGAACACAAGAGACAATTTTTTTCTATGGAAGGACAGATCACAATTTTTATTCTATTCAAGCACAATCACAGACCACAAGAAATAATTTTTTTCTATGGAAGGAATTTCTATTCTATTCAAGCACAATCACAATCACAAAACACAAGCATAATGCACAAGTGCACAAACATAACAAAATCAACTGAACTTAGTACCTCGCCAACATTCATAGAATCAGAGTTGTTGTCTTCTTCAGAGTTCATAGGAAACTCATCATCACTCTCACCATTTACAGACTCAGCATCAGAAAGAAACTCATCATCATCCATGGCTACATAACAAAAAAAGATGATAGCAGCAATTTTATTTAACTTTCCTAGGTACAGAAAAAAGAATCTCTACTGACTTGTACTATGCAGAGATATTACATGCCTGTTTAGTTTTTTAGTTTTGACAGACCTTGGGATGCTTTCCAGTGAATCGATTAGCAGAGAGCAAACTGTAGCAAGAGAAAATATATCATTCCACAGAATTAATGATATCAAAGGCTACAAGGAACTGCAGATATGATCAATGAGCCTACAGACTCAACCTATATATGAAGAGGGCATAAACTAACTTTGGTACTCATATACATCATCAACCTGTTTACTAAATTCGGTAGTCATATACATCATCAACCTACATACAAGGAACTCAGAGAGCACTTACAGAGAACTAACTTCACATAGCGCGATACAGTTCTGAAGAATGGATACAAACAGGAAAACAGTACTTGTTTAGAATGGATAGCTGCAAGGCAAGTACTCACCGCACATGCTCAGCCTCAGGGCTGTGGCACAAGGATCTCAATGTCCCTCTATCAACAAGGAGCTTCAGCGTCTCTCCAAGATAAGCTTGTTCAACTCTCTGTGCTGCAACAATGAAGAAAGGAAAACAACAAAAAATAAGATCATAGGAGCAACAAAAGCCTATTTTCCAATGAGACCAACAAATTGATGCAGACTGCACATTCACACTACTGTGATGTTATAAAAGATCAAGCAGAATAACTATAGATTATTTGAAGCAAAGCATTCAGCTCAGATTTTAGAACCAAACTATAAATAGACAACAGTGAAAAAGAACATGCATAGAGATTCTGGAAAACAGCATACCTTATCCAAAATCCTACAGAGACAACCTAATGTTATTATCTGAATTAAGATTAGAACCTTGTGCTCAGGAATCAGGATGCTATATACTGTTAAATTTGTTTCATTTGTTGTTCTAAAAAAAAGCAAGTGGACAGTGATCACTTCTGTTGGAGTATGTGTTTAGGCCCATGAGGCTAAGGCCCATGTGGCCCATGTATGGAACTTATATAGCTACCCTTCTAGGGTTAGCCCTAATCAATGAAACACAACTTCTAGCACGGTAATCAGAGCCTAGTTTTTTTTTCTCTCCTCTCCCCTGTCCAACCGCCGCCCCTCCTGGTGGCAGCCGCCGCCGGCCAGAAGGCCATGGCCGGCGCTCCTCCTCCCCACCCCTCCTTCTACAGCCACTTCCCTGCCCTCTCCTCCTCCTCTTCCACATGGGCGCAGGTGCTTGCTGCCCCTTCTCCTGCCGCCTCCAGGGGGATGCCCGCTCCAGCACCTGGCGGCCCTGATCTGGGTGCCGCCCAGGCCGCCATTGCCGGCTCCACGCCACTGCTGGCCGCCGGGCGCTCCTCCCCTCTTCCCCAGCTGCTGCAGCCGCTTCCCCTTGGCGCCGTGCTGCCTGGTGCCGCGCCCCAGCCGGCTCTTCCTGCTGGCGCAGCCCGCCCCCAACCCCTGGCCGCCGACCCAGTCCTCCAGCGCCGCCCGCCCCCCACCCCTCCTGATGCGGCTGCTGCTGCTGCTCTGGGCGCAGCAGCAGCCCGTGCCTTGGTCGCCTCTTCCGACCTGGGCGCGGTGGGGGACGCCGCTGAAGACGTCGCGCCTGCGGGGGTGGTCCAGCCGGGGGTGGTCCAGCCGCTCCTCCGTCCTACTACTGACCCTGGAGACCCCGCCGGTGCCACTGCTCCAGCTGTTGGTCTCCAGCCGGACCCTCTCGGTGGTCTCCATCTCCTGCGCGCCCCGGGGCCCGACTCCGTCCTCGCCGCCGCCCTCGTGGATGCCCGTGCTGCTGCTGCGGAAGGGCAGGCTCGTGTGCGCGCAGCTGCTCTCGTGTGGGAGCGCGAGCGCGACGCGGCCGACGCTCTGGCTCGCCAGATCGCCGAGGCGGAGCAGCTCCTCGTCCCCCCCGCCTCCCGGGATGTTGGTGCCACCTCCTCTGCCTCGCCAGGGCGTCCCATCTCCCACACCACCGTCCTCTGGCATGACCCGGCTGACCCGCTCGTGGCCCAGCTCCACTACCAGGCCGGGGGGTCCAGAACATTCGCCTTCTCGTGCCGGTCGTCCTCGAGCCGGAGTCGCCCTCCTACGCCCGCTGGCGGGATCTGGTGGTTCTCACTCTTCGCCGCTACGCCCTCGACGACCACGTCCTCGTCGACGCCTCGGTCGCCGTCCAGACACCGTCGTGGCTCCGTCTCGACAGTATCGTCCTCTCCTGGATCTTGGGGACGATCTCTCTAGACCTCCACGACCTCGTCCGCACCTCCCCTGACGCGCGCCGGGCGTGGCTTGCCCTTGAGGGCCAGTTCCTGGGCAACGCCGAGGCCCGGGCTCTGCGTCTCGACGCGAGCTTCCGCACCTTCGTCCAGGGTGACCTCTCCGTCGGTGAGTTCTGCCGTCGGATGAAGGGCATGGCGGACTCCCTTGGCGACCTCAGCTGGCCCGTGGAGGATCGCATCTTGGTCCTCAACGTCCTTCGCGGGCTCAGCGACCGGTATGCCCACCTCCGAACGTGGATCACTCGTCAGCGGCCCTTCCCCACCTTCCTGGAGGTCCGTGATGATCTCGTCATGGAGGAGCTCACGCAGGGTATCCAGCCGGGGTCTGCCGCTTCTCCGGGGTCCTCGACGGCTCTGGCAGCTACTTCACCGCGTCCTCCTGCTCCACCGCGGTCGTCCGCTCCGCCACCGTCGTCTCTCCTGGGCCCTCCTCCCTCCGGGCCGAGCGGAGGTGGGGGGCGTGGCACTCGTCGTCGTCGTGGAGGGGGCCGCGGGGGTGGGGGGGTCAACCCCAGGCTCCGGCACCGGCTGGGCCACACGGGGGGGCACCATGGCCTTCGTTCCAGAACCCGTGGTCTGGTCGCATCTCCATGTGGCCCTACCACGCCACCGGAGCCGACACTCGTCCACCGGTGGCCATGCTCACCGGAGCTCCTCCTGCTGGTCCTCCACCCGGTGCCTTCCCCGCTACGCCGTGGGTTCCACCCTCCGGGATTCGACCGAGGGTCACCGGCTAGGACCAGACGGCCCTGGCTCGCTCGTTCAGCACCATGGGCCTGACACCTTCGGTCGGACCCGAATGGATCGCTGATTCGGGGGCCACCTACCACACCACTCCTGACCCCGGTATACTTTCGTCGATTCACTCTCCCTCTTCCTCTGTCTCTTTTGGGTTTCATCTCTAACCTACCCCAACTTGCTTGGGACAAAAGGCTATGTTGTTGTTGTTGTACTCTCCCTCTTCCTCTCTTCCTTCGTCCATTATGGTCGCAAATGGTTCGTGTCTTCCAGTCACGTCTGTGGGTACCACCGGTGCTCATGGCTCCTTCCGTCTTCCTGATGTTCTTGTTGCTCCTTCCATGGTTCATAACCTTCTTTCTATTCGACGTTTTACAGCTGACAATTCTTGTTCTGTGGAATTTGACTCTTCTGGTCTTACTGTAAAGGATTTGGCTTCCCGGCGTCCTCTGCTCCGATGTGACAGTTCCGGGCCCCTTTACACCCTTCGCTTTCCGGCGGCTCCGTCGTCTCCTTCGCCGCCCGTTTTGTCAGCTGCCTTCGTCGCTTCTACTTCCTCTACTACCTGGCACCGGCGCCTCAGCCATCCTGGACATGATGCCCTGATACAGCTCAGTCGTAGCTTCGGTCTTCCATGTACTCGAGCTCATGATGAGCAACTGTGTCATGCGTGCCAATTGGGCCGACATGTTCGTCTTCCTTTTTCTAGTTCTACTTCCCATGCGGCCCGTATTTTTGATCTTGTACATTGCGACCTATGGACATCTCCTATTCTGAGTATTTCCGATTATAAGTACTATCTTGTGGTTGTTGATGATTTTTCGCATTATTCGTGGACTTTTCCTCTCCGTGCGAAGTCAGATACGTTTACCACACTCCTTCACTTCTTTACTTGGGTGTCCACACAGTTCGGCCTCACCATCAAGGCTGTCTAGTGTGACAATGGTCGCGAGTTTGATAACTCCACCTCCCGAGCTTTCTTCCTCTCTCACGGTGTTCAGTTGCGCATGTCTTGTCCATACACCTCTTCGCAGAATGACAAGGCTGAGCGGATGATTCGCACCACCAACGACACCGTGCGTACCCTTCTGTTTCAGGCCTCTCTTCCTGCTCGCTTCTGGGCTGAGGACCTGCACACCTCCACCTACCTTCTTAACCGCCTTCCTTCCGCTGCCTGTCCCGCTCCCACACCTCACCACGCCCTCTTCGGTACCCCGCCTCGGTACGATCACCTCCGCGTGTTTGGGTGTGCATGTTACCCCAACACCGCTGCCACTTCTTCTCACAAGTTGGACCCTCGCTCCACGCTCTGTCTTCCTCGGGTACTCCCCGGATCACAAGGGGTACCGGTGCTTTGACCTTACTTCCCGCCGGGTTCTCATCTCTCGCCATGTGGTGTTCGATGAGTCCGTCTTTCCCTTTTCCAGCACTACCACCCCTTCGGTCCCTGACCCTCCCTCCCTGTTTCCCACTGACCCGGTGGTCCAGCCACCGTTTTCGTGGTCTCCTGCAGGTACTGCTTCGCCGCGCGCCGGGCCGGCCACCTGTCCCGAATCCCCCGCGGGTCCGGGCCCGTCCTCGGGCGCGGCCCCGTCCTCTCCGGTTGGTGCAGACCCGGGGCCCTCGTCCCCCGCTTCTGCCCCGGGGGGTCGTGCCGGTCGCCGACGCCGGATCCCGTCCCGGCACCTGCCCCGGCACCTCTGTCGAGGTTCGCCGCGCCGGTACGGGTGTACCAGCGCCGGCCGCAGCCGCCGCCGCTCGCGGTCCCTTCTCCACCGGGGACACCGACACCACCGCAGCAGTCCCCGCCGGCTCGTGGTGCCCCGCCGGTCTACCACCCGCCGCTGCTTCACCGACACCCGCGGCATGTTCACCCGATGGTGACACGGCACGCGGCTGGCACACTGCCGCCTCGAGCCCTCGAGGCTTCGACCGGCAACGCGGTGGTCTCCCCGGTACCCTCTTCCGTCCGCGACGCCCTGTTGGACCCTCACTGGCGCCGTGCGATGGAAGAGGAGTACGCCGCGCTACTCGCCAACCAGACGTGGGAGTTGGTGCCCCGGCCGCCAGGCTCCAACGTCGTCACCGGCAAGTGGATCTGGACCCATAAGCGCCGGGCCGATGGCTCTCTCGAGCGCTACAAGGCTCGATGGGTCCTCCGGGGTTTCACTCAGCGACCGGGCGTCGACTACGATGAGACCTTCAGCCCGGTGATCAAACCGGCCACCGTCCGTACCGTGCTCTCGCTGGCGCTGGCTCGGTCTTGGCCCGTCCACCAGCTGGACGTCAAGAACGCCTTCCTCCACGGCCTTCTTACTGAGACAGTGTACTGCAGTCAGCCGGCGGGGTTCGTCGATTCCACCCGTCCTGACGTGGTCTGCCGGCTCAACAGGTCCCTCTACAGCCTCAAGCAGGCACCTCGGGCGTGGAACCACCGGTTTGCTGCTTTCTTGCTGACCCTGGGGTTCATGGAGGCCAAGTCTGATACGTCCCTATTCGTCTACCACCATGGGGCTGACACTGCATACTTGCTGCTCTATGTTGATGACATTGTCCTCACGGCCTCCAGCGAGCCCCTTCTCCGCAGGATCATCGCCGCTCTCCAGCAGGAGTTCGCGATGAAGGATCTGGGTGAGCTCCACCACTTCCTCGGGGGTCACAGTTGAGCACCGTCCTGCCGGGTTACTCCTTCACCAGCGGCAGTACACTCGGGACATCCTAGAGCGGGCTGGGATGACTGACTGCAACCCATGCTCCACTCCGGTCGACACTCAGGGCAAGCTGTCTGAGGTTGAGGGACCCCCGGTTGCCGATCCCACTGCGTACAGGAGTCTCGCCGGGGCCTTTCAGTACCTCACCTTCACCCGGCCGGACATCACCTATGCAGTTCAGCAGGTCTGTCTTCATATGCATGACCCCCGGGAGCCTCACCTCACGGCTCTCAAGCGCCTCCTCCGCTACCTCCGGGGCACGCTCGACTACAGACTCCTCCACCGGGCCTCCTCCACCGGGCCTCCTCCACCGACCTCGTCGTCTACACCGACGCTGACTGGGCGGGGTGTCCGGATACTCGCCGCTCCACCTCCGGCTACGCCGTCTTCCTGGACGGCAACCTGGTGTCTTGGTCCTCCAAGCGCCAGCCGGTGGTCTCCCGGTCCAGCGCCGAGGCGGAGTACCGCGCCGTTGCTAACGGCGTGGCGGAGGCCACCTGGCTCCGGCAGCTGCTTACTGAGTTGCACACTCCGCCCTCCCGGAGCACACTGATCTACTGCGACAACGTCAGTGCGGTCTATACCTCTCCACCAACCCCATCCAGTATCAGCGGACGAAGCATGTGGGGATCGACCTCCACTTTGTCCGTGATCGGGTGGCCATGGGCGAGGTGCGGGTCCTTCATGTTCCGACGACCTCCCAGTTCGCGGACATCTTCACCAAAGGCCTCCCGTCCTCGACCTTCGCCGAGTTTCGCTCCAGCCTCAACATCACCGGTGGCTAGTTGTGTCTGTGGGGGGGTTGTGTATGTTCTTTCTTGTTCAGCCTCGAACTCCGCTGCGCCGGTAGTTCAGACTGCGGGAGGTGTTGGAGTATGTGTTTAAGCCCATGAGGCTAAGGCCCATGTGGCCCATGTATGGAACCTATATAGCTACCCTTCTAGGGTTAGCCCTAATCAATGAAACACAACTTCTAGCAACTTCAACAATACTAGCATCCACCAGATTCCATAATGCATATTGGCTTAAGCTACCACTAAAGCACCTACATAGCGGATCAGTAAGCACCTACACAGCTGATCAGTAAGCGCCTCTCTGCTAGCAGGTTTAAATACTGGTATTGACAGTGATCACTTCAACATGCAGAACACAGTAACATATAGTGTTATGGACGTCGTTGGGATTGGGAGGAGAGAGTCGAGGATTGGGAGGAGAGAGTCGAGGGAAGCGGCGGCGAAGCTACAGTACCCGCGCGCTACAGTGCCGCGGGTACTGTTCACGTCGGCGCTGTGAGGGGCGCTGGGAACGCCGGCCGCGGGGCTTCGCCCACGGCCGGCAAGAGAGAAGGTTTTTCCTTCTAATCTCTTGCTTAATTAGATTGATACATCTCCTCTCCTTATATAGAGAAGAGGTCTTACTTAACCCCTAAGCAAGCGACTAATTAACCCTAACGGGCTAAGGCCCAATAGGCCCTTGACTCTTCTAACACTACACCCCATCTAGACATGCAGCTCGTCCTCGAGCTGCAACCTAACTCGACTCTGCTAGACACAAACCTAACACCTAAAAACAAGCCTTTTACATCTCGGCTTATTTTATTGACCTTAAATAGACTATGACTCTTTATTTTTGACTTCTGAAGATACGACGGACACCCTCCGCTTGATGAACCTGTACGTGTGTAGCCACCTGGATCCCATGGAGCCCACCGGAACGAGAGGGGTGCACGGGTATAGCCACCAAGAATTAGTCGCGATAGCGACCAGCGGAGACGTCCTCGCGGCGGCCGGTGCCGGAGCACGGCAGCGCTAATTAAGGTCCGCCTATGGGTGGCCACACACCCGCGTCCCCAAACGCCGGCGCTGTAGACGCCGAGTTCGCCACCCGAGGTGGCAATGCCACGCCCGATCTCCATGACGCAGCGGACGAGATCGGGGCCTTCCATGTGGCGAAGCGCAGCCTGGTGGCGAAGCAAAGGGGCACGGGGCACAGGCACCAGCTGCAACCCACGCATCTCCCGCGCCTGCCGTCGCGCCAGGAGTCCACGTGCTGCAGCCTGTAACCGTACCGCCGCCAGGACCACCTCCTGCATCTTCTGGCGCATCTCCTGCAGCCGCTGCCGTGCTCGGAGACCGCGCGCAGCAGCCTGCAGCCACACCACAGCCGACACTTGGTGAACAAGCATCGGCTGCGCTGCGATGTCCTTTCGCTGCTTGATCTGCTGTGCGGTGTCTGCCTTCGCGCGGCGAAGCACAGCTTGGAGGAACTGCGACGGGGTGCGGGGCTGAATCAGCTGCAGATCGCACAGCCGCCGCACTCGTCGGCGCGCCAGGAGGCCACGCGCCGCCGCCTGCAGCCGCACCGCCGCCGACACCTGGCGCGCAAACGCCGCCTGACGGCTCTCCATGGCGGCCAACCATGCGTTGATGTCGGCCAGCGCCTTGGCGAGCTAATCCCATAGCGGCTCATTGAAACCTGGCGAGCTGATCCCACAGCGGCTCATCGATATCAGATTGTTATGGACGTTGTTGGGATTGGGAGGAGAGAGTCGAGGGAAGCGGCGGTGAAGCTACAGTACCCGCGCGCTATAGTGCCGCGGGTACTGTTCACGTCGGCGAGAGGCAGGGGACCGACGGCTAGGGCTGTGAGGGGCGCTGGGAACGCCGGCCGCGGGGCTTCGCCCACGGCCGGCAAGAGAGAAGGTTTTTCCTTCTGATCTCTTGCTTAATTAGATTGATACATCTCCTATCCTTATATAGAGAAGAGGTCTTACTTGACCCCTAAGCAAGCGACTAATTAACCCTAACGGGCTAAGGCCCAATAGGCCCTTGACTCTTCTAACATATAGGGTACACATTCACACTTAACTGAAAATTCAGAAGAAAGCAAGATCAGAAACAACAAACAGATAAGTCAAAACTAGAAATTGAATAAATTTCTATGGAGAACAAATTCAAATAACCAGATACAATGAAAAAATAAAAGATACAACAACAACATAGCCTTTTGTCCCAAGCAAGTTGGGGTAGGCTAGAGATGAAACCCAAAAGAGACGATAAACAGGGAGACACATAAAGGGACATAAATGGCACAAGACAGAAAGAGGTCACGGTTCAGGCACGTTGATTGCCAGTCTCCAAGCGCTCCTGTCCATAGCTAAATCCTTAGAGATATTCCACTCCTTAAGGTCTCTCTTAACGGACTCGTCCCAAGTTAGTTTAGGTCGACCTCTACCGCTCTTTACATTATCGGCCCGCTTTAGAACCCCACTACGCACCGGCGCCTCAGGAGGCCTCCGTTGAACATGTCCAAACCATCTCAACCGATGTTGAATCAATTTCTCCTCAATTGGTGCCACCCCAACCCTATCCCGAATACCGATGGTTTGGTGCCACCCAAACCATCTCATGGATTTGAAACCCACAAGAGAAAAAATAAAAGATAAAGGAATTAAAATACAAATTACAGTACTGCATATGATGAATTACATCGAAAATAGTCATGTAAAATTACTATAAATGATATGCAAATAAAAAAAATATTAATCCAGTAACAGCTTCTAATAAGACATACTCCCTCCATTCCAAATTATAAGGCATTCCAAGAATCTTGGAGAGTCAAAGCATCTTAAGTTTGACCAAAATTATAGAGAAAATTATAAAAATTTATAACATCAAATAGGTATAATATGAAAATATAATTAATAAAGAATCTAATAATACTTAATTGATGTCATAAATATTATTATCTTATCATATAAATTTGGTCAAACTTGAAATCCTTTGACTCTCCAAGATTCTTGGAATGCCTTATAATTTGGGATGGAGGGAGTAGTAAGTAAAATCAAGCGACCAAGTCTGAGCATGAAAATACAAACAAAGGAAAAATTGAAGGGCATGCATCTAATGATCCAGGGAACAACAAGGTGAGAAAGCAACAGATAACTCATATATACAACAGGCCAAGCACCAGATGAAACCACTTGTGAGGAATTAACGAGATTTTTTTTAAAAAAAAATAAGGAAGCAGAACGACACCAGATGAAATGATCAGTGATCAGCTATGAGGCATCAGCAAGCTGCCAAAATTATAAAATTGGAGAAGCAGGAAGCAACGGGCACAAGCATGGACCAGAACATGGTAGCCAAAAAAGGCAAGAGCAACATGAGTTTTCAGCCGGGAATCGGCAGCTAACAACCAAAAAGGGCAATGAATGATGAGAAAACAGAACATGCTATGTGTGGGATGGCATAACAAAGACAGTGACAAGCAATACCAAGTGAAATTAAAACATTCCTATGCATCCAAGATTATGTAATAACAAAAACATTAAAAATAAGTGGAATTTCAAACTACAGTGATCTATAACTACAATTACAACATCCAAGATTAAGTAACTAAAATAAAGTAGATATGGAAGGATAGACATCACAAACACATTCCTATGCACATGGATCAGTATCCAATAAGAATGATCTTGGCACATTAAAATCACTAGAAAAAGCATATGCATCAGTAAATAAAAATAATCTCTCGACATATTCACCCCAACTACTAGTATGAGAAAAAGCAATATTCTCTATTAAAAACACATATCACTGCTTTCCATGCAAAAAGAATAACTACAGGGGATAGCATGTGTAGAACTCAACCTGATTCAGTAACCTATCATGTGTTAAGAACACATTTATATTATTCAATAGGTCAAAATGTCAAATAGGCTAATATAAAAGTTGCCTCAAAGAAGACTCTGTACAAATGCACAAATGAAATAAACACACAAAAAACCATGATGGTTGCCCCCATCTTATTGGCTTCCTGGTTGTCAGAACAAAAAACAAATTGTCAAATAATAGGGTGCAACAAATCTATAAATAATGTGTAATGACTTATGACTAGAATATAACAGAGAGAAGCTAGTTTGTAATCTGCAATAAATTAGGTCAGACATCAAAAGCAAAATGAATAACAATACAAAGGCAGTGATTCGAAGAGAAATCAAACACTGTCAGAACAACAACTATGCTTCTGTAAGCGTACAGCTTATACAATCAGTAATCTGAACTCTAAAAATAGATAGCATCATGCAGTGCTATTTCTAATAAGCATATATGATTACTTTTCAAATCAATGGTACTAGCAAAGCACATAATCTGCTAGCATATAAATCATCTAACATAATGCGAAATGAAACCTTGAAAAAGGTCCACTAATCCATGGAACTGTCAATAAGGATGCCAAATGTAATCATTCACAGTAAATAAAATATGAGACTTCGCCACATGTCGTAGGCAACCATCCTAAAAGCAGTTTCATTTAGAAATTAAACAACACTTAGGACAAACCTAAATTTCCTCATAGCACTTATTTTGATCCTAGTGTATCATATCAGAAGAAAAATTACATATAGAAACCAAACAGCTAATAATATTATACAGACCAAGAAGAACAGACTCATCCACACAGCTTCTACTGGGTAACCAGAAGTAGAGAGCTCACCCATTTATGGAGGAAGGCGACCTCCTCGGACTTAGCGTGGTGTCCTTAGATCCATGCCGACCTGTGGCTAGACTACTCTTTGCGTACTTGCGAGGCCGAAGATGACCGTGGGGGCGATGGGGACAGCCTGGAGGAGATGAACGCTTCCACACTTGCCTCTGGGTCCGGGACGCAGTGTCGATGCTCTCTGTGGCGAGGGATTGAAGCGGCCACCGCAATACGCAAAGGCGACGGTGCTGTAATGAGGGGTGGATGGCGGCGATGGCGCTGCAGAGAAGCAGATGAACTCACAGACATGGCTCACCTCCGGCGTCGGATCGGAACTGCTCTCCTTCGAATATGCTCGGAGCCTCGGATGAAACAAAGAGAAACGCAAAAACAAATCAAACACAGATTAACAACCTACAGAGAGGAAACGACAGATCAAGACCGCATCGACCATATCTACAAGTTCCATATGATAAAAGCCAAGAACAACTCACAGACGAAGTCGAATCGCCGGAATGGAGCTCGCTCCACACCCAGTGAGGAGATGCAGAGAAATGGGGAATTGAACGAACTAGAACGGCAGGGGCATTAAATGGCACGTTTTCCAAAAAATGATGACAGGTGGGACCCACTTGGGGATGGGCGGAATCATACAACAGTGCGACAAAACAGATGGATGTCCAGGATGCAAGCAAACTGCAGATCCGACGGACAACAATTCGTGTGACGAAGGGAACAAAATCACACGGGCATAGGATAGCTTTTCTGTACATTATATGTGCGTCCATTTGGTTCCATAGCTGTGTATTTTGCAAGATGATAAAGTGTTGCAATGTGTTAGTGGGTTTGCAAAGCAGGTTGATATGATGGACCTCCAAGAGCAATCATGGAGATCAAAGCAGCCTTCTTTGCAGGTCTCTTTAGGGGCCCAACTGAAAGGTGCCTTGTGTGCCACCTGCTAGGATCTTGCTTCTCTCTTTGACCATGCAGATGTTTGTGCTCTGTTATGCTGACCCTATGTGTTCCATGCATCTATCTATGCCGTGTGAAAGGCATGTATGGTTGGATAAAAGATATTGATTGTCATAATTAATTTATTGGCTGCCATGATCTTTTTAAGTGAGATTAAATTGCTTCGAGTATTTGAAACTGCCGAAAAGATTAATTTTTATGTAGTGGCTGTTGGAAACTCGATGTAGAGGATGATCATGGCAACACGATGGAGGAAGATTAGCCAAATTGGCATTATGAAAATGTTCCTGGCATCATCCAATATTTGTGCGCGGTGGTATATTGTCGTTGCTCAGCAGACATGTGGGCCCAGAACACATAAACGTCCACATCGCCCAACCAAATTCGTACGAATTGCACTTTTGTCGTTCACCAGGAGAGGGGAAATGTCTCTGCAGTCTCATGGTATATGATGCTGAAAGCGCATCAAATATGACGTCAGGTGTAGGCTGACAGATGTGACTCTAAAGAACTTTAAAAAATATCCATTCGACTTAGTGAATCAATTTTCAATTTACATGGTTTTACACAGAAATAAATAAGGAACAATTTAATTCGATGTTTTAGCTAACCTTGTCCATAGAGCTAGTTTTGCCTGTACCGGAATATTGTCCAAAAAAAATCAATCTCATATCAAAATTATTTGAAATAATAATTCATTCCACACGCTATGCTTTTCTTTTTCCTTCTCATTGCAACTAGAGGTTCAGTCAACCAAACAGCCTGGTAATCATACCATGCATTCTCTTGTTGTTAGCCGACAGATAATTGTCACTGATTTTCTAGACAACACGGGGCAAAACAGAATCTAATGCGTTTGTCATGCGTGCTGACCACAAAGGAATGGGCAAATCATACTAGTAGAATACTAATATAGTTTCTTTTTTTCTCTCCGGATTAGATCGTCGTGTCTGCTTCTTGGCAGGACAGGATACAATACAAGCTGCCTGTACAGCTGCTCTGGAGAGGATAACGCACGAGCTGGCCTGATGGATTGGTCGTGGACTCATGGTGGCCAAAAAAAAAAAAGAAAATAAAAGGAAAAAAGGTTCAGCTGACGAATCCATATGGACCCATCACCTATCCACACCTGCTGCATACATCAGGTCGATCCACTTCACTGAAGTGATGGTTACCGTTTTTTTTTTTGGGTATGAAAAGCAAGCGAGAAATTGACTTCTTTTACTGCCATCGAGTCTAATTCTTTTCCTTAAAAAACGGCTGTGTGCATTTTATTATAAAGTCAACTGGTGCATTTAGAAATAATTTGTCTGAGTCATTGCAGAATTAAAAACACTCTGGGAATCATCAGTACTAAGCACGGAGACAAATTAACCTTTTCCATGAGAGGATCAAGCACAGGTTTCCCATGGACCTGCCATTTGATGGCAAGTGTTACTTCCTGCAAATGCAAAATTCAACTAAATATTAAGTTGAAAGCTACTAGAATTATGCTAATTCGATGCAGGTCCACCTAACCGGACAGCGCACATCGCGTACTGCAAGCCAATGTGGAAACCACATGCCATGAACCTGTAAACAACGCATGCTACCTTGATGAATAATGGAACAACTACGCAACAAAGAAATCATAGTAGTATGTTTGAAAACAGAAGAATTCCTAAATGAAACTAAAGAATTCTGATACCTTTGCCAACTCTTCAGCCTTCAGTTTTGCTTCCTTTCCCAATTCAGAAAGTTTATCCCAAGTAAATTAAACCACATGAAACACAAAATTCTTCTTAGGATTCTACAAAGCACAGATTTTTTTTTGAAAGACCCTGGCCGATTGGCCGGCACATATTAATATGAAGGGGAGATTACAAGCACAAGATGTGCATAGGAAATCCTAGACCCAGCAGACCGCTCGGCCTAGGCAGGGATTCTAAAAGAACTACTCGCTAATGGTTTGAGCAGCTAAGACACAGAGAGACTTTGCCCCAGCTAGCTAGGCACCAAACTCTAACCTCATCCCGGAGAAGACAAAAAACATGGTCCAAGGAATTTTCACCGCCATTGAAAATCATATGATTCATTTCCTTCCAAATGCTCCAAATCACCAATATAGCTAGAGTGTGAACTCCTTTTGAGTTTGGGTTTGACGGATAAACCATGCTGGCAAACCAATCTAACACCATTGCGTGTGAAGTCCAGTTCTCTACCTGCACTTCTGAACAACAAGACCATGCTCCAATCTTATTCCAATTGCTGCAAGTGAACGGGCATTCCATGAACAGATGGTGAGCAGTCTCCAAGTTCCTCTCTGTAGAGAATTATAGGAGTTGGCCTGGACTCGTGATACCATGTAGAGAATTAGGAAACACACCACACACCCTAGGAGGGGGGTGACCTTTCATATATATTGCCGTATAGGCTTGGAGTACAAGGAAACTCAATACGAGTCATATACAACAATATCTATCTAATACTCTCACTAAGGGGACAAGAATAGTTGTTGGTCCATCCACGTTGTTGCAGCCGATCAGCAGTCGAACACAAAGCACAGAATCAACATTCTAGAGTACGAGAGTCGAGTTATTTACTTACGCATACCGACCTGTGCATTCTGAAGTCTGTCGTCGAGGTCCGGAATTTTCTTCCTCTGCTCAACATTAATAGTCTCTGCCTGAAAACTGAAGTAAATTCAGGTATAATTTGTGAACAAATCAACATTACATCATATATTCATATCCCAGCATAACATGCACTTACATGTTCCAACTTGTGGCTGAATTCATGCCAGTTTTTTTCTGCTTCAGCAGCCCAGGCTTCTAATGATTCTTGTTGGAGTATGTATTAGGCCCATGAGGCTAAGGCTCATGTGGCCCATGTATGGTTACTATATATCTACCCTTCTAGGGTTAGCCCAAATCAATAGAATCACAATCTCTAGCATGGTATCAGCAGCCTAACCCCTCTCCTCTCCCTCCCCGGCCGCCGGCCCCTGCAGGCGCCGCCGCCCAGGCCCGCCGCCCACCATGGCCGGCCGGCCATCTCCCCCTCCCCCTCCTTCCTACTTCCAAGTCTTCCCCTCTCTCCCTTCTCCATCCTGGGCACAGGTAGCCTCTCCACCCTCCTCCCAGCCGCCCCCACCAGCCGCTGCTCCTCTGCAGCCGCTCCTAGCCGCCGCCCTCCAGCCCCTTCCTGCGGCGGCCGCCAGCGACCACCATGCTTCCCCGGCGTCCCCAGCAGTGACCGCTGGCGCCTCCTCCTCCTCCCAGCCGCGCCCTGCACCCATCCTCGGCGGCCCTCCCCATCTCCCATGGGCGGCTTCCCTTCAGGCCGCTGCCCTGCCTACTGGACTCTCTCCAGCAGCCCTCACCGCCCTTGCTGCCTTCACCGCGCAGGGGGGGGCACGGCCGTCCATACCCCCTGGCCAGCCGTTGCACTGACCGCGGTCGGTGGTGCGGCCGCCGGGGGTGCCACTCCTTCAGCGCCGCTAGACACCGGGGGAGTGGTTGGGGGCCTTCTAGCCACCGCCTCCGGGACTCCCGATCCACCACCGGTGGTGATGGACCGGCCCGAAACCGCTGCCTTTCCCGGAGCGCGCCCCGACTCCGCCCTCGCCGCCGCCCTCGTCGCCGCACGGGCTGCCACCGCGGAGGGGCAGGCCCGGGTGCGCGCGGCTGCCCTCGTGTGGGAGCACGAGCGCGACGCGGCCGACGCCCTGGCTCGCCAGATCGCCGAGGCGGAGCGGCTCCTCTCTCCCGCCTCTCCGGTCGCTGGGGCCACCTCCTCTGCCTCGCGGGGTCACCGTGTGTCTCACACCGCCGTCCTCTGGCATGACCCGGCCGACCCGCTCGTGGCTCAGCTTCACTACCAGGCCGGGGGGGTCTAGAACATTCGCCTCCTCATCCCGGTCGTCCTCGAGCCGGAGTCGCCCTCTTACGCCCGCTGGCGGGACCTGGTGCTTCTCACTCTTCGCTGCTACGCCCTCGACGACCAAGTCCTCGTTGACGCCTCGGTCGCCGTCCAGACCCCGTCGTGGCTTCGTCTCGACAGCATCGTCCTCTCCTGGATCCTGGGGACGATCGCTCTGGACCTCCACGACCTCGTCCGCACCTCCCCGGACGCGCACAGGGCGTGGCTTGCCCTTGAGGGACAGTTCCTGGGCAACGCCGAGGCCCGGGTTCTGCGCCTCGACGCGAGCTTCCGCACTTTCGTCCAGGGTGACCTCTCCGTCGGCGAGTTCTGTCGTCGGATGAAGGGCATGACTGACTCCCTGGGGGACCTCGGGTGGCCCGTGGAGGATCGCATCTTGGTCCTCAACGTCCTCCGGGGGCTCAGTGACCGCTACGCCCACCTCCGGACGTGGATCACCCGTCAGAGGCCCTTCCCCACCTTCCTGGAGGTCCGTGACGATCTCGTCATGTAGGAGCTCACGCAGGGCCTCCAGCCGGGATCCACCACTTCTACGGGGTCCTCGTCCTCCTCGACGGCCCTAGCTGCTACTTCGCCGTGTCCGTCTGCTCCACCACGGTCGTCCGCTCCACCGCCACCGTCTCTCCTGGGTCCCCCTCCCTCCGAGCCGAGCGGAGGTGGGGGGTCGTAGCGGTCGTCGTCGCCGCGGAGGGGGTCGCGGGGTGGCCGGGGTGGCTTCACCCAGGCTTCGGCACCGGGTGGGCCGCGGGGGGGGGCACCGTGGCCTTCCTTCCAGAACTCGTGGTCCGGACGCATCTCCATGTGGCCCTACCACGTCCCCGGGGACGACTCTCGTCCACCGGTGGCCATGCTCACCGGAGCTCCTCCTGCTGGTCCTCCTCCCGGCGCCTTCCCTGCTACGCCGTGGACTCCACTACCAGGGGTCGCCGGTTGGGACCAGGCGGCCCTGGCTCGCTCGTTCAGCACCATGGTCCTGACACCTCCGGTCGGACCCGAGTGGATCGCTGATTCGGGGGCCACCTACCACACCACTCCTGACCCCGGTATACTTTCGTCGCTCCACTCTCCCTCTTCCTCTCTTCCTTCGTCTATTATGGTCGCAAATGGTTCGTGTCTTCTAGTCACGTCTGTGGGTACCACCGGTGCTCATGGCTCCTTCCGTCTTCCTGATGTTCTTGTTGCTCCTTCCATGGTTCATAACCTTCTTTCTATTCGTCGTTTTACAGTTGACAATTCTTGTTCTGTGGAATTTGACTCCTCTGGTCTTACTGTAAAGGATTTGGCTTCCCGGCGTCCTCTGCTCCGATGTGACAGCATCGGGCCCCTTTACACCCTTCGCTTCCCGACGGCTCCTTCGTCTTCTTCGCCGTCCGTTTTGTCAGCTGCCTTCGCCGCTTCTACTTCCTCTACTACTTGGCACTGGCGCCTCGGCCATCCTGGACGTGATGCCCTGATACAGCTCAGTCGTAGCTCCGGTCTTCCATGTACTCGAGCTCATGATGAGCAACTGTGTCATGCGTGCCAATTGGGCCGACATGTTCGTCTTCCTTTTCACATTGTTAATTTATTTTTTATAATTGAGTTGTACTAACAATATGCAATGTCTTTTTTTCATTATGCTTGACAGGAAAGTCTGGGTACAAAACTCAAAACCATATACCATTAGCTTGACTCTCAAGAAACTGCAACAAATTCTAAACGATGATATGCCCATGGACATAGAAACTTTTAATTTGGTCATACGAAAAAATATGTTCGACGACATCCAAATGGTGAAGAATCAGAGAGGAATTATATCAAAGCATTATCTAGACTTGAAATTTTGGGTAAGTTCTTATATTCACTATCTCTCTATATACACACACACACACTAATTCTTTTAATCACCTTATTTTATTATTTTATATGTATAATAGATAATTACGGATTTTGGACGACATCCGAACTTTCGGAAAAAATTAGATGTGGATCAACTAACAGATTCCGTTCGTTGTTGGCCTGATATAAACTATAGTGTTTCATCATGCAAATTGGTAAGAACACTCTCATATACCTATCAGAACAGAGCCACCTTCTAGAAAGCACAGGGGGTTAAGTGGCAATAGACGACTGATAGAGCAATACCCCAAAGAAAAATGTTTATTCGAACTTTTTGTACACTAAGAAGGGACTAGTTACTAATACATCAGCTAGAGTCACATTGTTTGGCTATGCCAATGTGCACAATGGGAATTAGAATGAATACACATAATATTTTCTGAAACAAAAGATTTAGGTATGTAAACAATTATTTAATAGAAATTACCGCTGAATCAGCCTTGCTCGAACTTGATTTTCGTTTCCTTACAGAAGTGTTAGAGGCGGCTGATGATTTGACCACAGAGCCTCCTTTACTCCCATTAGGTTTTGTGCTTCCTCTAGGTGCTCCAGTCGTTGATGAAGCACGTGCCACGGCTCCACCTTGGGAGGATTTTCTTGCACCAGATTGAACTCTTGGTGGTTTGCTTCGGGGTGGTAGATCCCTTTGTGGAGACCACACAGCAGGATCATGAAGGCGTCGTGCAGATGAAGATGTTGAATACTCGTCCAATGGTTGGGAAACAAATGATATATTGGAGCGAATAGGAGGTGACCATGACTGCCTCGTCCCAGGAGCTTCTTTAAGGAAATTTAATTTAGCATCCAACTTTTTCACAATTTCCACTTCTTCAGTGATTGCTTTCTTGCAGTTCATCCATTCCGTACGAATCAGAGCATCATCCAAAGTCGTAAGATGCCTGTATGGTTAAGATTAAACCTAATAACATGGAACACAAGGAAAAGACATTATCTAGGCTTTTAAGTGTCTTCCCTAGTTATTTTGTCATTAGATAAGAAAGAATATAAATCGAATTTCCCCCTTTGGGACAGTGCTTCAGAGCTATTATACATCTGTCTAAAAGTAACTTTGACAAGATTCCACTGTTCTATTTTATACACACCAATGACTATTTTGAAACTTGCAAGACTCAAAAATATATAAAGCATACAGCTGTTTCACACTTCTTTTTTACTTCTTTATTTACCCATACTTTTCTAAGAGTTCATCCATTTTGTATGATCAAATAAATAAAGTAGCCAGATGCCTGCACAGTTTATATATCCATCATATACTAACATGAAGTACAAGGAAAACACATTTTATAAATAAAGCTCTTAAATATCTCTTCCCACCTACAGTACGTATTCAACTATTAGCATCATATAAAGTACTGGTAGTTGATTACTAAATGAAAAGGAATGCGAATCATTTATCGTCCTAATATGGATGCAAACAAATTATGTTTGTCTCTCTTCTCTTTCAAAAGAAAAAAATGCAAACTAAAAATAGCTGCTAGGGATAGACGGCCTAACAACATAACCAGCGTATCAGGAACGATTGCCAATCAACTGAAAGCAGCAGCCGAAACCAGCATAACCAGCGTAACCAGCGTATCAGCTGAAACGCTGGTTATGTTGTTAGCCCGTCTATCCCTAGCAGCTATTTTTAGTTTGCATTTTTTTTCTTTTGAAAGAGAAGAGAGACAAACATAATTTGTTTGCATCCATATTAGGACGATAAATGATTCGCATTCCTTTTCATTTAGTAATCAACTACCAGTACTTTATATGATGCTAATAGTTGAATACGTACTGTAGGTGGGAAGAGATATTTAAGAGCTTTATTTATAAAATGTGTTTTCCTTGTACTTCATGTTAGTATATGATGGATATATAAACTGTGCAGGCATCTGGCTACTTTATTTATTTGATCATACAAAATGGATGAACTCTTAGAAAAGTATGGGTAAATAAAGAAGTAAAAAAGAAGTGTGAAACAGCTGTATGCTTTATATATTTTTGAGTCTTGCAAGTTTCAAAATAGTCATTGGTGTGTTTAAAATAGAACAGTGGAATCTTGTCAAAGTTACTTTTAGACAGATGTATAATAGCTCTGAAGCACTGTCCCAAAGGGGGAAATTCGATTTATATTCTTTCTTATTTAATGACAAAATAACTAGGGAAGACACTTAAAAGCCTAGATAATGTCTTTTCCTTGTGTTCCATGTTATTAGGTTTAATCTTAACCATACAGGCATCTTACGACTTTGGATGATGCTCTGATTCGTACGGAATGGATGAACTGCAAGAAAGCAATCACTGAGGAAGTGGAAATTGTGAAAAAGTTGGATGCTAAATTAAATTTCCTTAAAGAAGCTCCTGGGACGAGGCAGTCATGGTCACCTCCTATTCGCTCCAATATATCATTTGTTTCCCAACCATTGGACGAGTATTCAACATCTTCATCTGCACGACGCCTTCATGATCCTGCTGTGTGGTCTCCACCAAGGGATCTACCACCCCGAAGCAAACCACCAAGAGTTCAATCTGGTGCAAGAAAATCCTCCCAAGGTGGAGCCGTGGCACGTGCTTCATCAACGACTGGAGCACCTAGAGGAAGCACAAAACCTAATGGGAGTAAAGGAGGCTCTGTGGTCAAATCATCAGCTGCCTCTAACACTTCTGTAAGGAAACGAAAATCAAGTTCGAGCAAGGCTGATTCAGCGGTAATTTCTATTAAATAATTGTTTACATACCTAAATCTTTTGTTTCAGAAAATATTATGTGTATTCATTCTAATTCCCATTGTGCACATTGGCATAGCCAAACAATGTGACTCTAGCTGATGTATTAGTAACTAGTCCCTTCTCAGTGTACAAAAAGTTCGAATAAACATTTTTCTTTGGGGTATTGCTCTATCAGTCGTCTATTGCCACTTAACCCCCTGTGCTTTCTAGAAGGTGGCTCTGTTCTGATAGGTATATGAGAGTGTTCTTACCAATTTGCATGATGAAACACTATAGTTTATACCAGGCCAACAACGAACGGAATCTGTTAGTTGATCCACATCTAATTTTTTCCGAAAGTCTGGATGTCGTCCAAAATCCGTAATTATCTATTATACATATAAAATAATAAAATAAGGTGATTAAAAGAATTAGTGTGTGTGTATATAGAGAGATAGTGAATATAAGAACTTACCCAAAATTTCAAGTCTAGATAATGCTTTGATATAATTCCTCTCTGATTCTTCACCATTTGGATGTCGTCGAACATATTTTTTCGTATGACCAAATTAAAAGTTTCTATGTCCATAGGCATATCATCGTTTAGAATTTGTTGCAGTTTCTTGAGAGTCAAGCTAATGGTATATGGTTTTGAGTTTTGTACCCAGACTTTCCTGTCAAGCATAATGAAAAAAAAGACATTGCATGTTGTTAGTACAACTCAATTATAAAAAATAAATTAATAATGTGAAATGGCGCTTACTGCAAGGTTTTTGGACAATCAATTGATTTGATGTAGTCATTAGAGGCCACCTAATAACTCACGTATACCCATCTTGGAAATAACAGATATTAGTGAGTAGTATTTATTTTCAATAGACATTGGGCTTAGTGCTTTTGTTTTTTTTATTTGAGCATCTGCAGTTCCAATAACAAAACGTCATCAGTATTTGACTCTTTGTGATTATCAGTACACGACGGCTTTGAAAACACAAGAGAAATTAAAGATATTGCTCCACAAAGAAAAGATTGGTAGAAGATGACCAACAGTAAGAGGATGAACCTGTACGTGAGATTGAACAAGTAATATGTTTGTGATTGCCTGAAACCACCGGCTACATGTTTATTTGCTTATTTGCTTTTGCTATCTATCACGTAAACAACCACGACAGGCTTACAAGTAACATGCATGGGATTGCCTGAAACCTTATTTGCTTTAGCCTTCTCTGTCGACGAAGTTGCGCAGTTAGGAAGGAAAGTAGAGAAACGGGAGCGGGGCTACTTGATTTGTCTCTATAGACCAGACAACAAGTCCGAGAAGAACTGAGTTCCCACCTTGTTCAGGGCACCGACGAACGAGCATAGCTCCTTCTGCTGGCCGGTCCTGTGAGGGGCCTCCGGCGTATGACTTGACGATGCAGGAGTGCAGCCGGACGACGATGTGTTTGTGATGAGCGGTTGGCAGCCCGATGGCGCTCTATTATGTAGCATTTCTATTTTATGGTTTTTATTTTCCTTATCTTTTATCTATCTTTGATTATTTTTTGTTCAATCTTTTATTAGTTATTTTATATTTAAGTTAATTATTTGTTTCTATATATTAATAGCATTAGTTATTTCTCTTTTCATTAATTTTTTATGTTTTCATCTTCATTTTATGTATTCATTTTATTTGTTTTCATGTTTTATTATTTTGCATTATTCTATATTGTCTTCTATTTTTTTCTTCTCATTTCTTTTTATGTTTTATGTTTAATTTTTTTCTCCTTTTCACTCTATTATTTTTCTTCTTTGTTATTTTATTCTAATTAATTACTTTAATATAATTTTACTTTTTTACTTCCTATATTATATGTATGACATCACTCATGCAAATCAAGCGGAAGAAAATCGTCGGCACTGCATGCAAATTCTGCCGCGTCACTGCATGCACTCATGAAGCATGCGTTTGCAGGCTCGTATTCAATCGAAACGGTCCACAAGAAAGTCCAGAAACAATCAAGCACGCACCCGTTGCTGCCAGCGCGAGAATTCCATCTGAACGGCCGACTGTAGCACCCCCCCTCAACCCACAGACCTGGATCCAATGCAGTTGCTATTGTTACTGCAACTTATGCAGTCAGAACGTTTTCAGCCTTCCAAAGACTGAAAGACCATCCAACGGCCCAAGCGAACCATTCCTCTGCTGCTTGTCTGTCTTGTTCAACGAACAAAAGCACGGTGGTCTCCACGGCCAACGGCACGGCGCTGGCCGCCTGCTCCGTAGCAAGGGCAAAGCGCCTGGTCTCAGTGGCGGATCTAGCGATCAAAACCTGTGGGGCCAGTTAGTAAGAGCTGTAGGACTAAGCCATATATGCTACAATAAATTTCTACTAATTTCTTCAAAAGCTGGCCCCACAGCTTATACATGCATCCGCCACTGCCTGGTCTGCTCCTTCACGAGCCACACGACCTGGCCGGCCCCTCATGGCCACCACGGACGCCATCACATTCCTCAGCTACTGGCCCAACGCTGGCTGCGCGTGGCCCCACGACGAGCGTGCGCCGGAGTAGGACACCGGCCCACCGCGACGTTGCCGACACCGCGGTACTCGACGACTACCTTCTCGTTGCGGCAGTTGTCCACTCGCATGGCATCATCGAGTTGCTAGGAAAGGACCGAGGAAGACGACAACTGGTGAGGGCGGCGGGCCGGCGACGATGATGACGTGTGCATGGAGAGCGAGGCGACGGAGAAGGATGGCGCGCAGGGGCAGATTGGAAGGCGAGGTACATGGAGACAACGAAGGAGGCGGTGGTGCAGGTGCATCAACAGGCGCGGCGGAGCATGTGGCGACAGGCGGTGCCACTCTGGAGGCCACCGTGCCCGTGCGGCTGCG
The DNA here is from genome assembly GCA_038087645.1 of Saccharum hybrid cultivar R570. Classification (NCBI taxonomy): domain Eukaryota; kingdom Viridiplantae; phylum Streptophyta; class Magnoliopsida; order Poales; family Poaceae; genus Saccharum; species Saccharum hybrid cultivar. The sequence goes on along the minus strand of JAQSUU010000354.1, from coordinate 4,598,552 downwards.
CTTCAGCAAGGTGCTGCGGACGTTGACCGTTCACGTTAGGGCTCACTGCGTCGTGGTGGTAGAAACTCTCCGGCGACGCTGTGGCCGGCAACAGGGAGTGCAGGGTTAGGGTCAGGCTGCTCTAGTGGTGGTGGTGGTTGGCGTCATGCCGGCAGTCGTTGGCGCGCGTCGTGTTGTGTCCACCGGACAGCCATGGCCCGTGGGCGCTACCTGAACAACTTAACAAGGCAAACGGAAACAAGACAAACAGGCAGAGGAGGTGGAAGCATCGCTTGGTTCGCTTAGGCCGTTGGATGGTCTTTGGAAGGCTAAAAACGTTTGACTGCATATAAGTTGCAGTAACAATAGCAACTGCATTGGATCCAGATCCCCACGGTCTACCTGATCCGCTTTTCCATGTTATTAATTTTCGAAACCTAACGAAGCTTTCGGCCTCCCTTGAGATATCGTCCGAAACCAGTTGAGCAGTTAGCAGGGATATCGGGCAACGCCAACGCCAACGGCTCTCAGGGATGTCTATATATATAGAGAGAGAATGAGTCCACGTTGATCATCCCTCACTCACTCTCCGTCGAGCTGCTCGATCCCGCTCGCAAATTCGTTGGGAACCCTAGCGCCGCTCGGATCTCCGCGCACAGGGCAGAAATGGCGAATCCCCACGCAGGGCTGCTGGACAATCTCAAGTTCGCGTAGGACTGCGCCCTCGAGGGACTCTACGACACCTGCATCATCTTCTTCGACAGCGCCATCGACCATATCAACAGGTGAGCTTCCTATAATCCCCTGACCCCGGCGCCCCAGCTGCCCTATTACGCCGTGGATTCGATAGATGGCTACCAAGCCAGTACGGCAAATTGGCTATCGGTCGGTCGGTGTGTATCGCGACGTCTAGCCTGCCTGGCTGCTGGATAGATCATCTGCGGATTTCGCCGCATGGCAACGGTTTTCACATTTCGACTGCTGCTTTCAGTTGATTGGCAATCGTTCCGTGGCGCTTTCGTTCTGCTGAAACGCTGGTTATGTTGTTAGGCCGTCTATCCCTAGCAGCTATTTTTAGTTTGCATGAGTGATGTCATACGTCTTATTACCGATTTAAAAAGTCATAACTCCTAAACCAAGTATTCAATTTAAATTTTGATTACAACATCGTGTTCCTTACAATAAATCCTTCTAAATAACCCCACATGAATATATTTAGATAAAATTTTGTTAATGAACATTTGTGTAGTGAAGATAGAACATTTTGTTTTACTGAGTAGAGGCAATGTTTTAGGTTCAGAAAACAATGTTCCGTCTTCACAATAAAAATATTCTTGATTTAGAAAAACAATACTCCAAATCTAAGCGAATAAATTATAGGTTTAAGTGATTAGTATTATAATATCTGTGAAACTAAAAAAAAGAACAACAAAAATTACAAAATATATAGAATTAGATAATAAATATATAAAATTACATAAAACAGAAAGAATAATAAAAGATAGAAGTAAGCATGAAGGAAAATAAAAATAAAAAACCACATAAAAGAGAGACATTTAAAATATTATCACATGGATATTATTAAAGTTTTGAACAGCCTTAAAAGTATACTATATAATATGTCACACATACTTTATAATACTCAAAGATAATCATAGAACATTCCATTCATACTGTGTATACATGTAATGTTATATAAAAAGAAAATATAATAAAAGAAAAAAGAAAATAAATAATAAGAAAAACAATGCATCGACGGAAACATGCGCCACGCATCCACCTTTCACCTCTGTCACCGCTGAATGCTTGGATGCGATGATTGGCGCCAAATCATCTCATGAGTACCATGTAAATACTCCAAGATAATCATGGACATCCCATTATATACAATATGGACATTCTAAAAGACATCATAGAACATCACATATATACCACTTGAACATCACAAAATACATTATAGAACACCGCATGTATACTACGTGAACATCCTAAAATATATCATAGAACATCACATGTATATTGCGTGAATATTACATGTATACCACGTGAACATTACAAAATACATATTAGAACATCACATGTATACTACGCGAATATCACATGTATATTACACGAACATCACAAAATACGTCATACAACATCACATGTAAGCTACGTGAACATCACAACATACATCATTGTACATCACAAACTACTTCATAGAACATCACATGTATTATATGAACATCACAAAAATATATAATTGTACATTATATGTATAATATGTGTACATCACAAAATCCATCATAGAACATACATGTATACTACTAAACATCACATATATCTCATATAATATAGGAAGTAAAAAAGTAAAATTATATTAAAGTAATTAATTAGAGTAAAATACCAAAGAAGAAAATAATAGAGTGAAAAGGAGAAAAAAATGAAACATAAAACATAAAAAGAAATGAGAAGAAAAAATAGAAGACAATATAGAATAATGCAAAATAATAAAACATGAAAACAAATAAAATGCATACATAAAATGAAGATGAAAACATAAAAAATTAATAAAAAGAGAAATAACTAATGCTATTAATATATAGAAACAAATAATTAACTTAAATATAAAATAACTAATAAAAGATTGAACAAAAAATAATCAAAGATAGATAAAAGATAAGGAAAATAAAAACCATAAAATAGAAATGCTACATGATAGAGGCAAGTAAATAAAAACATCACATAACTACTATATTTGAACAAAAGATCACATGGAAAAACTAGAACGCTGTCCCGGAGGCGTACAAGGAGCTTATCTGGACGATGGTGAAAAATAAATTCAACTATCCCGCGGACGCCAATTTGGACAAGTGCAAGAACTAGGTCATGCACGTGGCGGGGTCATCGCTTCCGAACTTCAAGTCAATGCTAACCAGAGATTGGCTGAAGAAGGAGAAGAATCCATGTGCCAAATACAATATGATCAAGGATCATTAGTGGGAGGCTTTCAGCAAAATGAGAACAACAGATGAAGCGAAGGAAAAGAGCACCAAGTTCACCGTGCTCGCGAAGATGAACAAGTGGCCCCACCACTTGGGCATGATTGGGTTTGTCGGGCACCGGGAAGAGTGGCAAAGGCAAGACGAAGCTAGAAGAGCGGCCAGGATACCAGATCCGTACGAGGGCGTCGCACCCAGGGGCAAGGCCTTCATAAGAGCTCGAAGTTCGAAGAAGCTCAAGGAGGGTGCGACCAAGTACAACGAGCCCAGGTTTGAGGAGGTGGAGAAGGCTCTCATAGAGGCCTCCAAGGATAGCAGGAGCTTTGAGGTTCGCAAGGGCCACGACCTGCTTACCGAGGTCCTAGGAACCCCTGAGCACCGCGGCCACGTACGTGGAGTGCAGTCCAAGATGAGCTGGAGCGCAGTGGAGTCATGGCAATCCGATGCTTCCTCGTTCAAGTCGCGGCAGAGGTACAAGGCCGGCATCTTTGACAAGGGCTACCAGCAAGGCATGTCTGATATGATCAAAAGCTCGATAAAGGAAGCCTTCATGAGCAACAATCCTGAGATGGTGGCTGTTGATATTTGTTAACGTACACAGAAAAGGATCCGCAAGCGCACGGATATCGGTGAGCATTTCACCCGGGAGATATTTCCAGAGTATCGTATTTGTTTATCCACAAGGAGAAAGCGTGCGATGACTAACCTAAATCTATACTTAACCCCTGGGCCGCACTACAAGGTAGCGAAGATATAAGCGATTAGAGAAGATTACGACGATAGTCTGGTTCCAACCTATGATAAGCTATGAAACTATTGGTCTATGGGGACATACCGATGGAAAAGAGACACCACAGAGGATGCTTGACTAGGGCACTTAATCCTACCAATCCTTCTGACGGGACATGGGGTACAAAGGAAGCAACGGGATTGTCACGTCCCGCGCTACTACCACGGATCTGGCCAGATAGGGGATATCTACGAGTATCTCTAGCCTAAGCACCACACTTACGCTACAGACGATTACCCTACCCTCTACCATGGAAGAGAATAAAGTAAACTTGTAAACCATAGAACAATAATAACAACGTACTTACTTAGTATTAGAAGTTAAATTACCGAAAAATCCTAGAACCAAGCCTCGGGTTAGGAGACTTGATCCCGCAGGTACAAGCCGGAGAGGAGACACCGACATGCCGGGCTTCCTCCAACTCTCCCTCCACTCTAACTCTCTTAATCTAGAAGAAGAACTCTAATCTCACATGGAGACTACAAAACTAATCTCTCTAATATGTGCCCTAAGAGAGAGATCCATTCAAGGGACCCCTTCCTGTTGATCCTCACAGGAAATAATGAATTAGGGTTTCAAGGGATGCCTCCTTCAGGGGCCAGGGGCCTTGCTTATATAGCCCTCTAGGAAGCACCACAGCCCTCGGATCAAACCGACCTTGATCTACGATTATTATTGATCCTCAAAGGTGGTGGAGGCATGATCCAGGAGGTGGAGCCTGATTGGCCACCTGGGTGGGGTGCCCGCCCCCACCCTTGGGGTGCCCGCCCTGTAACGGAACCGTCCAAATTATAAGAGCACAAGTTCGAAAACAATCGCCGAAACGATCAAATTCTCAAACTTGAGCCCATATAACTCCGGTAGTCCACGAAATCGCGAGGGATTTCAAACCAACCGAGAGCAACCAGATCGTAGTAATTTAACATAACACAACACTTGTTACAACAGTTCAAAAGTAATCTCATACCTCAGAGTACAAATATTTTTATTACAAAACCAAAGTAAAGATTAGCGGAAGCAATATAATTTCTGAAACCATTTTAAGTCAAATACTGCCAGTACATAGTCACATCCTGCAAAAGCATACCAGAAAAGATACTACAGAGACCATGCCCATATGGTCTAGTCTTCACGCCCACATGGCGAAGACGATACTTGCAGCAACAAGTACGAATCTGCTACCTGCAACAGGTGGGAATAAACCCTGAGTACGAGAAGGTACTCAGCTAGACTTACTCGTCAAAAACTAGAAACAAAGGTGACACCAAGGATTATGCAAGGCTTTATAAAGTGGGCTAGCTTGACTCATTTGCAGAAAAGCTTAATACAGATAAGTAACCATTATATGCTTAAGTATCAAGTTGATCATCATTAACCTGATAACTAGATTAGCACCTGTACTAGAGCAATCACTTTATTAAGAGCAAACAATATTAACCATAGCAGGTATAATGAGGCTATCATCATCATTATCATCAATTTGGAACCATCATTATAATTAGTGTATCTACGCTGGAGATAACCAGTCAAGTTTCTCACTATCCGGGAGAGACGGCAACTCGAATCGATTCCAACTCAGCTGAGGGGGTATTCCTGACACTCACCCGGCAAACCCCGCTAAAGGCAGCCGTAGATAACCTTTGGTACAACTCATGGTGGGCCTGAACAGCGCCGCGTTCTCGGGGATACCAGTGGCCAGGATGCTCAGGACTTTTAACTCACCTGCCCTTGGACCCTCTGGCTCCCTTCCGAGGCGACTTTCACTTTTCGGCTTCGCAGCCTGAGTTGAGCTACTAGGCTTCGTGGTCGACAACCTCAGGCCGGCCAGCTAAATGTCAGGCATGCGTTCAAAATGACATAGAAGGCTCCAGGTCTCGGTCCTTAATCGACACAGACGGGGATAGATTCACACCCAAGACCTCCATGCCTTGTTGCTTCACTATCGTCATCCCGCCCGGTCTCATTTCATTTTATTAACACATGGTTCACTTCCACGATAGCACGTATAGCCAACCGTGACCTGATAAAGCCCTATATCTCGCAGGTGACAGGAAATCACCCAACTTCTACTGGTCTAATTTAGCAGGGCTAAGCATAGATACGATCCTGTCTACATAGGATTCAAGGTTCGAATTGCTGGACAAGGAGTGTTATCAATGCAGCAAGGGTTTCCAACCAACTCCTATCACGTAATGCAACAATACATATAACATGTATAGATAGATAATTGCTTTGAAAGTAGGAGGCTTATAATGCTCCGGGGCTTGCCTTAACCGAAAGAAGAGAGATCGAGGTTTGACTTCAAGAACGATTCCCACGTCTTCTCCGGCTTCGTCGGACTGGACCGCCGGTTCTCGAACGGACTTCAACTTCGGGTCCCATGCCCAGCGGGACTTCACTTGTAACACGATTCTTGGCACACCTATTGCATGCATATGCATCCAATGAATTTCATGTATGCATCCAAAATGACATGATGATTTATGGACGTGCATGAATGATGTGAAGATGAATGCAATAACATTGCAACGTTGTAAACACAAAACCAAGTTATGTGGTGCTCTATTCAAATCACTTCAATCTTAGGTGCAAATTTCCTCTCCGGTATTAACATGTTTAAACATTCCTAAGAAACCACTAAGTATCACAAAGTTAAGACTAAACACGCACGTAACAAGATTCCAGACATTAGTATTTATAACATATTATCAACAGTAGCTAAGAAAACTCATAACTGGAGTTCTACCAATCCAAATGACCTGAAAGAGGACATTCTGGAAAGCTTATGAAATTTTCTACATTTCATTTATAAACATCTAAGCATGATTTCACCATTTACCAAGTTAAAATAGCATACATACAGAATCTGTTCTAAAAGACAAAGAGTACTTCTAAAACTGAACCCAACTTGGAACAGCTGTCATTTCTAAACTATAAGTCCAAAGGCTACCAAAATTTATCAGCAACTAGTTCATGAAATTCTCAACAACTTTGCTATAGATCACCAAGCATGAAAACATCATTATCATAGGTTAATTCTTTTAACTAGCAATTCTGTCCAGAAATGGCAGAATCACTAAATTAAATAATTACTGATGATTCAAAAGCACAATTGGACCAAACCAAGTTTACCAACTTGTTGTGCATACCAAAGAAACATCAGAAAGTATAATGCCAACTTCTAAATAAATTATTTAATATTCTTTTATAACTTATTTAGTTAATTAGGTGATTAAAGAAACATATAATAAAACTATATATAAAAATCTACAAAAATTACAGTAGCCACCTATTGCTTCACATAGGCTACCATAAAAATTTCCAATTAATTGGATGAGTAGAACTTGATATATCAAAATTAACAAATGAAATGTCTGTTTCTAACATAAATAGGAAACCCTATTGAAAAGTATCAAACAACAGATTTCATATTTTTCCTAGCATCTTTCTAACATAAGAACAACATTCACCAAGTTTTGCCCTCACTGGATCTATAGAAAATTTATGAAAATTCACACAAGATCCATTCAAGAAATCAAGATAATTATATAACTCCACCAAACCACATCCAAATTGCATGAAAATTTAACCATAATCTATTCATGGTATGATCAGTTCACTATAAAAATTTCATGTCATTTGGAGCTTCACAGAAAGAGATATCATTTTCTCCTTTTTCTTCATGAATAAAAGATATAATTAATAACTATTTAATTCATCACAAAACATGTCACATATTATATTTTTATAATAAACTAGACATTATGTAGAGCACACCAAAATTTAAAGCACCTTATTTGGACCTCTAGAACAGGAGATATATATTTTGGAAGTTTGCACATGAATCAAATAAATAAAAACAAAAACCATTTCCTAAACCTAACTGGGCCGGCCCGGAGGAGACGCTCGGCCCACAACTCGCTCCCGCCCACGGCTTGGCCTGCTCTACTGGAACCAGCCCGATGGCGCTGACGCCTGGGCCCACTCGGCAGCGAGACTGACACAGAGGAGGAGGGGGACGCCGGCAAAGCTCGCCGCCGGTAAGCCGGCTGGCGAAACCGAGGCCACCTCCGCACTCCTCTAGTCAAACCGCATTGATTGGTGGTAAAGGTTGAGGTTTGAGTCACCGGAGCGAGTTCGCCGGCGGCAATGGCAGCACGGCGGCCCAGCACGAAGGCATTCCGGCCGTTCCCGACTCCGGTGAGGCCCGACGAAGTGCGCTCAAGCTCTACCGAGGTGAGGCAAAGCCCTCGGAGCGACCGAGGTTTTGGCAAGGTCTCTGGTGACGCGTGACCGCAAGTGGGGTGCCCCGGCGGCGAGGCCACCGTGAGTTCGCGGCGGCGTTCCGGCAAGACCATGGCGGTAGCGACCAAAACACCTAAAGCTACACCATCCGCAGCTAAAAGCGATCTCAGAACCCACAAGAACAAGGAGGGAGGTGATCGGAGTTACCCTGGCCACGGTGACCCCGACCGTTAGCCATGGCGCTGAACTCCGGCGAGGAAAAATTCGCCGCAAGGCGGCCCTACCTAGGTCAGCTGGCTCCGAAATTGGACGAGGGTGGAGCACGGCTTACGGTGAGGTGATGTGCACGTGGAATCAAACTGCGAGGCAGCGGCTGCTGTGCTGCCCGGCCGCGACAGCAATGGCGACTCCGCCCTCGGCGTGGGCAAGCGAGAGAAGGAGGGTGAGAATGAGGGCAGCAATGACGCTCTGGGATGGCTCCTGGCCTTGTTCACGCGAGCGTGAGCACGGCAGCGACGCGTAGCAGCCACGCGGCCACCAAGCCCTGCGCGCGGTCGGCCACGACCGAAGTTCAAGTTTTCTGAACTCTGAACCCCTTTCGTGAACCGACTGACGGCCGGACTTTGCTCGATCAAAAATCCAAATCGGTGCGGTGATTTGCTCAACCAAAAGAACTACGTGATAGAGCTACGTGAGGTCTACAAATGTGTCAACTAGAGCTCGAGCTAAATCAGCACGGTTTAAGAGATAGAAAGAGCCAAAGTGGGGTACTTAGAAACGGTGCAGTCAAGATAAGTCTGACAGTGCACTTTCATCGAGCTCCAACTCATCAACCATCCCGAGTTAGATGAAGGTACAAAAGACTTTTAGTTAGAGCTCAGTAAGATCTAGGAGAAAGTCTACTAACACAAGAGCTAGTTCAGCATGGTTAGCAAGATACAGGGTCCTAAACAAGGGTACAAGGAAACTGAAAGTCAGTTATGACTTAGCCAAAAAGGCTAAGTGCTGAAATCAGCACCCCAATCTGCCTTGTGGGCCATATTAGGGGATGTTCTAAGCATTTTCATGAGTTGACCACTAAACAACTTTTGTTCCTCATGAAGTTTGGCACAAACTTTGTTAAGGTGGCACAGCCATGCAAACAACCTAAACTATACTTTTGGTTAGGTCAAACTAGGAAGGTTCTAGGGTCACCCATGGTCAACATATGAGTCGAGATGGAATTAGGGCAGGACCTAAACATAAACCCTAGTTCATTTTGCTCCACTAACATATCAAAGATGTTTTCAAGCCCCTAAGTCACACAATAGCATCACATATGTCATCTATACAAAACCCTAGCAACACATAAAAGAAGCACATAAAAATCACAATGTTGTAAGGTCATGTTGCAAGCAATGATGCACATGAAATGACGATGCTTATGGTAATGTCATGCCATGATCATGCATTATGAATGCATTATGAGGCTAACTAACACCAGGGGTGTTACAGCCCTCCCCCCTTATAAAAATCTCGTCCCGAGATTTGAAAGTCGTACCATTTTTCATAGAAAGCAGAATAGTTGTCCTTTAAATAATCTTCTTTTTCCCAAGTTGCATCACGTTCACCGTGATTACTCCAAACCACCTTGTATAATTTGACTACTCGATTTCGAGTCACCCTTTCTAGAGTATCCAGAACATATACCGGTTTCTCCTCATAAGAAAGATCGGATTTCAACTTGATGCGTCTCACATCTACTCTTTCTTCGGGAAGACGGAGACATTTCTTTAATCGAGAAACATGGAAGACTGGAAAAATAGTCCCCATTTCACGAGGTAGATTGAGCTTATAGGCTACTCTTCCACTTTTCTCAATAATCCGATAAGGTCCAACATATCGAGGCTCAAGCTTTCTTTTGATCCCAAAACGTTTTACTCCTCTCATAGGGGACACCTTCAGATAGACATGGTCACCTACTTCAAACTCAATAGGTTTCCTCCTCTTATCTGCGTAGCTCTTTTGTCTAGCCTGAGCAGCTGATATATTTTTCTGTATAGCACGAACTTGCTCCTCGGCTTCCTTTACAAAGTCAATACCATAGAATCTTCTTTCTCCTGGTTCCACCCAGTTCAAAGGAGTTCTACACTTGCAACCATATAAAGCTTCAAAAGGAGCCATCTTGATGCTCTCTTGATAACTGTTGTTGTAAGAGAATTCAGCGAGAGGCAGCCATTTCTCCCAGGAGCCATTACAAGAGACGATGCAAGCTCTAAGCATGTCTTCAAGAATCTGATTTACACGTTTGGTCTGCCCCGACGTCTGTGGATGATAAGCAGAACTACGAACCAAATTAGTTCCAAGATTCTGATGTAGGCGCTCCCAGAAACGAGCAGTAAACTGTGGCCCTCTGTCAGAGACAATAGACCCAGGCACTCCATGTAGACGTACGACTTCTTAGAAGTAAATGTCAGCATATTGGTGTGGGTGATAGTTACTTTTCACCGGAATAAAGTGAGCAGATTTTGTCAAACGATCAACTATAACCCAAATAGAGTCAAAACCTTTTTGGGTGGTTGGTAATCCGACAATAAAGTCCATAACAATGTCGTCCCACTTCCAACCTGGAACAGACAAAGGCTGGAGTAAACCAGGCTTCATGTGAATGGCCTTAACTCTACAACAATTATCACACCTAGTGACGTAGGCTGCAATTTCTTTTTTCATCTTGGTCCACCAATAGTATGGCTTGAGGTCTAGATACATCTTACTACTACCAGGATGGATGGACAACTTAGAAGAATGGGCTTCAGATAAGATTTGATTTCTGAGCTCTCTATCTTTTGGCACAACGAGTCTATCTTTAAACCAGAGAATTCCTTTGTCATCCACTCGAAAGTGCTTAGTTTCTTGCTCTTTCATCTTTCTCTTGATGTGAAATACACCAGTATCAGTCTTTTGTAACTCAATGATTCTACTTCTCAAAGAACAATCTACAGTGATATGATGGATTACAACAGGATGTAAGAGGTGAGACAAATGAAAATCTTCTTCTATCAGAGAGTTGCAATGAGATTTTCTACTCAAGACATCGGCAACCACATTTGCTTTACCCGGATGGTAATGCACCTGGAGGTTATAATCCTTGATCAACTCTAACCACCTTCTCTGGCGCATATTTAACTCGGGTTGAGTAAATATGTACTTAAGACTCTTATGATCTGTATAAATATTGCATATATTTCCAAGTAAATAGTGTCTCCAGATTTTTAGAGCATGCACTACAGCAGCTAACTCTAAGTCATGAGTCGGATAGTTAACTTCATGTTTTCTTAACTGACGTGAAGCATACGCAATAACTCGGCCTCCCTGCATCAGTACGCCACCTAAACCAGTACCTGATGCATCACAATACACATCAAACGGTTTCTCAATGTCAGGTTGCGCTAATACAGGAGCTGATGTCAACAAAGTCCATAGAGTGCGGAAAGCTTGTTCACACTCTGGAGTCCAATCAAACTTCCTATCCTTCTCAAGTAGTCGAGTCATAGGCTTAGCTATTTTAGAGAAATCCTGAATAAAACAACGATAGTAGCCAGCCAATCCAAGAAAACTCCGAACTTCAGGTACTGTAGTGGGTGCCTTCCAATTCAAAACTTCCTGTATCTTAGTCGGGTCTACTGAAATTCCCTCACCAGACAATACATGACCGAGGAAAGGTACCTTCTTTAGCCAGAATTCACATTTACCGAACTTGGCGTAAAGCTTATGTTCACGTAATCTGGATAAAACGATTCTCAGATGCTCAGCATGTTCTTCTTCGTTTTCAGAATAGATGAGAATATCATCAATGAATATCACCACAAACTTATCCAGCTCTTGCATGAATACTGAATTCATCAGGTACATGAAATGGGCAGGAGCATTAGTCAGACCAAAAGACATGACAAGATATTCATATAACCCGTATCTGGTTGAGAAAGCGGTCTTTGGTATGTCTTCCGGACGGATTTTAATTTGGTGATACCCAGATCTCAGATCAATCTTCGAGAATACCTTTGCTTTAGACAACTGATCAAACAAGATATCAATACGAGGCAACGGATACTTGTTCTTGATAGTGACTGCATTGAGTGGTCGATAGTCTACACACATACGCAGAGACTGGTCTTTCTTCTTCACAAAGATAGCAGGACAACCCCACAGAGAAGAACTAGGACGGATCAACCCTTTCAGTAAAAGGTCACTAAGTTGGGTCTTGAGTTCAGCCAACTCATTCGGCGGCATTCTATATGGTCTTTTGGAAATTGGTGCGGTACCCGGAATTAACTCAATCTTAAACTCTACATCACGATCTGGAGGTAATCCTGGCAATTCATCGGGAAAAACATCTGAAAATTCACACACTACCGGAACTTCTGCAATCTCTTTTGTTTTTGCTATCATAGCGTTAACTATAGTCTGAGGACTAATGTCTCTAGGAAGTTGCACTAGAAAAGCTTGTTGATCTTTTGGATCCCTCAACATAACCACTCTCGTAGAGGTATCGATCAGAACACCATTTCCACTCATCCACTTCATACCTAAGATTACATCTAGGCCCAATCCTGGTAATACCACGAGATCTAGATTATATAGACGTCCTTCTATCTCAATCTTTGCTCCTAAGATCAACTGGTTGGTTGAAATATTATTTCCGGCAGCACTAATATTATAACCACTATTATCTAAGGTAATGACCTTCATACCATGCTTGGCTGCAAACGTTGAACTGATAAAAGAGTGGGAAGCACCTGAATCGAACAACACAATTGCAGGCTGTTGGTTTACTAAAAATGCACCGGCAGTGATAATCTCACCCGTAGGGATAGATTCCACAGTGGTGTATCGAACCCATCCTTTACACCCATCTGTCTTATTATCATTTGATTTCTTCTGCGGAACAGGACAATCTTTGGCCCAATGACTTGACATCTTGCAATTCCAACACGGCCGGTTACTTGACGGCGCCTTAGGCTTTCCTTTCTTAATACTGCTCCTCTTGATCGGGTCTTGTTTCTGATATGGGTGATATTTGGTAGATATGCCAGTCGGATAATACTGAGGTGTAATCACCACAAGAGTATTAGTCGTAGGTGCATTAGATTCATGAGATTTCTCATGGCTCTTAGAGGCAGCATACACAGCATTACAGTTCTCTTGAAGGATAGTATCACTGACAAACTCGTTGAAAGTTGCACACTTGCTATTGCACATGGCCTTCATCAATTTGGGGCACAACCCTCTTTTAAAACTTGCGATCTTCTTAACCTCCGTATTAACAAATTCTGGAGCATATCTTGACAAGTGGATGAAAGCATGCAGATATTCTGTTACGCTTTTGTCTCCTTGGGTGAGCTTCATAAACTCGGTGTGCTTGATTGCCATGAGGCCAGCAGGAATGTAATGTCCCCGAAATGCTTCCTTGAACTGGTCCCAAACTACTTCCATATTCTCGGGCAGGGTATTCCGATAGTGACACCACCAAACACCTGCAGGCCCTTGCAACTGTTGCGAAGCATATTCTGTTTTCATATCATCTGCCACCTTGAGCACACGGAACTTCTGTTCGATAGTGTTCGACCATTCGTCTGCTTGAAGTGGTTCTTCTGCTTCTCGAAAAATAGGAGGCTCAGCATCTAAGAAATCTTTATAGTTGCTGTACTGGGCAGGCTCAGGTCCCTGATGGACATGGTTTCTGACACTCTCGTCCAAGGCACGCTGACTTTTGGCAAGCATTTGCAGCAACTCAGCAGAGGTATGTTGCAAAGGAGACGATGACGGTTCAGTATTGCCACGACTCCGACTGCTAGAGCGAAGCTGACGAGACATCTGCAAGTAGTTGAAACTAGTAAGCATTGATGACGTCGGAAGGCTGCTGACGAATTACATAGGCAGGAGGAAGAGATTATATCCAACTATCCAAATTCCAATCTCCAAAAGAAGGAAATTTCTTGGGTTGAGGCACTGATCTTCTGACAAGATAGAGAATGACATTCAAGGAAAAGGTTCATGAGAAGATAACACATTGGTGTAGCTCCATAATGGATCATGACTAGCAATCCTTGATACTTGTGCGTGCCGAGCAGCACAACCTTGTGTCGTGCGCCACAGGAGGCTCCCGGTTTCGTCACGGCACCATGGAGTACTAATCGCAACACCATTACCGAACACACACCCATGAGGAATCCTCACGTGTCAGGAATTAGGCGTATAGAAACAATATGATCCAAAGATGGGGTAGCAAACAAGGATGGATACAAGGTTAGAAGCAATGGAGAGACAAGTTGTAGATCAAAACACATCCCAACTCGAGGAGACACATCCCGAATTTGTCTTGCTTTCCTTCACGGCCAGGTATGAATTGGGTTTCAAGGCTGACACCACTGACCACTCCACTAGGTTGGTTGACTACCCCTAATTCTTCACAAAAGAAATGTAACTATTTATGGGACAACTGTTTGGAGGGAAGAAAATTTTAAAAGAATGGGATAAGCAATTTATAAGGGAGGGAGTAATGTAGAATGCAATGTATGATGCGAACATGGTGCATGCACGAACCGTACGTCCTCACAAACCTAGGAAAAATTTCAAAATTCTAGCGTATAGTTCGGTGGCATACACACGTTCTCTCAATAACGATAACTAGTCATTCTACAGGAAACGTCGTTAGTGTACCTGCAGAAAATTGCATTTCAGCCCAATAATTCCCAATATAGCACACAAGAAAGCAGTAAACTAAATACTTTCCATACATACATCCCCCGATGTATATACTTCAGTATCAAAGCTACCCAATAAATATACCCACAATTAAGTACTCTCATAATCACATGATTAAACATGTAAGTATGTTAGTAACCACAACTACTCTCCCCTAGACCGACGGTTGGACGGTCATGCTCTCACAACTCCCACTTACCAGGGCGTAGAGGTATGTTGATCCATACATTACCACCCAAGCGGATGGCATCCATACAATAGCACGCCGTATGGACAACGAAACAAAAAACAAGCAAGAACCCCCAAGTTAGTACCTTAGTAAGCCACCTAATAGTCCTTATTTGGGCATATAGGATATGACCACTGGCACTCTTTAGTTTAGATTAAAGATTTTTCACAAAAGCTTTTGTTTAAATACACAAATGAAGTGTTTACTATTGAATCTTGCTCTGATACCAGCTGTAACGGAACCGTCCAAATTATAAGAGCACAAGTTCGAAAACAATCGCCGAAACGATCAAATTCTCAAACTTGAGCCCATATAACTCCGGTAGTCCACGAAATCGCGAGGGATTTCAAACCAACCGAGAGCAACCAGATCATAGTAATTTAACATAACACAACACTTGTTACAACAGTTCAAAAGTAATCTCATATCTCGGAGTACAAATATTTTTATTACAAAACCAAAGTAAAGATTAGCGGAAGCAATATAATTTCTGAAACCATTTTAAGTCAAATACTGCCAGTACATAGTCACATCCTGCAAAAGCATACCAGAAAAGATACTACAGAGACCATGCCCATATGGTCTAGTCTTCACGCCCACATGGCGAAGACGATACTTGCAGCAACAAGTACGAATCTGCTACCTGCAACAGGTGGGAATAAACCCTGAGTACGAGAAGGTACTCAGCTAGACTTACTCGTCAAAAACTAGAAACAAAGGTGACACCAAGGATTATGCAAGGCTTTATAAAGTGGGCTAGTCTGACTCATTTGCAGAAAAGCTTAATACATATAAGTAACCATTATATGCTTAAGTATCAAGTTGATCATCATTAACCTGATAACTAGATTAGCACCTGTACTAGAGCAATCACTTTATTAAGAGCAAACAATATTAACCATAGCAGGTATAATGAGGCTATCATCATCATTATCATCAATTCCGAACCATCATTATAATTAGTGTATCTACGCTGGAGATAACCAGTCAAGTTTCTCACTATCCGGGAGAGACGGCGACTCGAATCGATTCTAACTCAGCTGAGGGGGTATTCCTGACACTCACCCGGCAAACCCCGCTAAAGGCAGCCGTAGATAACCTTTGGTACAACTCAGGGTGGGCCCGAACAGCGCCGCGTTCTCGGGGATACCAGTGGCCAGGATGCTCAGGACTTTTAACTCACCTGCCCTTGGACCCTCTGGCTCCCTTCCGAGGCGACTTTCACTTTTCGGCTTCGCAGCCTGAGTTGAGCTACTAGGCTTCGCGGTCGGCAACCTCAGGCCGGCCAGCTAAATGTCAGGCATGCGTTCAAAATGACATAGAAGGCTCCAGGTCTCGGTCCTTAATCGACACAGACGGGGATAGATTCACACCCAAGACCTCCATGCCTTGTTGCTTCACTATCGTCATCCCGCCCGGTCTCATTTCATTTTATTAACACATGGTTCACTTTCACGATAGCACGTATAGCCAACCGTGACCTGATAAAGCCCTATATCTCGCAGGTGACAGGAAATCACCCGACTTCTACCGGTCTAATTTAGCAGGGCTAAGCATAGATATGATCCTGTCTACATAGGATTCAAGGTTCGAATTGCTGGACAAGGAGTGTTATCAATGCAGCAAGTGTTTCCAACCAACTCCTATCACGTAATGCAACAATACATATAACATGTATAGATAGATAATTGCTTTGAAAGTAGGAGGCTTATAATGCTCCGGGGCTTGCCTTAACCGAAAGAAGAGAGATCGAGGTTTGACTTCAAGAACGATTCCCACGTCTTCTCCGGCTTCGTCGGACTGGACCGCCGGTTCTCGAACGGACTTCAACTTCGGGTCCCACGCCCAGCGGGACTTCACTTGTAACACGATTCTTGGCACACCTATTGCATGCATATGCATCCAATGAATTTCATGTATGCATCCAAAATGACATGATGATTTATGGACGTGCATGAATGATGTGAAGATGAATGCAATAACATTGCAACGTTGTAAACACAAAACCAAGTTATGTGGTGCTCTATTCAAATCACTTCAATCTTAGGTGCAAATTTCCTCTCTGGTATTAACATGTTTAAACATTCATAAGAAACCACTAAGTATTACAAAGTTAAGACTAAACACGCACGTAACAAGATTCCAGACATTAGTATTTATAACATATTATCAACAGTAGCTAAGAAAACTCATAACTGGAGTTCTACCAATCCAAATGACCTGAAAGAGGACATTCTGGAAAGCTTATGAAATTTTCTACATTTCATTTATAAACATCTAAGCATGATTTCACCATTTACCAAGTTAAAATAGTATACATACAGAATCTGTTCTAAAAGACAAAGAGTACTTCTAAAACTGAACCCAACTTGGAACAGCTGTCATTTCTAAACTATAAGTCCAAAGGCTACCAAAATTTATCAGCAACTAGTTCATGAAATTCTCAACAACTTTGCTATAGATCACCAAGCATGAAAACATCATTATCATAGGTTAATTCTTTTAACTAGCAATTCTGTCCAGAAATGGCAGAATCACTAAATTAAATAATTACTGATGATTCAAAAGCACAATTGGACCAAACCAAGTTTACCAACTTGTTGTGCATACCAAAGAAACATCAAAAAGTATAATGCCAACTTCTAAATAAATTATTTAATATTCTTTTATAACTTATTTAGTTAATTAGGTGATTAAAGAAACATATAATAAAACTATATATAAAAATCTACAAAAATTACAGTAGCCACCTATTGCTTCACATAGGCTACCATAAAAATTTCCAATTAATTGGATGAGTAGAACTTGATATATCATAATTAACAAATGAAATGTCTGTTTCTAACATAAATAGGAAACCCTATTGAAAAATATCAAACAATAGATTTCATATTTTTCCTTGCATCTTTCTAACATAAGAACAACATTCACCAAGTTTCGCCCTCACTGGATCTATAGAAAATTTATGAAAATTCACACAAGATCCATTCAAGAAATCAAGATAATTATATAACTCCACCAAACCACATCCAAATTGCATGAAAATTTAACCATAATCTATTCATGGTATGATCAGTTCACTATAAAAATTTCATGTCATTTGGAGCTTCACAGAAAGAGATATCATTTTCTCCTTTTTCTTCATGAATAAAAGATATAATTAATAACTATTTAATTCATCACAAAACATGTCATATATTATATTTTTATAATAAACTAGACATTATGTAGAGCACACCAAAATTTAAAGCACCTTATTTGGACCTCTAGAACAGGAGATATATATTTTGGAAGTTTGCACATGAATCAAATAAATAAAAACAAAAACCATTTCCTAAACCTAACTGGGCCGGCCCGGAGGAGACGCTCGGCCCACAACTCGCTCCCGCCCACGGCTTGGCCTGCTCTACTGGAACCAGCCCGATGGCGCTGACGCCTGGGCCCACTCGGCAGCGAGACCGAGACAGAGGAGGAGGGGGACGCCGGTAAAGCTCGCCGCCGGTAAGCCGGCTGGCGAAACCGAGGCCACCTCCGCACTCCTCTAGTCAAACAGCATCGATTGGTGGTAAAGGTTGAGGTTTGAGTCACCGGAGCGAGTTTGCCGGTGGCAATGGCAGCACGGCGGCCCAGCACGAAGGCATTCCGGCTGTTCCCGACTCCGGTGAGGCCCGACGAAGTGCGCTCAAGCTCTACCGAGGTGAGGCAAAGCCCTCGGAGCGACCGAGGTTTTGGCAAGGTCTCTGGTGACGCGCAACCGCAAGTGGGGTGCCCCGGCGGCGAGGCCACCGTGAGTTCGCGGCGGCGTTCCGGCAAGACCATGGCGGTAGCGACCAAAACACCTAAAGCTACACCATCCGCAGCTAAAAGCGATCTCAGAACCCACAAGAACAAGGAGGGAGGTGATCGGAGTTACCCTGGCCACGGTGACCCCGACCGTTAGCCGTGGCGCTGAACTCCGGCGAGGAAAAATTCGCCGCAAGGCGGCCCTACCTAGGTCAGCTGGCTCTGAAATTGGACGAGGGTGGAGCACGGCTTACGGTGAGGTGATGTGCACGCGGAATCGAACTGCGAGGCAGCGGCTGCGGTGCTGCCCGGCCGCGACAGCAATGGCGACTCCGCCCTCGGCGTGGGCAAGCGAGAGAAGGAGGGTGAGAATGAGGGCAGCAACGACGCTCTGGGATGGCTCCTGGCCTTGTTCACGCGAGCGTGAGCACGGCAGCGACGCGTAGCAGCCACGCGGCCACCAAGCCCTGCGCGCGGTCGGCCACGACCGAAGTTCAAGTTTTCTGAACTCTGAACCCCTTTCGTGAACCGACTGACGGCCGGACTTTGCTCGATCAAAAATCCAAATCGGTGCGGTGATTTGCTCAACCAAAAGAACTACGTGATAGAGCTACGTGAGGTCTACAAATGTGTCAACTAGAGCTCGAGCTAAATCAGCACGGTTTAAGAGATAGAAAGAGCCAAAGTGGGGTACTTAGAAACGGTGCAGTCAAGATAAGTCTGACAGTGCACTTTCATCGAGCTCCAACTCATCAACCATCCCGAGTTAGATGAAGGTACAAAAGACTTTTAGTTAGAGCTCAGTAAGATCTAGGAGAAAGTCTACTAACACAAGAGCTAGTTCAGCATGGTTAGCAAGATACAGGGTCCTAAACAAGGGTACAAGGAAACTGAAAGTCAGTTATGACTTAGCCAAAAAGGCTAAGTGCTGAAATCAGCACCCCAATCTGCCTTGTGGGCCATATTAGGGGATGTTCTAAGCATTTTCATGAGTTGACCACTAAACAACTTTTGTTCCTCATGAAGTTTGGCACAAACTTTGTTAAGGTGGCACAGCCATGCAAACAACCTAAACTGTACTTTTGGTTAGGTCAAACTAGGAAGGTTCTAGGGTCACCCATGGTCAACATATGAGTCGAGATGGAATTAGGGCAGGACCTAAACATAAACCCTAGTTCATTTTGCTCCACTAACATATCAAAGATGTTTTCAAGCCCCCAAGTCACACAATAGCATCACATATGTCATCTATACAAAACCCTAGCAACACATAAAAGAAGCACATAAAAATCACAATGTTGTAAGGTCATGTTGCAAGCAATGATGCACATGAAATGACGATGCTTATGGTAATGTCATGCCATGATCATGCATTATGAATGCATTATGAGGCTAACTAACACCAGGGGTGTTACACGCCCGGCCTTCGGGCCTGTTTCACCTCCGGTTTGTTTCTAGAGTATTCTCATATCTTCTAGATTACAGAAAAGTTATGCGTGGCTCTGTTGTCTCTATGTAAACCTGACATGTGGGCTATCCTTGGTTCTTTTCAGCTGACCCCCTGCAGAAACATACATTCACCAAAACTCATGGAATTATATCAGTAAACCCCCTATATCTAAGTGGTAATTATTGTTTAGTCCTTTTTCATGCTATGTTGACGGTTAAAAAATGATACTTATCTACGGTCAACAAACTCCCCCAAGCTTACCCTTTGCTCGTCCCTAAGCAAAGATAAACTCAGTGATGGATCAGGAGTTGCTACAATACTTTCACGCCTCAAAAGTACACATACGTTCAAACAAGAACTTTCCTCCGGATTAGAGTGAACTATTCTGACTTCAAACTTACCCATATTACCTTTTACCATAGGGCTTGTAGCCGTCACTTGGGTCTTGAGCAGTTGAAAGACAAAATGGTCAAGTCAAGCGCTATGTCTCAAGCTCTTTGATCAACCATTATTCCAGAGTTTTACAGGGTTTTCAAATAAAACTTAGAGATTCCTGTGTATGACCCTTTCACGTCTCTCCTTTATGATATTTCTAGATCCTCACCAAGGCATTTATGGTGTATGCCTTCTCTCTTCTCTCAAGATATGTGGTATTTTTGGCATAAGGCTTTGTAACATTATACCTTCTCTCTCTCACCCTACTTCTAATAGGTCTATCTAGAGCTCATAGGTGGGAGACAAGGAATCCATACTTGCAAACATTTATTGCATAGTTGAAAGTCCTATGTTTGGTGTTGGTAATTAGTGACAATGCCTAAGTACTAATCCTATGCCTAAGTTGTATGTAGCATATGAGGATTAGTACGTTCCAAGGTTGGTGGCAAAGATGGACATGGTGATCATGATGGCCACACTTGGATTTGGACGCAACCTTACATGATCAAGGCAAAGGTATATGCTTAAGGGTTGTGTTTTAGTAACCAAGACACCTAGTGGGTGTGGTTACATTATAGGATAGATAGCCGTACTATAAAGAGGGGAATGACGCGGCTATTGAACTCCTAAGTGCCTCTAGGTGTGCATTTCATGTCATATGCATTTGGATAGAACTAATAACGCCTCGAAAAATGATTGTGAAAATGCTAACACACATGCACATGGTGATGATCACTTGGTGATGTTAGCACGTTTGCGAAGGCGGTGGAGTTTGAGCGGTAGAGAGGGTTTGGGGCTCTCTCTCCCTCCCGCCAAGCTTGCGAGGCAGGATTCAGGCGTTTTTGAGGAGTTGAAACGCCTATTTTCCATTACACCGGAAGTCGGAAAAAGAAACGGAGGCGAACGGAGGTCACAGTGGTGACCGGACGCTGGACCGGACGCGGTCACTGTTTGACCGGACGCGTCCGGTCAGCGTTCAGCATCTGCGCGTATTTCAGTTGGTTGACCGGACGCGCAGCGCGTCCGGTCACAGTCGACCGGACGCGTTCGGTCGATCAGGGAGCTTACTGGACTCCAACCGGACGCTGGCACTGTGGCGTCCGGTCAGTTCTCTAGCGCGTCCGGTCGTCATTTCATTAGAGCGCTGCTCTGGCTTGACCAGCGCGTCCGGTCGTTGCGACCAGCGCGTCCGGTCGGTGTTTCGAAAAAGAACCGTTGCGCGATCGGCGCGTCCGGTCCGCGCGACCAGCGCGTCCGGTCAGCGCGATTGTGGCTGTTTCAAGTTCCTAACGGCTATATTCGAAGGAGTACGTCTATAAATACTCGTTGGCCGGCTCAAGGCTCTTTCTCTTAGACTTTTGACATACTTGTGAGCACTTTGAGCTAAGCAACTCCCCTCCCACTCATCTCTCTTGCTTCTTTGCATATTCGAAGTGAGATTGAGTGATCCAAGTGCATTTGCATTGTGAGATTGCATCTAGTTGGCACTTGGTGGTTGATTTGCTGCGGGATTCTTGTTTCTCTTGGTGGTTGCCGCCACCTAGACGGCTTGGAGCAGCTTGGAGGCGTTGGCAAGAGTTGGTGATTGTTCTTGGCCACCTCCGGTGATTGTGAGGGGTTTGTGCCTACCTCGGCGAAGCGCCAAAGGCAACATTAGTAAATTGCTCATGTCATTGCAACCTTTTGCCATTTGGTAGGTTCTTGTGGCGCCTTTTGAGAGGCTCGGTGTGAGACCAATTAGCCACCGAACCACGTGGTGAAGAGGGACACAACGGGGACTAGCGTGCCGGCAAGCACATGAACCTCGGGATAAATCTTCGTGTCATCACTTTCATATTGTGATTGATTGATCCCGGTGTTCGGTTGTTTTGGTATTCATTGTTGATCATATTGGTTGGCTCAATACTTCGCCCCTCGGTGAAACCCTCCTAACTCAACTCCGTATTACTTTCTTAGTTATCTTTGCTAGCTAGTTTGCTTTGCTAGAGTAGCTCTTTTGTGTAGCTTGCTAGTTGTAGTTGTAGTTACCTTCTCGGTTTAACTTGTGCGGTTGAGTGCCAATATACTAGAATTGTGAATTGGATAGGTGGCTTGCAAACACCCCGTAGGCTAAGCAAAACTCGCATCTCACTATTTGTTGTATTGATAAACTTGTTTAGCTTGTCTTTGTAGAAATTTTTAAAAGGATATTCAGCCCCCCTCTAGCCATCAAGACCTTTCAAGTGGTATCGGAGCCGTGGTCACCGTTTGCAGGGCTTAACAACCTCGGTGTAAGATGACTCAAGTTGTGTTCAACCATGTCGGGGGCAAGCCTCCATTCTTTGATGGTGTCTCATCTTTTGATCATTGGAAAAGAAAGATGAAGCAATATCTTGGTTCTATAAATGAGAAGGTTTGGGAGGTGACACATCATGATTATGCTATCATTGATCCCGACAACCTCACCAACAATGACCGCATCAACAACCAATGCAACACTATGGCTCTCAACACTCTCTACAATGGGATTGATGCAAAGGTCTTTGAGCAAATCAAGGATCTTGAGATGGCAAGTGAAGTGTGGACAAGATTAGAGGAAACATATGAGGGCACTTCAACGGTAAAGAGTGCCAAGCTCTATATGCTCAAGGATAAGTTTGCAAGCTTCAAGATGAAGGATGATGAGTCCATACCGGAGATGTTCTATAGGCTACAAGTTATTGTCAATGATCTCAAGAGCCTAGGAGAAGATGTCAAGGACAAGGACTTCTCACATAAGTTCTTGATGAACTTACCTAAGAAGTTTGCTATCTTGAGGAAGATGATCCAAAGAGAGGGTTTGGACAAGGTGACTCCAAACCAAGTGCTTGGAGATGTCATGACCGATGCTCAATATGATGATGATGAAGATGAAGATGAGAAGAAGGAGATCAAGGTCAAGCAAGAGAAGCCCATTGCATTCAAGGCTTCATCTTCTAAGGGCAAGAGCAAAGTGGAAAGTGATGATGATGATCCATTCGATGATGAGACCATGGCCCTCCTAGTGCACAAGATGGGGAGGTTCATGAAGAAGAAAGTATATGGGGCAAGGAAGAGAAGGGACTTCATGAAGGCAAAGGAGGTGCTTTGCTACAATTGCAATAGCCCCGATCATGTAGTGGCAAAGTGTCCCTATGAAGACAAAAGATATCATGATGGAGAGTTGAAGTTGAAGAAGAACAAGAACAAGAAGGATAAGAAGGAGAAGAAAGAGAAGAAGAGCTTCACTATCAACAAGAAGAAGAAGGGTGGTGGCTATGTGGTCACTTGGGATAGTGATAACTCCGACAGTGATGACGATAGCTCTAGTGATGATAAGAGGACCACTCGGCGAGCCATTGCAAGCATCGCCCTCTCCAACAAGCCATCCATCTTCGACACTACATCGACATGCCTTATGGCCAAGCCTACCAAGGTAAAATATGATGATAGTGATGTTGATTCTTATGCTAGTGATGGTTGTAGGAGTGATGATGAGGAGGATGAGGACTACTCCAAGGATGATCTATTGGGCATAATAGATCAAATGAGCAAGGGCTACAAGAGGACAACCAAGAAGTGCAAAATCTTGGAGCAAGAGCTCATTGCCAAGAGCAATGAAAATGATGCCTTGATGGAAGAGCTTGTTGCTCTCAAAAAGAGTAAGGAGTGCAAAGGAATTGAACAAGAGCTTAAAGCTCTTAGGAAATCCTTTGATGAGCTAGAGGCCTCTCGTGAGTGTCTAAAGGAAGACCACGAGGACCTTGAAGTTGCTCACACTAGGCTTAAGAAAGCCCACTCCTCTCTACTTGAGCTCATCAAGGAGAAGGACCTCAAGTTGGAGAAGCTCATGAAGGAAACTAAGGAGGAGCAAGTGATTGTCACTTGTGATATTGGACTAACATGTGATATTATTGATGATTCCTTATTTGTTGGTCCTACTAATGCTTCATGTAGCTCATCATCATCCACCACAACCAACTCTACCTCTACTACTAGTGATTCATCACTTGTGGTTGAGAATGAGACTCTCAAGAGAGAGGTGGATGATCTCACTCGCGCATTAGGCAATGCCTATGGTGGAGATGCCCGCTTGCTAAAATGCTTGGGTAGCCAAAGGTTCTCTCTTAACAAAGAGGGTTTGGGCTATACTCCCAAGAAGGGCAAGGCGGCTTTTGCTACTCCAAAGTCTCGCTTTGTGAAGAGCAATGGTCGTTATTGCAATAGATGCAAGCAAGTTGGGCATCTAGAGATTAATTGTAATAAAATGAACAAGAACAACAACAAGTTTCATGCTAAAATGGATTACATTCCTTTTGATTCTTGTTATGTACTTACCAAGGGTGAGAAAGGTGTGCATGCTAGGTTTGTTGGTACACCAATTGTGGGTCCAAAGAAGAAGGCCATTTGGGTACCAAAGAGCTTAGTTACTAACCTCCAAGGACCCAAACAAGTATGGGTACCTAAGAAACATTAATTTATTTTGTAGGTAAATTACAAGGCCGGAGGAAGGCATTGGGTGTTTGATAGTGGGTGCTCTCAACATATGACCGGTGATTCAAGAATGTTCAACTCTCTCAAATCAAATGATAGTGGCATTGATAGTATCACATTTGGTGACAATAGCAAGGGTGATGTGAAGGCTCTTGGAAGGATTGCAATCTCAAATGATCATAGCATTTCTAATGTGCTCCTAGTTGAAAAGTTGAACTTCAATCTTCTCTCGGTTGCTCAATTGTGTGATCTCGGTTTCAAGTGCATATTTGGTGTTGATGATGTGGAGATAGTTAGTGTTGATGGCTCCAATTTGATCTTCAAGGGTTTTAGATATGAGAATCTATACTTGGTTGATTTCAATGCTAGTGACACTCAACTTTCAACATGCTTGCTCACCAAATCAAGTATGGGTTGGTTATGGCATAGAAGACTTGGTCATGTTGGCATGAAGCAATTGAACAAGTTAGTGAAGCATGACTTAGTTAGAGGCTTGAAGGATGTCACATTTGAGAAGGATAAGCTATGTAGTGCATGTCAAGCCGGAAAGCAAGTAGGCAACACTCATCCATTGAAAAGCATCATGAGTACTTCTAAGGCATTTGAGTTGTTGCACATGGATTTATTTGGGCCAACTACATACACAAGCATTGGTGGCAATAAGTATGGCTTTGTGATTGTGGATGATTTCACTAGATACACATGGGTATTCTTTCTTGGGGACAAGAGTGATGTATTTGACATATTCAAGAAGTTCATCAAGAGAGTGCAAAATGAATTTGAGACCACAATCAAGAAAGTGAGAAGTGACAATGGAAGTGAGTTTAGAAATACAAGAATTGATGAGCTATGTGATGAGCTTGGAATCAAACATCAATTTTCGGCCAAGTATACACCTCAATCAAATGGCTTAGTTGAGAGGAAGAATAGAACCTTGATTGATATGGCAAGATCAATGTTGAATGAGTATAATGTGAGTCATTCATTTTGGGCCGAAGCAATCAACACGGCTTGCTTCTATAGCAACCGCCTCTATTGCCATAAGTTTCTAGAGAAGACACCATATGAGATCTTAAATGGAAGAAAGCCCAACATTGCATACTTTCAGGTATTTGGTTGCAAATGCTACATCTTGAAGAAGGGCACTAGATTGAGCAAGTTTGAGAAGAAATGTGATGAAGGATTCTTACTTGGTTACTCCACTACTAGCAAAGCTTATAGAGTTTGGAATTTGGCTAGTGGTTCACTTGAGGAAGTTCATGATGTTGAGTTTGATGAAACAAATGGCTCTCAAGATGAGGAAAATAACTTGGATGATGTGAGAGGAACTCAATTGACCAATGCTATGAAAGAAATGGATATTGGTGATATTAGGCCAAAGCAAGTGATTGATGTGGATGACAACAAAGATCAAGTGCTCCAAAGTCTAATTACACAAGTTAGTGGTTCTCTAATGCAAAACCAAGCTAGTACATCATCTCAAGTGCAACAAGATCAACAAGTGGCTAGTTCATCATCTCCAACTCATGATCAACATCAACATCCAAGCAATCAAGTGCAAGTGCTTCAACCAACCAACATTGCTAGAGACCATCCATTGGATTCCATCATTGATGACATACAAAGGGGAGTTCAAACTAGATCAAGATTGGCATCATTTTATGCTCACTCTTCTTTTGTGTCAATGGAAGAACCTAAGGACATTGATAAAGCATTGAGAGATCCGGATTGGGTAAATGCAATGCATGAAGAGCTCAACAACTTCAAGAGAAATGAAGTATGGGAACTAGTTGAAAGGCCTAAGGATCACAATGTTATTGGAACAAGATGGGTCTTTCACAACAAGCAAGATCAAGATGGGATAGTAGTAAGGAACAAAGCAAGACTAGTGGCTCAAGGTTACACACAAATAGAGGGTCTTGACTTTGGTGAAACTTATTCCCCGGTTGCAAGATTGGAAGCAATTAGAATCTTACTTGCCTATGCTTGTGCTCACAATATCAAGCTATATCAAATGGATGTAAAGAGTGCATTTCTAAATGGGTACATTCAAGAGGAGGTGTATGTGGAGCAACCTCCCAGTTTTGAAGATGACAAGAAACCCAACCATGTATACAAGTTAAGGAAAGCTTTGTATGGATTGAAGCAAGCACCAAGAGCATGGTATGAAAGATTGAGGGACTTCTTGCTATCCAAAGGATTTGTCATGGGCAAAGTGGATACAACACTATTCACCAAGAAGATTGGGAAAGACTTGTTTGTGTTGCAAATATATGTTGATGATATCATCTTTGGTTCAACCAATCAAGATTATTGTGATGAGTTTGGAAAAATGATGGCAAAGGAATTTGAAATGTCAATGATCGGTGAACTTAGTTTCTTTCTTGGACTTCAAATCAAACAAATGAAGGAAGGAACATTTGTGAGCCAAACCAAGTACATCAAAGATACGCTCAAAAAGTTTGGCATGGAAGATGCAAAGGGCATTACAACCCCAATGGGCACTAGTGGAAGTTTGGATAGTGACAAGAGTGGCAACATGGTGGATCAAAAGCTTTATAGATCAATGATTGGTAGCCTACTCTATGTGACGGCATCAAGACCCGATGTGATGTTTAGTGTATGCATATGTGCAAGATTTCAAGCCTCACCAAGAGAAAGTAATTTGAAGGCAACAAAGAGAATATTGAGGTATTTGAAGCATACACAAGATGTTGGATTATGGTATCCCAAAGGTGCAAGCTTTGAGCTAGTTGGATATTCGGATTCCGACTATGCCGGTGACAAAGTAGAGAGAAAGAGCACTTCCGGGACTTGTCAATTGTTGGGAAGATCACTTGTCTCATGGTCATCCAAGAAGCAAAATAGTATTGCACTATCTACCGCCGAAGCCGAATACATCGCCGCGGGTAGTTGTTGTGCACAAATCTTGTGGATGAAGGCAACATTGAAGGATTTTGGAATCAATTTCAAGAATGTGCCATTGCTATGTGACAATGAAAGTGCCGTGAAGCTAACCAACAATCCGGTTCAACATCAAAGAACAAAGCATATTGATGTTCGTCATCATTTTATTAGAGATCATCAATAAAAAGGTGACATTGCTATTGAGAGTGTGGGCACCGAAGATCAACTAGCCGATCTATTCACCAAGCCACTTGATGAGAAGAGATTTCACAAGCTAAAGAATGAGTTGAACATAATTGACTTCTCCAACATGAGTTGATGCACCCCAATGTTATGACATGCCTCTCCTTCGAGCCCTAAGGTACAATTGGTTGACATGTCATACATTCTATACTAAGGACATGTTTAGTGCATCTAGTCATAATTTACATGTTCTAGGCTCATTCATGAAAATCAAATGACTTTGAAGTTTATATGGTGCCACTATTGTTTCCATGACTTGTATGATCTAGTGGTAGCATATAACTTGTTTAAGTAGCTTGTGATCCTAAGTGTTTAATCTAGAAAACTTGTCTAAATTTTTGCTTCAACATGGTGCTTGATAACCCTTCTAGTGAGGTGTGAAGAAGCTTGCCCTTGGATCAAACCGAAGCATTTTATTTATGCAAGCAATCTAGGTTGAATCACAAACTTGATCCTCACCCCATAATTCAACATGATAATCTATCTAAATTTGGTCCCTTGTGGTCATTGGTGCCAAAGGGGGAGGAAATGTTGTTCACAAAGATAGATTCTAAAGGGGAGAAAACCTAAAGGGAGGGGGATCAACTAAAATTTTGAGCACACAAGTAGGGGGAGCAAGCTCTTAAACATGAATGTTGTATTTCCATGTGCACTTCATATGTATGATGCATAGTTATGCATTTCTTTTTCTCCGATACATTGTTTGTGTGGTGACTTGCTAGTATAATTTGAATGATGTATTGAGGTACTAGCATAAATAGGAAGTAGTTAGATTTTTCTTGCTTCATGTTTTCTAAAGTGGTACTAAAACCTTGCTTATAATGTTGATCTCACGAGGTTTCTAGTTATGTTTGTGCTTTTCCAAGTGGTATCTAACTACACAAGGTGCTAAAACCGTGTTTATCGCTACTCCGATGGTATCACGCTTCAAAGGTCTATAATCTAAAACACTTAGCACCTATTGATAGTCAATGCTCCTATATTTTCCTATCTAAGCGTGTATGCTTCCTAAATCCAAACATATAGCATACATGTAGGGGGAGCCATTGCTATCAATTTGAATTCATGATCACATGTCCATATTTCTTACACATGGTAATATACTTGGACAATGTGACATGGGTTCAATTAAAATTTTATCATAATATCTTTGTGAAAGGGTTGTCACCAATTACCAACAAGGGGGAGATTGAAAGTCCTATGTTTGGTGTTGGTAATTAGTGACAATGCCTAAGTACTAATCCTATGCCTAAGTTGTATGTAGCATATGAGGATTAGTACGTTCTAAGGTTGGTGGCAAAGATGGACATGGTGATCATGATGGCCACACTTGGATTTGGACGCAACCCTACATGATCAAGGCAAAGGTATATGATTAAGGGTTGTGTTTTAGTAACCAAGACACCTAGTGGGTGTGGTTACATTATAGGATAGATAGCCGTACTATAAAGAGGGGAATGACGCGGCTATTGAACTCCTAAGTGCCTCTAGGTGTGCATTTCATGTCATATGCATTTGGATAGAACTAATAACGCCTCGAAAAATGATTGTGAAAATGCTAACACACATGCACATGGTGATGATCACTTGGTGATGTTAGCATGTTTGCGAAGGCGGTGGAGTTTGAGCGGTAGAGAGGGTTTGGGGCTCTCTCTCCCTCCCGCCAAGCTTGCGAGGCGGGATTCAGGTGTTTTCGAGGAGTTGAAACACCTATTTTCCACTACACCGGAAGTCGGAAAAAGAAACGGAGGCGAACGGAGGTCACAGTGGTGACCGGACGCTGGACCGGACGCGGTCACTATTTGACCAGACGCGTCCGATCAGCGTTCAGCGTCTGCGTGTATTTCAGTTGGTTGATCGGACGTGCAGCGCGTCCGGTCACAGTCGACCGGACGCGTCCGGTCGATCAGGGAGCTTACTGGACTCCAACCGGACGCTGGCACTGTGGCGTCCGGTCAGTTCTCTAGCGCATCCGGTCGTCATTTAGTTAGAGCGCTGCTCTGGCTTGACCAGCGCATCCGGTCCGTTACGGGACCGGCGCGTCCGGTCGTGACCAGCGCGTCCGGTCGTTGCGACCAGCGTGTCCGGTCGGTGTTTCGAAAAAGAGCCGTTGCGTGATCGGCGCGTCCGGTCCGCGCGACCAGCGCGTCCGGTCAGCGCGATTGCGGCTGTTTCAAGTTCCTAACGGCTATATTCGAAGGGGTACATCTATAAATACTCGTTGGCCGGCTCAAGGCTCTCTCTCTTGGACTTTTGACATACTTGTGAGCACTTTGAGCTAAGCAACTCCCCTCCCACTCATCTCTCTTGCTTCTTTGCATATTCGAAGTGAGATTGAGTGATCCAAGTGCATTTGCATTGTGAGATTGCATCTAGTTGGCACTTGGTGGTTGATTTGCTGCGGGATTCTTGTTTCTCTTGGTGGTTGCCGCCACCTAGATGGCTTGGAGCAGCTTGGAGGTGCTGGCAAGAGTTGGTGATTGTTCTTGGCCACCTCCGGTGATTGTGAGGGGTTTGTGCCTACCTCGGCGAAGCGCCAAAGGCAACATTAGTAAATTGCTCGTGTCATTGCAACCTTTTGCCATTTGGTAGGTTCTTGTGGCGCCTTTTGAGAGGCTCGGTGTGAGACCAATTAGCCACCGAACCACATGGTGAAGAGGGACACAACGGGGACTAGCGTGCCGGCAAGCACGTGAACCTCGGGATAAATCTTCGTGTCATCACTTTCATATTGTGATTGATTGATCCTGGTGTTCGGTTGTTTTGGTATTCATTGTTGATCATATTGGTTGGCTCAATACTTCGCCCCTCGGTGAAACCCTCCTAACTCAACTCCGCATTACTTTCTTAGTTATCTTTGCTAGCTAGTTTGCTTTGCTAGAGTAGCTCTTTTGTGTAGCTTGCTAGTTGTAGTTGTAGTTACCTTCTCGGTTTAACTTATGCGGTTGAGTGCCAATATACTAGAATTGTGAATTGGATAGGTGGCTTGCAAACACCCCGTAGGCTAAGCAAAACTCGCATCTCGCTATTTGTTGTATTGATAAACTTGTTTAGCTTGTCTTTGTAGAAATTTTTAAAAGGCTATTCACCCCCCCTCTAGCCATCAAGACCTTTCAATAGTCAGACACATGGATCCAGAGGGACAAGTCCGGCCATACAGTCAAATAAAGATGTGCATGTGTGTGATCCTAAATATGGGCTGAGTGGATATGTATATAGTGGTAATGATGGTGGACGTAGGTGGAAATGAAGGGGTAGAGGAAAAATGATGAATATCTATTTCTACTTTTGCTCCTTGAAAGAAATTTATACCTCTCTTAAACTTTGAAGAACTTGCTGAGAACTTGGGTTGCTGAAAAATCTCTCATAATTAGGACCCTTGTCCTTTTATTCTCTCTTTATTTTTCTTTCTCACTCTCTTTTCTATTTTTTTAGGAACTGAATATGATAGAATAATTCTCAAGTATCTTTTTTGAAAACATAGATAAGAGATAGCAACAGAAATGTTGGAGCTTATAACAAAAGGGGCTAACAATGAATGAAGGGTTCTATTCACTCTTAGTATAGGAGCAGAACAACTTGTTGGGTTGTGTCTAATGGAAAATATTTAAATGCATAGTAGGTGGAGTGCACGTGAATCTTGATTTTAACCGCATGACTAATCCTCTAGGGTCAACACAGACTGACCACACTCAATGCTTACAAGCAGCTAAGCTAACAAGTGAAAGTCTTTCCTAATCTAGTAAGCATGTATATATGGCTGTGGTAGGAATTAAACTCTCGTCATACAGAAACTCATCATGCAGGATTTTTAATTTTCAAAGATAAATTCTTCAGAACTCTAGTATCTCTAGAAGCATGATAAACAGCAGCTCAAAACCTTCCCATGTCATATCCACCAACTACCTAGACTTAGATCAAGCATTCGCTACCCATGAGTTTCAGGTTCAGAGCAAATCTTAGATCAAAACAGTTGTGTCTAAAGCTCAGAAGAGTTCGAGGTTGAAAACTAGGTACTTGAAAGGAATTACGGCAGAGCAACTATTTATCATTTCCATGCAAAAGATTATTCGAGATTCTTCTTTTATTAACAACTTCTTTAAGAACAAAGACAAGCAAACTAGACACACCCTTTTTATTTTATTTCTATTATTTTAGAACATTATTATTACTAAATAAGAAAACTCATAAAGAATAAGGTAAAACTGAGAGAAGAAAATACTTAGCTGGATACATGGGGTGCTTTCCCCCAAGCTGGATGTTGACGTAGTCGTTCAATCTTATGAAGTAGCAGACTGGCAGCGGGGATGTTCTTCCTCCTCTAGTGGAGTATTAATTGATGTTGATGATTGTTGAGACAGTGCTCCACCAGTGGATAGAACATCCACTTGCTTGTTGGCTCTTCTTGGTCCTTCAAATCCTGTGGAACTCAAATAGACAACAAAACTTGTAGAATAGATTAAGCGTTAGTGGTTGGCCACTCAAATCTTAATTGTCCAGAGTTTTTTAAGATTGTTCTTGATTCTTTTAAGCAGAGTTTCAACATGATTTCTCTCAAATACTTTTTATATTTTTATAATGCAGAGAAAGTCTAACAAGATGAATGGATATTTATTTTTATTTTATGCCACCACAGTGAATATTCCTATGGGTCCTTACATGCCACAAAATTATTCACATGGGGCTTATAACTTATGATGCAGCAAAGCAAGTATATATTTATTTTATTTTCTAATGCAATGCTAATGCAGAAAAGTTAACATGCTAAAAGGAGAATGATTATGCAACTGCTGGAAAGTAACTATGTGAAAAGGATTACTGATGCAATGCTGAAAAGGATAAATATGGATAACTACCGATTTTACCTTTCGGCAAGGGTTCAATATTTTTAGGTCCTCTGAATAGGACCTCTTACCATGTTCATTCTGTAGATGCACCATCTGGTCCCATAATAGAGACTTTGATAGCTTGCACCTATTGAGATGGTGTCACCCATGTTCCTTACTCTTCCAGCAGTTTGAAGTGAAGTACTAGTTGTGGAAACTGGCAGCATCTTGCTCATTGTACATGTTCGTAGGTCCAGGATCTTCACTTGTAGGATTCTTGGGGAGTTGACAAGCTCCTCTACTGTTGTGTTCAAAGTGGGTCCTGCTCATAGAGACAAGGCAGAGATCAAGTGCATGGGCTCTGTTGGTGGAAAAACACCAATAGGACCAAAAATTTATTCTTCTCTAACCTTAGGCATATTGAGCAAGATAAAGTTGATGTTTATGTGTTTTGCTTGAACTTGACATGGGTGATAGGATCAAATAATGAGCATGAATGTAGCATTAAATCAATTGGGCAGATTAAATTTCTTAACCTTATGGAAGGATAGTCTATCTATGCATATTGTGTAATGATTTCATGATTGACTATCAACTTCCAAAGAAAAGACGTGCAATCATTTCAGATCATTGAGTTAAGATTATAAGATCACGAAAGTGGTGACAGGAACAAAGATTAGAGAACTAAGCATGTTGAGTTAATTAGGTTGGGTCAAATGAGGTTGTAACTCAAACATGGTTGGTTCTCTATTTATGTGTATACCAGCATCAAGGAAAGGATTTTAATGTGATGATCACTAACCTTAGGATATTACCTTTAATGTTGGAGCGTGCTGGCACTATAACACCTTGTGAAAGCTTTCCTTCGTTGGTCATTCTTGTTCTTTTGTTCATGCGCCAATGTCTTCTCTGTTGCACTCCTTTCTTACATTTAGTAATGCCATGTTTCGTTCTCTCTTTAATTTATGCTTGGACCGTTAACTCTTCTTATTGTTTTATTCCTGCGAATCATTAGTGGACACACATACCCGAAGGAGTATACAAGTAATGATAGGGGCATTATTGTCACAAAGCTAAGGGTCAGTTTCTATGCTATAGAATAATTTATTTGAACATACTAGCATAGAAATATTCACTATTACTTCTTTTCTAGAGGATTGATTTTATCTTATATTTGATTATCATATATAGGCATTATGAAATAACTCAAACTTATAGAAATAAAGCAATAGTTAACTGAGAGATTGCAAACCAGCGTGTAGAGAGATGAGAGCATGATAGGAGGAAGGTCATGGTTGGATCATCTAAAGGAGTTGGCATTCCTTCCTCATGCATCAGCTTCTCAATCTAGTGAGGGTGCAGAAAGTTGAATGCTCTCCTCTTGTCAATCTTTCTTGATTCCCGATGATTAATAATTGACAAGAGAATGCAACTGCAACTCGAAATCCTCCACGATGGTCTTTGTCTTCAAGTGGCTTGATGGAGATTTGTTCATCTGCTTCCATGGAGTGAGTGCTTTGATTGTGGATCATGCTTTGTGACACTCTTCTTCTTTCTCTTTGGCTATGAATGAGTTGTCTCCCTTGTGCAAGATTATTCTGTCTCTTTTCATCTCCAGTATGAGTTCATCTCAGGACTTTCCTATTTTGAATTTTGGAGTTTCTCTGCAGGGGTTAGTTTAACAAAATATACCATTGTCTTTACTAGCAGTTTTTAGTTCAATAACCAAATTAGACTCCATGTCTAATCAGATTAAGGAAGGCTGTTTAACCTAAGCACCATGCTTAATTTAAAAGCCAATAGAAACATGTACACTACTTCTAAACTAACACTTACTAGGGTAGACAAGGGGTAGCATGAAAGCATTATAGAGATTTACTCAAACAGTGATAAAAGAGCATGATTGTTGTTTAGCAAATTGAGCATGTCTTAAAGGTAGGGACAACCACGATAATGTAGCAACATGGCAAGAAATATATTTATGGAAGTCTATCCTCCAAGCTTGAATTTTGCAAAAAATTAAGATTGGATGAATGTAATTCAATGTTACATAATGATTAGTTGGACATACCTTGCATTTGTTGTTCCTTCAATCTTTTTGCTCCAACCTAGAATGGTTAGTGACAAGAATACCCGAAGGAATATTTTCACAATTATAACTCTATGCTCATTTCACAAGGGCAGTGCAGCAAAAAGGTGAATACTCATGTCATGGTCTGAATAGTACTTGTTTTAGCCTTTTAGGACACTAAGCTTGTCCTTGGGAAACCTTCAAGATATGAATTGGCAAAGTGGTTTTCCCTCTACCACTAGTTTATGTGTACTAATCTCAAGATTCAATACAACGAGATGTGCAATGTTTATGATAAACATATGTGTCTTCAACCATCCTTTCAAAATCTTTAGGAACATGGAGCATAAGGGGGTTGAAGATCTCATGTGGGGCAATGTTAGAGAGACTAAGTGAATCAGGAGATTTCTTATACGAGCAAGGACTTGATAGGGTTTTTATAAAGTAGCTTCCTTGTTCATTGAAGTCTCCATCATTTTCAACTTCTAAGGGTGATTCAGCATAAATGTCCAAAATTTCCCTTGTATTGTCTCTCGAGTAGGTCTCATATAAGGACTCGCCTACACATTCAATGAAAATAGCACATAGGTTTTTAATGCTCTTTTGCCATTGATGTTGCTCTTCTCGATCCTTCTTATGGTCTTGATGAATCCTATGCTTTAGATGTCTCGGTGGATTTCTAGGATCACTCAGGAGAAAGAGCATAGGAAGATTCATAGGGATCAAGGATGGGTTTAAAGATGGGTTCGAATTTCATATCTAATGTGGGCATAGAAAGGGAGAAGATAGGAGTGGATTCTAGATGGCTTTGCTCTCCTTCTATGGCATCACTTGACATGCCATCCTTGAGTCTTTCTAAATGTCCTTCAAAGGGATTGGATTTAAAAAGCTTCCAAAGAGATCCCTTCTTGAAAAGATTCAAACTATATGTACTAAAAGGTCTCTTATGAAGCGGGAAGTTTATGCTCCTCCCAAAATCATTGGAAAGGATTTCCAAGGGTAGAATTACTTCTTTCCTCAAATGATTTTGGAGTACAACTAGTTTGAGATGGATAGCCAAATCATAGAGTTGGAAAGTTTGTAATGTGGCTATGAAAACTTCCTCTTCTAGTTTGGGGGATAATTCCTTCTTTACCTCTAGGAGTTTATCATGAAGGCTAGTGCAAGGAGTGTGTCTACTAATAAGGACAAACCTTGCTCCACTAATGGATAAAGAAAGGAAAACTCCTCCAAAGGCGATATTATCAAGACCCGTATAAAAATATTGAAGAAGAACATGGTCTTGTAAGGCTAGGTCTAAACCTAAATTTATAAGACGCTTGAAAGATTCCCTTAGTGTAGCCAAAAGTTCATTATCTCCTTGATCAGAACATAGGACCTTTGGTTCATTACCTTCTTGATTAGAAGATAGGACCTTGGGTTCATTATCTTCTTGATTAGAAGATAGGACCTTGGCTGTAGGAAAGGGTTGGTTTTGACCTATTGCAACCAAACATGGGTGTAGCTCATAGCTAGATGTGAGAATCATTGGTTCTGGTGGCTCTAAGCTTTGGTTCATGGGTGTAGGATATTGATAGATAGGCGTGGAATTTGGGTTATCCATAAGGATAGAAAAGAAAAGGCAAAAGGAAAAGACAAAAAGATAAAATTATAATACAAGGTTAAGCAATACTTGAGGTTAACTCAGTTGACGTCTTTCTCCCCGGCAACGGCGCTATAAATACTTGTTGATATTTGTTAACGTACACAGAAAAGGATCCGCAAGCGCACGGATATCGGTGAGCATTTCACCCGGGAAATATTTCCAGAGTATCATATTTGTTTATCCGCAAGGAGAAAGCGTGCGATGAATAATCTAAATCTATACTTAACCCCTAGGCCGCACTACAAGGTAGCAAAGATATAAGCAATTAGAGAAGATTACGACGATAGTCTAGGTTCCAACCTATGGTAAGCTATGAAACTATTGGTCTATGGAGACATACTGATGGAAAAGAGACACCACAGAGGATGCTTGACTAGGGCACTTAATCCTACCAATCCTTCCGACGGGACGTGGGGTACAAAGGAAGCAACGGGATTGTCACGTCCCGCGCTACTACCACGGATCCGGCCAGACAGGGGATATCTACGAGTATCTCTAGCCTAAGCACCACGCTTACGCTACAGACAATTACCCTACCCTCTACCACGGAAGAGAATAAAGTAAACTCGTAAACCATAGAACAATAATAACAACGTACTTACTTAGTATTGTAAGTTGAATTACCGAAGAATCCTAGAACCAAGCCTTGGGTTAGGAGACTTGATCCCGCAGGTACAAGCCGGAGAGGAGACACCGACAAGCCAGGCTTCCTCCAACTCTCCCTTCACTCTAACTCTCTCAATCTAGAAGAACTCTATCTCACATGGAGACTACAAAGCTAATCTCTCTTATATGTGCCCTAAGAGAGAGATCCATTCAAGGGACCCCTCCCTGCTGATCCTCATAGGAAATAATGAATTAGGGTTTCAAGGGATGCCTCCTCTAGGGGCCAGGGGCCTTGCTTATATAGCCCTCTAGGAAGCACCACAGCCCTCGGATCAAACCGACCTTGATCTACGATTATTATTGATCCTCAAAGGCGATGGAGGCATGATCCAGGAGGTGGAGCCTGATTAGCCACCTAGGTGGGGCGCCCGCCTGGCCTTC
Source organism: Saccharum hybrid cultivar R570 (assembly GCA_038087645.1). Lineage (NCBI taxonomy): Eukaryota > Viridiplantae > Streptophyta > Magnoliopsida > Poales > Poaceae > Saccharum > Saccharum hybrid cultivar. The sequence goes on along the minus strand of JAQSUU010000354.1, from coordinate 4,560,686 downwards.
GGGCCCGTTTCACCTCCGGTTTGTTTCTAGAGTCTTCTCGTATCTTCTAGATTACAGAAAAGTTATGTGTGGCCCTGTTGTCTCTATGTAAACCTGACATGTGGGCCATCCTTGGTTCTTTTCAGCTGACCCCCTGCAGAAATAGACATTCACTAGAACTCATGGAATTATGTTAGTAAACCCCCTATATCTAAGTGGTAATTATTATTTAGTCCTTTTTCATGCTATGTTGATGGTTAAAAAATAATACTTATCTACCATCAATAGTGGCGATGAGGTCACATATGTTCCGCCAGGCTGGCGTGCCCGTGCCTCTAGCTCCACAAGGGCAGATGGTGCCTCTTCTCGAGGACCGCCCAAGGCGGCCGATCGATGACGTCAAGGAGATGATGCATGTGCAGCTCCCGATTCCGTTCGGTAGGACCAAGAAGATTGTCATGCCCGAGGGAGTTGTACATCCGATGGACTACGTCCTAGAAATATTCCGGGGCCGGATACCTGATAACTACGTCGTCGTGACCCCAACGTGGATTCACCTAGATCATAAAGAATATGAAATAGATCTTCACCACCTACAACCCATCGGTATCCTTGAAGCAGCGAAATGTGAAGAAATCCTATGGATGAAGGATGACATTGAGATCATGCCAGCGACGCCAACTCCGACGCCGACCTCTGTTGCTGGATCTTGTCCCTCGGAAGGCGACGACCTGGGCGACGATGACAACGATGACGAAGGCAAAGGCGGGAATGACAAGGGCAAGAAGAGTTCACCTCCTAGCAAGAGCCCTCCCCCTCCTTCGAAAAGTCTGCCTCCGGGCCCGACCAATGAGGCGAGGGGTTCAAGGGCCGCACCGGGGGGCAAGACGACGCCGGCAAGCCAGTCGAGCACGAGCGGGCCACCTCCACCTCCCGGCACTCAGCCTACGGCCCCGACCAATGAGGCGGGGGCTCAAGGGGATGCGCCAGGGGACAAGATGACTCCGGCGAGCTAGCCGAGCATGATCCAACTGGGGACGCAGACACCGCCTTCTGCAGCAAGCCAATCGAGAGATACAGAGGCGAGCACAAGCCACTCTACTCCCAAGTAGAGGAAGGATCCAGGCGAGGACGCTTCAGCGCTCCCATACTCAACTACATTCCCAAGGTACATTACAGTCGAGCATAACATTCAATTCACATTTCTACCGCACAAAATGATACTAACACTTGTATCCCTGCTTTTCCAGGCCTGAAGAAGATCCTCATCATCTATTTTCGGAGTCAGATGACTGTCCCAGCCACTAGGAGCGTGGGAAGTTCATGTTAACCAAGCAAGTGCTCCTCGAAGATAACTTGTGGGATACAAGGAGGTTCCGTCTTTGGTACATGGAAGCGTCAAAAAGAGGCATGTCAAGTTTCAATGTCAAGATTCCCGTGAAGTACTTCCACTTGCTCGGTAATGATTTCACTATCCCCGTGGACTTCAAAGACATGTATAGGCTGCTGCGGGGAGAAGACCTTGACATCGTCCAACTCACCCTGTTTGCAATGTAAGTGACGACTTGCGAGTTAATTTCATAGATCTTGCCTTTCGTATACGTCAACTCTATACTTATTATGCGACGATTACTTGTCCATGCAGGATGACAACCACTGTAAGCAACAAGAAGGTTCATCCTACTCTCTTCCCCTCTCCAATGCATATTAATGAGAGTATCATCAAGGGTCACATGCCAAAGGATAAAAAGAAGACAGTGCGGGAGAGAGAAAAGATATATAAGGAGAATATGAGGAAAGAGAAGAAGAAAGTGTCAGACTACATATACTCAGTAATGAAGAAGATCAAGGATGATGGGCCACCATGTATCATGGCTGCCTACCACTTTGGGTAAGTCGAAAACATGTCTGTAGGGTTAATAACCAGCTAGGATCATGCTTTCTTATTGTCGTAACCTATATTCTGTTTCAATCGTGCAGCAACGACCTCGAGGGCCACTGGGTTGCATATGTCATCTATCCTCAAGATGGCAGGGCCGTCAAATTTGACTCCTTGACGGTACAAAACAAACAAGGGTACAGGGCCTTTGAAGATTGCTTAAAAGTGTAAGTTGTAACACCCCTTGGCCAGCCCCACCTGCAGGCTGCCCGGCCCCCTAAGGGATTCCTCCATGAGCTTCTGGAGTATTCTTCTACCATCTCTTAGGATGCATCTCAGTCGTATCTCAAGTCGGTTTGATCCAAGGGCTCACGTTGGACCTCCTGAGCTATATAAGGAGACCCTAGCCCCCCTAAAGGCATCCAGTCATTTGGAGATCAAGCCATCCAGAGCCAGAAACCCTAATTCCTTAGAGTTCCTCTAGTTCTAGAGTTTTAGCTAGTTAGATTAGGTCTAGAGGGAGACAAGCAGATTATAAGCTTGGATTCCCGACGTTGGCAAGAGTGTGGTTCGGTATAATTCTTTGTACCCCTCTCTCATTGTATTCTCCACCATTTTTGTGTGCTTGCTACAATGTTTATGTCAACATTAATCTTTATCTTTTATATGTTCTTGATTGTAATGTTCATTGTTTACTTTGGTTATATGTCTAGTATAGTTAGTTTATTATTAAGTTCATGCATATGTTCGTATAGCGCCCATCCTAATATGCAGGATCCATGGGTGGGTGGTAGGCATTATGTAAGCATGGTGCTTAGATATTGTTTATCTGCAAATGCCCCCTACACGCTGGGACGTGTGGTAGATCGCGGGTGTGATAGGCCTGTTGAGTCCTATGTAGTCCACCCCCGTGTGTAGGGCTTATAGAACCCGGTCTCGAAGGAGGGGAGGACTATGTTTCCGATCCACCCTAGTTGATATTCCTTATGTGTGGATGCGATAGTAACATTAACGATGACTACTAGATGTAATTGCACTAATTAAAGCATTCATTGACTTGTAGTTAAAGAATGACTTAGGAATTATTCCTCTAATATTCTGATTAGACTAATGCTATTGCCATAGTTAGAGTGCTCTGAGTAATTTCTTTATTTATCATGATGCTTGATCAGTACTTATCATTTATATCTATATTTATCTTGTGACTTACCCCTGTTTTGAGTAGAGCATGTGATATTGGTTCATTCTCTCATGTATAATCATAAATTATCAATACTACATGTGTCGGTACCAATACTATAGGGGTACCCACATTTAACGATAATAAAAGCTAAAACGGCTAAGCCACGACAAAACACAGCCCACTTAAAAAAACGCACGTCAGGTCCGCCTCGTACGAGGCCGGCTCGACGGAATGCCTCGACCGCACCCCGTCTCCGACTCGCACGAGGCCCCCTCGACGGGAGGCCTCGACCGCGCTCCGACCCGCACGAGGCTCGATCGCCCCCCCCTGAGCGCTCCGACTCGCGTGAGCCCGGGTCAAGGCGCTCGACCCCCTCTGTCTCCACCTACCACGGGACAAAAAGTCATGGCATTTAATACGAACTACCAACCACCACCTACCGGCATGGCCGCGGTCTGGGTCGACGTGGGAACAATACTGGTGTCAGTCTTCACTGTTTTACCGCCCATCCCGTGATGGGAGGTGAGAAACGTCACTATGCCCACCGTGCCTGACACTATGCATCACTAGTAACCCTCGAGGGAGGATACGACAAGACCCGTACACCGCAATTCCAGGGATTCGGATTTATCCGTTCGGCCTCGACCCGGCCTCGACCCGGCCTCGACCCTCAACACAGTACGACAGGGAAGGAAGGACGGTATGGCGTGGCGCTCCGGGTCATTTCAACACCTCGTCCTCTACGACATCACGTGCCCAGGGATGGCCTCCCATTTCTAGGGCACGTCGCTACAGTCACCTCAATAGGGATTGACAAAACATCATTTCAAGGCTCCCCGTCATCTTGGCCTCCTCCCGCCCTATAAAAAGGCAGGCCGGGGCTCCACAAAGAGGACAACAGACGAACAACAAGCCAAATACGATACAAAGATCAACATCTCAAGCAATCATCTTGTACTCTTTCTTTTTCTCCTTTGAGACTTGGGCTCGACGCCCTCTCTCGCAAGCTTGTAACCCCTACACAAGCACCTCGGTGCAAGGAAATACAAATCTCTCCTCCCCCCGCTGGACGTAGGGCCTTCTTTTGCCCGAACCAGGATAAACCTCCGTGTGTTCTCCTTGCATCACCATCCAGGAAAGGGACACGCAGCATTTTACTCGTTGGTTTAGGACCCCCTCGGGTCCGAACACCGACAGTTGGCGCGCCAGGTAGGGGAACGCTGCGTGCCAACGTCGTTTTCCCGCCCTTTTTCCTGGATGGCTGACCCCAATCGTCCTATCCCGTTGGCTACGGTGATCTGGTTCGGGAGTTTGGAGTTCATGTCACTTGGCCACGGCTACAACATGGTCCTACTCCCACCTAGGCACCCGACCGACGAGGATTACGAGCTCTCCCAGCCCGGGGGAGCAATCCGCCGGTACCGTCGCTCCAGGCAAGCGCGAGCCGCCCGACGACGACGAGCCCGGCGCAACCATCGTCTTCATCTCGCGGAGGGTGACGGGATTCCTCGGTTTGGCGCCCCCCGGCCGGGCTCCAACCCAGACTTCCTCGTGGAAGGTCTGGGAAGGATAAGCTTGGCCGAGGACAACATGCCAACGGCGAATCCCGACGCTCCCCCATCCGGTGAGACACCGCTACCCGGAGCACCCGTCCCAGCGTGGATGGCCACATCTCCTTCACCGTTCCCGTTTGGGCTAGATTCGGCTGCCCAGGTGTATGCTTCTTCCGTGAGCACTTGCATGAGTGCTTATGAGGAGCTCCCCGGGCACCATCTACGCTCCACTCTGGACCTCGTCGCGCCCACGCCGGCTTCTGATTATCTGGACTCTACTGAGGCGCCAGAAACAGAACCCCGTGTGACCGCTTCTCCACGCTGCAACCCCAGTGGCGACCCGCAACGGCCGTGCATTCCCCCGTTGTACTATTATCTCGGCGCCCCTGACTCTGACTCGGCTGATGACACCTACGATCCGACCCGTGAGTGTTTCAACGTCGACGTTGAAAGCACGTCGGATTCGCAGGAAGAACAGCCGGTCGGAGGAAGGCACACGCCTCCTCATGTCGAGCTCCCTGTCGAGCAGGACGAGGCTCAACTCCTTGCGGATCAAGGAATGCAACTCGAGCAAATCCGCGAGTTACAGGAAAGACTCGACGAGGAACGAGAAAACCTGCGTCTACTCCAACAAACCCTCGAGCGTGAGCGCGCGGAACGCGCACCTGGCGGGAGAGCTCGCGAGAGAGCTCGCGACGTCAACCGTCGCATCGGCGAAGACCGGGCCGTCGACCCCCCGGTTTTCGCTCGAGCCAGCCAGAACGTCGTCGCCGCCGCCATGCTCCTCCGAAACATGCCCGAGCCGTCGAACCCCGATGCCCGCCGGGCTCGAGATGAGATCCGAGAACTTCTCGAGACCACGGCCCTGCAGCAGGCCGAGAGCTCTGCCTCGAGGTGACGCGAGCCCGCCTCGGAGCGGCTCGCGGAGCCCTCTCGGCAAGAAAGAGAGGCCTCGGTTCATCCCGAACCTGCCCGACGGATCCGGGTGGCTCCCGCCCCTGAGCCGGTCACTCACGACCATGGACCTCGAGACACCCGTGGCAACATCGTCGAGCGCCGCACGCGCAAACACGGTGACGGCGTGGCTCGAGGTTACCACGTGCACAGGGGTGGGCGTTATGACAGCTCGGAAGATCGTAGCCCTTCACCCGAGCCTCCGGGCCCTCGGGTCTTCAGTAAGGCTATCCGTGAAACGATACTCCCGGCACGGTTTCGCCCTCCCACGACTCTCGCCAAGTACAACGGCGAAACCAAACCCAAACTTTGGCTCGCTGATTTCCGCTTGGCATGTCAACTGGGCGGGGCCACCAACGACCGGGTCATCATCCGACAGCTCCCCCTGTTCCTCTCCGACACCGCTCGAGCCTGGCTCGAGGATCTCCCGCCTCAACAGATCCACGACTGGGATGATCTCGTGAGGGTGTTCGAGGGAAACTTCAAGGGAACTTACATGCGCCCCGGCAACTCGTGGGACCTCCGGAGTTGCAAGCAGAAACCAGGTGAATCCCTCCGGGATTACATCCGGCGCTTCTCCAGGCAACGTACCGAGCTCCCCAACGTCACCGACTCCGACGTGATCATGGCTTTCCTCTCCGGTACCACTTGCAAGGAGTTGGTCCGAGAGTTAGGCCGTCACACCCTGCTCACCGCCAACGGGTTGATGGACATCGTCACCAACTTCGCCGCCGGCGAGGAGGCAGTTGGTGCCATCTTCGGCGGCGAGCAGGACACGGGGAAGCAGAAGACCGACGATCCCGCGAGCTCCACCAGGGGCTCCAAGAGGAACAACCGCAAGAAGAAGAAAGGCCAGCAGGGCAAGCTCGAGGCCCCGGCCGACGAGCTTGTCGCCGCTACCGAACGCAAGAAGCCTCGAGGCCCCCCCGGCGGGGGCATCTTCGACAAAATGCTTAAAGAGCCATGCCCTTACCACAAGGGACCCATTAACCATAACCTTGAGGATTGTCATATGCTCCGCAGGTACTTCGAGGGCGCAGGCAGCAAGAACACCGACAAGAAGGAAGACCCAAAGGGCGATGACAAGGATGAGGGGTTCCCCGAGATCCACGACTGCTTCATGATCTACGGAGGACCCTCGACCCGCCTCTCAGCGCGCCAGCGCAAGCGAGAGCGGCGAGAGGTCTTCTCCGTACAAACGGCGGTCCCTCGTTTCCTTGACTGGTCTGCGGTGGCCATCACTTTCGATCGTGATGATCATCCGGACTACGTCCCCAATCCGGGGGTCTACCCTCTTGTCGTTGATCCCGTCATCGCCAACACACGCCTCACCAAAGTGCTCATGGACGGCGGGAGCAGCCTCAACATCATCTACTCCCAGACCCTCGACCTCCTGGGGGTCGAGAGAGCGCGCCTACAGCCTAGCGTCGGGGGCTTCCACGGAGTCGTGCCAGGGAAGCGGGCGGAACCCCTCGGACGGGTTGATCTGCCCGTTTGTTTTGGCACACCGGCCAACTTCAGGAAGGAGACCCTCACCTTCGAGGTGGTCGGATTCCGTGGGACATACCACGCCATCCTCGGGCGCCCGTGCTACGCCAAGTTCATGGCTGTGCCGAACTACACCTATCTCAAGCTCAAGATGCCCGGCCCAAACGGCATCATCACTGTGGGGCCCTCGTACGAGCACGCCTACGAATGCGACATCGAGTGCGTCGAGCACGGCGAGGCTGTTTTGGAGTCGGTGGCTCTGGCTGCGGACCTCGACGGTCTCGCAAACGAAGTTCCCGACCCAAAACGTCACGCCGGCAGCTTCGAGCCCGCGGAGGACGTCAAACTCGTGCCCCTCGACCCCGCTGATCCCAACGGGAAGGCGCTGAACGTCAGCGCCACCCTCGACCCGAAATAGGAAGCCGTGCTCGTCGACTTTCTCCGCGCAAATGTCGACATTTTTGCGTGGAGTCCCTCGGATATGCCGGGCATACCCAGGGAAGTCGCCGAGCACGCCTTGGAGATCCGGGCCGGATCCAAACCGGTGAAGCAGCGCCTGCGCCGCTTCGACGAGGAGAAGCGCAGGGTCATCGGCGAAGAGATCCACAAGCTACTGGAGGCCGGGTTCATCAAGGAAGTTCACCATCCCGAGTGGCTAGCTAATCCTGTATTAGTTAAGAAAAAGAGTGGGAAATGGAGGATGTGTGTAGACTATACTAGTTTGAATAAAGCATGTCCAAAGGTTCCCTTTCCTTTGCCACGCATTGATCAAATCGTTGATTCAACTGCGGGATGTGAAACTCTTTCGTTCTTAGACGCTTACTCCGGTTACCATCAGATAAAAATGAAGGAGTCCGACCAGCTCGCGACTTCATTCATTACCCCGTTCGGCATGTATTGCTATGTTACGATGCCCTTCGGTCTCCGGAACGCAGGGGCAACGTACCAGCGATGCATGCAGCACGTTTTTGGAGAACACATCGGACCAACCGTCGAGGCATACGTCGATGACATCGTAGTCAAGACCGGACAAGCCAATAATCTAGTGAACGACCTCGACGTTGCCTTCAAATGCCTCCGGGCAAAGAATATCAAGCTCAATCCAGAAAAATGTGTTTTTGGCGTCCCTCGAGGTATGCTTCTAGGGTTCATCGTGTCTAAGCGCGGCATCGAGGCCAATCCAGAAAAAATCTCTGCGATAACCAAGATGGGCCCCATCCGAGATCTGAAAGGCGTGCAGAGGGTCACGGGCTGCTTGGCGGCGCTCAGCCGTTTCATTTCGCGCCTCGGCGAAAAAGCGCTCCCTCTGTACCGCCTCTTGAAGAAATCGAAGCATTTTTCCTGGACCCTCGAGGCCGAGGAAGCCCTCACAAAACTCAAGGTCGCGCTCTCTAACTCACCAATTCTCGTCCCTCCGACCCCGGGAGAGCCGCTCCTACTTTATGTCGCTGCAACGTCACAAGTAGTCAGCGCGGTCCTGGTCGTCGAACGGGCCGAGGAGGCTCATACCTTGCTCGTCCAGAGGCCGGTCTATTTCATTAGCGAGGTGCTCTCAGAAACCAAGGCCCGGTACCCTCAAATCCAGAAACTGCTATACGCTGTCATCTTGACACGGCGCAAGCTCCGACACTACTTCGAGGGCCACCCGGTTGCTGTGGTTTCGTCTTTCCCCCTGGGAGAGATAGCCCAGAACCGGGAAGCCTCGGGCAGGATTGCCAAGTGGGCGGTCGAGCTCATGGGGGAGACCTTATCTTATGCGCCGCGCAAAGCTATAAAGTCACAGGTATTGGCAGACTTCCTGGCTGAATGGACCGACACCCAGCTCCCTCCCGCACAACTCCAGGCCGAGCTCTGGACCATGTACTTCGACGGGTCATTGATGAAAACAGGAGCAGGCGCGGGCTTGCTCTTCATCTCACCCCTCGGGGTTCACATACGCTACGTCGTCCGGCTTCACTTTCCCGCGTCAAACAACGTCGCCGAGTACGAAGCACTCGTCACTGGGCTGAGAATTGCTATCGAGCTCGGGGTCCGACACCTTGACGTTCGAGGCGACTCCCAGCTAGTGATCGACCAGGTCATGAAGAGCTCGAGTTGTCGTGACCCCAAGATGGAAGCTTACTGCCGAGAGGTACGATGCCTCGAGGATAAGTTTCACGGCCTCGAGCTCAACCACATCGCACGCAGGTATAATGAGGCCGCCGATGAACTCGCAAAAATCGCGTCCGGCCGAACTACGGTTCCACCAGACGTTTTCGTGAAAGATCTCCAGCGGCCATCCGTCGACCTTGGGCCAGACGGAGGGGTCGACGGGACGTCACTCGACCCCCCACCTAAGACCGAAGCCCCCTCGACCGGGGCTGAGGCCATGCAGGTGGAGGGCTCGACCCTACCATCTGGCCTCGAGCCTGACTGGCGCGCTCCGTACCTCGACTACCTTATCCAAGGGGACCTCCCCTCGAGTAAGACCGAGGCTCGACGGATCGCTCGCCGGGCCAAAACCTTTGTGATCATTGGCAACAGTAGGGAGCTATACCGCCGCAGCCCTACAGGCATCCTCCAACGTTGCATCACAAACGAGGAAGGCAGAGACCTACTCAGCGACCTGCACTCGGGGGCTTGCGGTCACCACGCTGCGCCTCGAACCCTCGTCGGGAACGCCTTTCGACAAGGATTCTATTGGCCGACCGCGGTCTCCGATGCTGTCAAGCTAGTACGCTCCTGTAAAGGTTGTCAGTACTATGCGAGACAGACCCATCTCCCGGCACATGCCCTGCAAACCATTCCCATCACATGGCCGTTTGCCGTTTGGGGCCTCGACCTTGTCGGACCTTTAAAGAGGACAACAGGCGGCTTCACCCACTTGCTCGTCGCTATCGACAAATTCTCCAAGTGGATCGAAGCTCGACCCATCACCAGCATTAGGTCCGAACAAGCTGTGCTTTTCTTCACCGACATCATTCATCGCTTCGGGGTTCCTAACTGTATTATCACTGACAACGGCACCCAGTTTACTGGGAAAAAGTTTTTGGATTTTTGCGACAACCACCACATTCGTGTGCTCTGGTCAGCTGTGGCTCATCCAAAAACAAACGGCCAAGTAGAACGTGCCAATGGCATGCTCCTACAAGGCCTGAAACCCAGAATTTTCGACAAGCTAAACAAGCATGGCAAAAGATGGACTGCCGAGCTGCCCTCGGTCCTGTGGAGCCTAAGAACAACGCCGAGTCGAGCCACGGGGTTCACTCCGTTCTTCTTAGTCTACGGTTCCGAGGCAGTCCTCCCAACCGATATTGAATACGGGTCTCCAAGATTAAAGGCTTACAACGAAAGAAATAACGACGCCGCAAGAGAGGACGCCCTCGACCAGCTCGAAGAGGCCCGAGATGTGGCTTTGTTACATACTGCCAGGTACCAGCAGGGTCTCCGACGCTACCACGACAGACACGTCCGCAAGCGTGACCTCAACGTCGGCGACTTGGTGCTACGGCGGAACCAGAACACCAAGGGGCGCCACAAGCTCACGCCACCGTGGGAAGGACCGTACATTATCGCAGAAGTACTAAAGCCGGGCACCTACAAGCTATCCAACGAGAAGGGCAAAATCTTTACCAACGCTTGGAACATTGAACAGCTACGTCGCTTTTTTCCTTAAGAAGCCTCGAGGCTCTGTAATTTCTTTTCGTCAATAAAGATTACAGCGATGTTCAAATTTTTCGTCTCACAATGAGGAAGGATCGACTCTGCACTCCCAGAATCGACCCTCCCTCGGGGGCTACAAGGGGGGAACCCCCCAGTCCCTGAAAATCTTTTTGCTCTTTTTTAAAATTTAAGAACCGCTTCTTAGATCGACAGCGCTGCAAGAGCACCCTAAGGTTCGAAAGGGCTCTCGAGCCTGGAGTATCACCTACGCCTCCGAGGCTACGGTACCTCCACTCACCCCTCATGCCCTCTAGAGGTGCAACTTCACGCTAAGATGACCTAAATAACGGCTCTTAAACTTTGAAAAAGAGTACACCCCCTTGTCGCTTAGATCAGGTTCTTACACGATCTACAAGGCCGCAACGGCACCCTGAAGCTCAAGGGCAGTTGAGCCGTGAGATCACTTACGCCTCCGAGGCTACAGTACCTCCACTCGCTCCCTTACGCCAAAGGATGCGACTGCATGCTAGCTAAATCATGCAAGAACATGATCCGAACGATAAAGGGAAGAAAAGCTTGAATAAAACTAAAACAACCGCGAACCGGTTTACGTTTCAAGTTCTTACGGCCTCCGAGGCCACCACAACCAAAATTCAAAGTAACTAACTTATTACATGGGCCTCCGCGCCCAGATTTGGCTCACAGGCCGTCGTCGTCAGCAGGCGGGACCACCTCAGGTTCAAAGAGCGAGGCCAGACGGCTCCCAGGCCCCTCCGCGGCTTCGATCAGCTCTAGGCAGGCGTCTTCATTCTCCGCGTCCGTCCGCTCCGAGTCTGTGATGAAGCCGTCGGCAACAAGCTCCATGTCAAATACAAACCCCGAGCGGACGACGGCCAGCGCCCTCTTCACGCCGTGGTGGAGGCTGTCCCGTATCTTCTCCCGGGCAAGATGACCCAGCGCCGCCATCCGACGGATGAAGGAGTTCCCTGAAGCGTCTTCTCCGGTGTCGGCGTCGGGCTCGACCCCCAGACCATCGCACACCGTGGTAATCGCGCCCTCGAGCAGCTGGGTCCTCCGGGTCTCGGCTTCGAGGAGGCTCTGCAGGGAATTGGCGGTCGAGTGGGCCTCCCGGTTTTCACTCTCTAGCTCTGGAATGCGACAAACCAAAATTAGCACCCGATACGAGGCCTCGACGGCATAACTACAACAAGTCGTACTTACCCTCGACATGGGTCTTCAAGCCCGTAACCTCGTCACGGAGCCCCCCGCATGTCCGCTCGAGCCCCAGGAGAGCGCTGTCCTTTTCGCGGACGGTCGCCTTCAGTGCCTCGATCTCTTGGCGGGCGGTCTGGAGCGCCGCGTCCTTCTCTTGGACGGCCCCGTTCAGCCCCGAGATCTCGTCCTTCAACGCGCTAAACCGGGCTGTGACCTGCCCGATCTGGACGTTGAGGAGGTCACGTTGACGGCTGACCTGGGAGACGTCCTCCTCGAGCTCCTTGACCCGCGCCGCCAGAGGCTCGAGATCCCTCCGGGCCTGGGCAGCCTCTTCCCGGGCCTTGTCCGCCTCGGTGCGCATCGAGGCTTCAGCCGCCCAAGCCTGGATCGCTTCCTCCTTCACCGTCGAGAAGGCGGTGCGCAGCTCAGCCATCTCAGCGGTCCGATCGGCGAGCCTCTTCTGGGTCTCCTCGACCAGGGCCCGTTGCCGGGACAGCGACGCCCACACGCCACTCTCACCTCGGATGAAGAGTGACTTGCGGCGGGAGGTCTCCATCAGCTCCTAATTCAAGAAAAAACCAGAAAAAGATAAAATGGCCGAGGAAAGGAGAGCACCTAGAACCACGAAATAAGCTGACAAGATTAACCGTACCTCGGTGGCATCCCGCATGCCCCGCGAAACGGCCTCGGACGCCACGCGGAGCAGCCGATCGAGATGCTGGCGGACGCCCTTGAGGTACTGCCAGCGATGCACCTCATCTCTGTCATTCAGAGTAAGGATGGGCTCGGCGTCGAGGTTCGCGGCGTCCCGAAACTGAAGGGGCGGCCCTCCCCACCTCGGGATCTCTTCCTCGGCCCGCGCTATCGCCAGCGCGGCGAAGTCAGGCCATGACGATGACGACGCGGCCGGGGCGCCTCCCGGCCCGGTCGAAGGGCCGGCCTCGTTGCCCTCGCCCGCGGCTCCCACGGCCCCGGCGGAGGTCGAGGCATCGGCCCGGCTCGCGGTCTCGCCCCCCTCGGCCCCCATTATTTGTTTTCCCCTGTCTAGGGGGGCGTCGTCGAGGGCAATGACCACGGGCACCCGCCCCTCGGCGGTGACCGGCCCCTCGGCAACCAGTACCTCCGGAGCTGGCGCCTCCGCCGTCGACGCCTCCGGGGCCGGTACCTCGCCCGTCGGCGGCTCGGGAACCGACGCTTCGACCACCGGTGCCCCCGCAACCGGCACCTCAACCTCCGGCGCCACTTCTCCCGGGGCTCCGGTAGAGGGCCCGGCGACCTCGCCCTCCGCCGCGCCCACCGGCCGCGCCGACGGGTCTTGCTGTGGCTGCGGCCCCTTCACCGATGCCACCTCCCGTTCCGCTGCCGGTGCAGCCTCTTCCACGGTCGCATCGGCGGCCGCCCCCTCCACGGCCGCTTCCACGGTGGCCTCAGCTGAGGGCAGCGCCCTGGACTCCGCCTCGACCGGGCCGGGCGCCACCACCCTCGCCGGGTCCGACCCCGCCATGGCAGGGTCGGGGCCGGCGACCGCCGAAGCACCTGCATCCTCCTGCTGACGACGGCGCTCCTTCGCGGCCTCGACCTCGCGGACCCATGCCGCGTCCTGTTCCGCCGACCGGTTGAGGACGGCGGCGCTGGCTCGAAGGGACTTCACGGGGGTGGGCCCCATGTGCTCCGCTTTCCGCTTCAGCCTGTAAAATAAAAATGAGAGCGGTCGACGAAGTCGAAAAAGAAGACGAGTCCCCTTAGCTCGAAAACTCACCCGGAGATCGGCACCAAAGGCCTCGACCCCGCACGGCCCGAGCCGCTCGAGGCGGCGGGCGGTGGCCTCGTGGCAGCCCCACCCGCGGACCGGGTGCTCCGTGGGGCTCTCGCCGGCGCGCCACTGCGCGTCTTCTGCGCCTCCGAGGCCAGCTGGCCTCGGGTCCTCACGCCTGACGGCGGCGCCGCCGCCGACGACGTCGGCGCCACCACCCCGGTCCCCTCCCGGGCTTGCGGGGCCTGGGCTGAGGCAGGCGCCCCCGTCGACCCCACTTGCTAGGTCCGGGGCAAGGCAGCCCCTCCCGCCGAGGGGCCTGCCTCCTTCTTCTCTTCCTTCTTCTTCTTCTTCTCCTCGTCCTCCTCGACCTCCTCGACCACAACGACCGAGGAGGACGACCCTGCGACGGGCTCTAGCAGGGGACGGATGTCGGGGAGGCTCCCCAGCCCGGTCGCAGCCTCGTACCGCGACAAGGCGTCGTCGTCCTCGCCGCTGCTGTCATCGTCCTCCCCCGACATGGTCTCAGAGGGCGATGGCTCCAGAGGAAGCCCGTCGAGGGCCTGCTGGCACCGGAGTTTCTTCCGCGCCTCCGCCTCCTTGGCCTTGCGGGCCGCCCGTTTCTTGGTCGACTCCTTGACCTCTTTCTTCTTCGAGGCGTGCTGCCGTCGAGCGTCCCGGGCAGGCTGGTCCTCCGGTACCGGCGGTCGCGTCTCCCGCAGCGCTGATAAGTCCTGCACAACATCGACCGAGTTAAGGGGATCCAAGAAACAAGCAAAACTGAAACGAGCACACCGACTCAGAGAACTTACCACGGGCTCGAACCCCTCAGTGGGCCTCATGGGGAGCCGGTCAGCTTCCTCCGCCTTGAAGGTCCCGACCATCCGGCGGGCTCGACGCAGCCCCTCCTCGAGGGTGAGGGCCTCGTGGGACATCCGGCTCCCCTCCAGAGACGCCTCCGGAGTCATCTGGTCGAGGCGCAGGCGACGCCGGCACAGCGGCATCACCCGGCGGCGATGGAACGCCGTCGCTACCGCCGCCGCCGTCAGGCCTCGAGCACGAAGCTGCTGCAGCGCCGCCAGCAACGGGTCCAGACGCGGCTTCTCGGCGTCCGGCACTCCGTATACCCAGCGATCCTCCCGGGCGGTCAACACGCGGCCGGTGTACTTCGGCAACTGGTTGTCGTCGTTGCGGAGGTAGAACCAGCCCTCGTGCCACCCGCTGTTCGAGGAGATGAGACGAGCCGGGATGTACTGGTCCGCCCGGCTCGACCTCAACTGCAGGACGCAGCTCCCTACCCGCGCCGCGTAGAGGACTCCCTTCTCCCCCGCCCTCTTGGCGAAGAGTTCGCCCTTGAAGAGGTGAAGCCACAGGTTCCACTGCGGCTCCACCCCAAGGTACCCCTCACAGACCGCCGCGAAGATGGCGGCCTGTGCAACGGCATTGGGGGCAAGGTGATGGAGCTCCACCCGGTAGTAGTGGAGAAGCGCTCGCATGAAGACCGACGAAGGGATGCCGAAGCCCCGCTCGTGGAAGCATACGAAGCTCACCACATACCCTTCCGGGGGCGCCGGCTCCCGATGGGCCGGCGGCGGCGCCATCCACTCCGGCCGCGACCGGTTCGTCCTCGGCCGCAGCAACCCATCTTCAACCAGCTCCTCCAGCTTCCTCTCCGTCACCGAGGA
Organism: Saccharum hybrid cultivar R570; assembly: GCA_038087645.1. Classification (NCBI taxonomy): domain Eukaryota; kingdom Viridiplantae; phylum Streptophyta; class Magnoliopsida; order Poales; family Poaceae; genus Saccharum; species Saccharum hybrid cultivar. The sequence goes on along the minus strand of JAQSUU010000354.1, from coordinate 4,545,355 downwards.
GGTGGCCCAGTCTTCGGCAGGGAGGATTTGGCTCTTTCCGGCCATCGGTGTTGTCGGGAGGAAGATGAGCGAAGAAGGAGGTGGCGGCGGCAGCGGCGATGTGGGCGGAAGGCGCAAGATGGCTAGGGTTTCCTGAGGCAAAGGATGGCAAGAGCGCAAAGAACCGGAGGGGAACACAGACCCCCGGGTCTCGTTTTTATAGACCGGGAAGAAGTCCAACGGCCGCGCGAAAAGGTAGGAACAGTTTCCCGCAATAAATGCGCTCACCTAACCGTCCCCCACGTCTTACAGGAACAAGGCACGTGGCCGTCCCCCACGCCGTAACCGAACGCCACGTCGCCCACTACCGCGCCGATCTCGCCCTAAAAAGGCGCGCCTGGCTAACGGGCGGGGCGAGATCCACGGACGGATATTCCAAGATTCCCATAACGGGCTCCGAGCCCGCTTTAAGTCTCGAGGGAACGAAAGCTGGCCCTCGACCCGGGTTCGACAGCTGCCCTCGAGCGACAGAGCAAGGGACGACCAGGGATGCGCCCGTACATGGCCAGGGCTCGAGCCACGCTCTCGAGGCATCCCAAGACGTATTCGAGGCCAAAGGACGAGGTCGAAGCAGGAATCCCCTCGGGGGAGGCATCGAGCCCTCGGATCCTGTCGCAGGGAACCGACATCCGCACGACCACTCCTTGGCATCTTTGAAGAGTGCCTCCGGGCCACAAGCCGACTCCTAACGACTGGAGCACGGACTCTCACTCGAATCTCCCCGCTAGCAGCTCACCGGAGATCGCCGGACTCGCCCAAACGGGGTAGTACGACGTTCCCCACCCCTCCTCCTCCTTTCCGAAGGAAGAGCGCGAGGGACGGACAACGAAAGACGGCAGGGACTCTGATCGACCTCGTGCGCGCGAGGCTCGGGGGCTCGGCCGCATCAACTACTCCCTAATAAAACACAAACAAGACCTCGGAGGAGATTTTCTCAATACTCCACCGAGGCCTCGGGGGCTACACCCAGCGGGTGCGCTCGCGCGCCCCCACCGGAGAAGTCCTAAGAACGCTCAGACGACCCTACTAGAAAAGCAAACGGCGCTATGACTCCAGTTCATCGGTAAAAAGCCTCTAGGAGAGTGAACATACACTCACCTAAAGGCTCGGGGGCTACTGTCGGTACCAATACTATAGGGGTACCCACATTTAACGATAATAAAAGCTAAAACGGCTAAGCCACGACAAAACACAGCCCACTTAAAAAAACGCACGTCAGGTCCGCCTTGTACGAGGCCGGCTCGACGGAATGCCTCGACCGCACCCCGTCTCCGACTCGCACGAGGCCCCCTCGACGGGAGGCCTCGACCGCGCTCCGACCCGCACGAGGCTCGATCGCCCCCCCCAGAGCGCTCCGACTCGCGTGAGCCCGGGTCGAGGCGCTCGACCCCCTCTGTCTCCACCTACCACGGGACAAAAAGTCATGGCATTTAATACGAACTACCAACCACCACCTACCGGCATGGCCGCGGTCTGGGTCGACGTGGGAACAATACTGGTGTCAGTCTTCACTGTTTTACCGCCCATCCCGTGATGGGAGGTGAGAAACGTCACTATGCCCACCGTGCCTGACACTATGCATCACTAGTAACCCTCGAGGGAGGATACGACAAGACCCGTACACCGCAATTCCAGGGATTCGGATTTATCCGTTCGGCCTCGACCCGGCCTCGACCCGGCCTCGACCCGGCCTCGACCCTCAACACAGTACGACAGGGAAGGAAGGACGGTATGGCGCGGCGCTCCGGGTCATTTCAACACCTCGTCCTCTACGACATCACGTGCCCAGGGATGGCCTCCCATTTCTGGGGCACGTCGCTACAGTCACCTCAACAGGGATCGACAAAACATCATTTCAAGGCTCCCCGTCGTCTTGGCCTCCTCCCGCCCTATAAAAAGGCAGGCCGGGGCTCCACAAAGAGGACAACAGACGAACAACAAGCCAAATACGATACAAAGATCAACATCTCAAGCAATCATCTTGTACTCTTTCTTTTTCTCCTTTGAGACTTGGGCTCGACGCCCTCTCTCGCAAGCTTGTAACCCCTACACAAGCACCTCGGTGCAAGGAAATACAAATCTCTCCTCCCCCCGCTGGACGTAGGGCCTTCTTTTGCCCGAACTAGGATAAACCTCCGTGTGTTCTCCTTGCATCACCATCCAGGAAAGGGACACGCAGCATTTTACTCGTTGGTTTAGGACCCCCTCGGGTCCGAACACCGACAACATGCATAGTGATACCTTCCCAGTGGTAAAATTATAAATCGACAACCTGGTAATACTCTAGGTAAAATGCTACAATGGTATAATTATCTGTCTGCTTGCAGAATTCTTTTTATTCATATCTTTAGATTCTTTAGAGTCACATGAAATAACAGATTTATGTTTAGTGTTATTCTTATAGTAATGCTAAATAGTACCAACAAACATTTTTAGTTTCATCACTAGGGATGACAACCTAGTTTAATATTAGAGATGTAGGTAATCATATGTGGCTACTGTAAAAGTGACAAGTTAATAATTATCATACCATTTCTAGTGTCATTGCTAAGAGTAGAATTAATTCTATTTTTAGTAGTGGTGCTAAAAAATGCCAACATCCATTTATAATAATCTGTAAAAACTATGAATGGAATGACCAAGTCCCTTTGTCATATTCTGTTAATTGTATTTGAATGTGTTCGGGGTGCTCGAATAGGCTTTATACATAGTCAACAGCGTATGATAACTGATTTTTCTTCGTGGTGAATAGTAAATCCCCGATGACAACTCAGGATAAATGTTTCGCTTGATGAAGCCCTCGAACAGACGTGTTCGAGAGAATATCCTCAAAAATCTTGTCTCGAGACTCTAGATCTTTTATGCACAGGATTTTGCACGTCAGAATCGAGTCTTGGGAGGACAAAAAATTTGAAGATTGCATATGTAGGAGCCCCTGACTCTTTGTCGGTATAATTTAACAAAGAAGAATACGGACAAAGAGTGGAGAAGCACAGGAAAAAGCCAAATAGCTTTCGAGCGTGTGTTCGGGGAATTACTGTTCACAGTTCCTTACCTGGCTTTCTGACAAGATTTGTGCAATACACGGGATCGAAGATGTAAGTTTAGACGTAGAAACACCATAGCTGATCCGTGTTCCACGTATTAGGTAAGACTTTACCATATATTTCAGCCAGCCGGTATGCCCCTAGTTGGGCTATTTCCACCACAATGTAAGGGCCCTGCCATAAAGACGATAGCTTAGTTTTTTCCTGTACGCTGGTCCCTTTTGAGCACCAAATCTCCAACTTGGAGTGAGCGGTTGCGAACGCGCTGATTATAATATTTCTGAAGTGTTTGTTGATATTTTTCAACTTGAAATGCCGCCTTATCGCATGCTTCTTCGAGTAAAATAAGTTCATCATATTGATGATCGGGGTTTTTTTCTTTGGAAAACATTGCCACTCTTTGTGACTGCAATCTAACATCAGGGGGAAGCACTGCTTCAGCCCCATATATAATGAAAAAAGGTGTTTCAACTGTAGCTCGACTAGCTGTGGTGCGCATTGACCATAACAGTGTGTAGGGTTCCTAGACCCATTTTTTATCATAGGCTATGAGCCTATCGAAGATACGGGTTTTAGTCCCCTGAAGGATAATTCCGTTGGCCCTTTCCACATTGCCATTCATCGGGTGATTAACAAATGATTGGGGATGCTTAATCCCTTGATGGAGCTTGGTGGGATGGTGACTTTGGGCGTCATTGGATCTGGATACCAAACTTTGTCAATGATCGGCATGATCAATCTTCGCGCTAGACCCCCCTAGCTGGCATGCCTCTGTCGGTGTTTGATATCAGCAAATACTTGGTTCTTGGGGAGCCCTGCTTGGTGTCAAGATCAACACAGTGGAGACACGAGATTTATACTGGTTCAGCCCTCGGGAAGCGAGGTAAAACCTACATACAGTTGCTACTCTTGTATTCCTTGTAGTCGGTGAGATTGAGTTTACAATATAGCTATCCCTACGAGAATGCGGGAGATGTTTACAATAGGAGGATTACATAGCTATTTATCTCCTAGATCAACTTGCCCTCCTCCCTGTAAGTATCTCCTAGATCAACTTGCCCCCCCTCCCTGTAAGTATCTCCCTATAAGTAACTCCCCCACGGTTTTTGCGTCAAAAAAACTTGCCCTACAAGCTAGGGGGTCGTAACCAAGTTGGAGTCGAGATGTATCTTTAGAGATATCCTTCCAAGATAGCGCCACCTTTCCTTCGGTTTGTAGATGATCCAAATCTTGATAGTTGGTAATACTGTGGTCGGGGTACCCGAGGGTATGGCACCAACAGAACCAAAGCAAAAAAATCTTGTTTAACCTTCATGAGGCTAGCCTAAAAATGTGAGTCCCCACTCTTCCATTGCGCTTACGCTAGCAACATAGAACCTAGATATTTGTTGCGTAGAATTTGTTGCCAAGTGCCTTCTGTCTTAAGCAAAAGATATAGCCATTTGTTAAGCAAAGCCGTATATTATACCCAGGTTATGTATCCCTAATCCACCTGGTTCTTCAGGCTAGCAAAGGATATCACATTTAGCTAAATGATGTTTTCGCTGATTATCATCACATTGCCAAAAAAATATTTATCGAAAATAATTCAGTTTCTTGATGACATCTTTAGGAGTGCAAGGAAAGCCATCATTGTCAGGGGAAGATACCCTAAGTGCCTCATGACAGGGCCTGCAAGGTGGCCCAGGCAGCCTAGCTAGCCACGACCCAAAGACTATTGCCCGCCAGTGGCCACTCCGACCCATGTTCCGCCTCTGCTAGAAGCCTTTCCTTAGCGACATGTAGTCGCCTTGACCACCTCAGGCCTAGACCGCTTGGGGAGGACAAGGCGTGGTTGAGACCGTTCGATACGCCTGCTCGAACAAGATGCACAAACCCGGCATATGCCTTCAGGACAGGGGAGGGGATGACCACCCCTCGTACCGCTAGGTCATGAGGTGAGGCTTCACACCTTGGACCACCTTTGAAAGGATGTGACCACACCCTAACTTAGCAATGTCAGGTATGACATAGCATCATCCAATCCCTTCCTGACGCTGCAGGCAGGAGTACAGACCCGCTCGCTACGGGCATGGGCCCCGTGGCCAATAGTCGATCCTCTCAAGGCTGGGGGCCAAAGGGTCTCCTTGGTGCTCTCGAGCATGGGCGGTGCTATCTTATAATCACCTTGTACGAGCCCTAGTTTAAAACTACAAAAGTCTCATCCTTCGTAACAATGCTAGCTTTAAACTGTTGGTAGCCATTAATGTCAATCATAAACAGTCAACATATCCTATATATACACTTTCCATCACCAAACATAGGAATAGGGGTTTAAACTAATGAATTCTATGAGTTTTGGTGAATATGTGAATGCAAGAGGATTTATCCAGGAAACAGTCCCTGGGACCACCGTCACACTCTTCAAATAATCAAACCGACATCAACAAGTGAATCAACTCATGAAACCTATGGAAAACAACTCAAGATGGAGTCTAGAAGCTTCCATTGAAGGGGGGGCCCACCTAACACAGAGACAGGCCAACCGGCCCTACCTGTAAGCCGGCCAGCCTATGGGCCCACATGTCAACCTCCTCTTTCTATGTCAGTTTCCCACCGCCTTTGAGAGTCCATCTTTGTCGTTGCTCAAGATCAGTTCAAATCAAGGCTCCAGATTTAACGTCGCCATGGATTATGGGCTCACAGGATGCCTGGTGCCCCCTATAAATACCTCTCCATACCTCCTGTAGCAAAGCAATCTTCAAACCCTAATTCATATCCTCATCATTAGGATCAGAGCCAGCAATCAAGAGAAGATTAGTCCTCCAAGTTAGGATCTAATCTTTGTAAATAGAAATAGTAAGATAGAGAGTGATGGAAGAGTTTGGAGAAAGTGTCGGTCTATCGGTGCTCTCTCTACATCTTGTGCCTTGGTGGGTCTAAGTTTTACTTGAGCTTGCTTCTGAGATTTCTTTAATAATTAACTTCTAATTTAAGTAAGTTTCATGTTTATATTGTTCATCAGGTTTAGGGTTTAGTATAGTAATTGCGGTGTAAGCATGGTGCTTAGACTCTGGTTACTTGTAGATGTACCCTGCATTCTAGACTGGTAGTAGATCACAAGGGTGAAAGCCCTATGTTTGTTTTTGGATAATTGAGACAACCAAATGGACAAACCATTATTCTAGTGTTATGAATGAGAAAGATTATGAGGTAGAGCAAGGATGACATACATGGTGATAGCAATGGCCACAAATGATGATCAAGTGCTCATATCTTGAAACGAAGGAGAAAAACAAAATTCTATGGGCTCAAGGCAAAGGTATAAAATATGATATTTGTTTTGCCGGTCAAGCCGTGATAGAGTGCGTGATCGGATTTAGGATAGATAACCGTACTATAAAAAGGAAAAATATTTAATTGCAATGGTTATCTAGTGCCACTAAGTGCGAGTCTCATTTGCATATTCTTAACGCGCTTAGTGAGATGTATGAGAAAGCCCTAAAAATCTTTGTGAAAATGGTAACTTAAGTGCTTATTTTATTTTAGAAAATCTTGGTGAAGTTAGCACTTAAAAGGGATGAAAAAAAAAGAAGAAAGGAGGCTGTTGGCTGAATTTCTGATTGAACTGGAAAATATTTCCAGACAAGGGCTCACGGTTGAAGCAGCTGCCTCAAATAAGACACAGGAGGTGTGCCCGGGATTTTCCTCAGGCCGAACCAGCAATTCTGTTCGGCGCGTGATTGTGAGAGGGGGAGCGGCCTGGTTCACTCATTTAAAAAATAAAAAGGTATTTCCTGCATGCACGTTTGACCGAGCAGAGGGAGCGCAGCTTCGCGGAAGCTTCTCGCCTGTGCACTACCATTGCATGCATGCGTGGGGACCGCCCACCTTTTTGCTTTTGGGTTGTTTAGTTGGTGAAAAAGTTTGGGTTCGGCTACTGTAGCACTTTTCGTTTTTATTTGGCAATTTGTGTCCAATCATGGACTAATTAGGCTCAAAAGATTTGTCTCGTGATTTACAACTAAACTGTGTAATTAGTTTTTTCTTTCGTCTACATTTAGTACTCCATGCATGTGCCGCAAGATTTGATGTGATAGGTACTATAGCACTTTTTGGGTTCACTTTTTGGGTTGGTGACCCAACTAAACAGGCTCTTTGTTTGAGAGGTGCCTTGTTTACTCTTGGACGAAAAGTTTTTGGGTGTTATCGTTTTATGGAATATCGGAAGGGGTATTCAGATATTAATAAAAAAAACTTAATTACATAATTCATCTAGAAACTATGAGACGAATTTATTAAACCTAATTAATCTATTATTAGCATATATGTGTTATTGAACTAATTAGGCTTAAAAGATTCGTCTTGTAGGTTACATACAAACTATACCATTAGTTTTTTATCTACATTTGTTGCTTCATGTGTCTAAATATACGGGGTGATAGGGAGAGAGCTTTCCTGTTGCTGCAACGCTGGGCCCGTCTTGCATGCATGCACCGTTGACTCTGCTGAGAGAGAGGGAAAAAGCTCGTGGGGTCCGCATTTGCATGTGCCTTGCAGCATTTGCTCGTGGGCCACTCGTTTCTGCGATGAGAGAGTGGAGAACCGTGGTTGGACTGGAAGCGCTGTGCTTCTTACTGCTTGCATGCGAGGGCCCGCATTTCATCTGCAGGAGTGTTGGGATCACTGGTGCAGAGCGTGTAGGGAGCTGCTGTGCCTTTCTTTTCTCCTGTTTGGAACCGCACCCGTTGCGTTGTCGACTGGAGAGTGGAGAGCCCGGGGGAGCGTCACGTGCACTTGGTTTGCCTGGCCACCCGTTGCCCGTGACCGTTGTTGTTGGGTTGGACCCACACGTCAGTGGTGCTGGGGCACTCTGCCGCCCGTTGGCTGGATGGCCGTGCGGCCTGACCTGGCCCCTAGGTGTGGAGCCGGCTGGGGGTCAGAGCATCTCCGACAAATCCCTAATACAACCCCTTATTTCCATAAAACAGAATTATTGAAAGAGATAGATCAATTTTTATGCTCCAACAGTGTCCCAATACCTCCTCCAATTTTTGGTGGCCACCAAAAAAACACTCATCTCCCCTCAAATAAAGGAGCACTTGCAACCTCCCCCAATTCTCTGTTCTTTTGGCGCAAACACACTCATTGATGATTCTGCACTTGGAAACAATGCCATGTCATCTCTCTTTATATCTTGTTTATGATATATCCTTGTGTGAGTATGTTTAATTTCATTTTCTTATTGTTGAATAAAGTGTTATTGCATTTTCGATCTTTGGTCTTAAGTATGCGACAAACAAGACATCAACAACTTATTTTGACGTGAAAAATATACATGGGTCAATTTGCTCCAACATGGTTCAGAATTTACAATATGGGCCAAAATCACATATTAGGGATGAGATATTAGGGAACTGCAAAAGCATCTCTCCCCTTTCTTCTCTCCCACTCATCTCTTCCCATTCTTCCAACTTGAGAACAAGATAAAGAAGAATAAAGCTCCTCTAGGATCAAAAAAAAGAATAAAGCTCCTCCTCTCTCTCTCCCTCTTCCATAGCTTTGTGCTAATTTGATTTGAGAGATTGAGGATTCAAAGTGTTGATCTTGTGAGCTTGAAGAGCATCTTCTCCCTCTCTTCTCCCTCTCCAAGTTTGGTGCTCATTCATGAGAGGTTGGGGAAAACCCTAGTGTGCATTTGGTGATTGCATATTTGGTGGCACTAAGTAATTCTTGTGATTGTGGATTTCTTATTACTCTTGGTGATTGCCATCACCTAGACGGTTGGTGTTTTGGTGATTGGAGAGGGGATTTGGTGATTGTGTCCGCCCTCAATCAAAGTGCTTGTGAGGGGTTCTTAGGCTATTCCCCGGCGAAGCACCAAAAGCCACTCTAGTAAATTGCTCGTGTCATCGAGCTACCTCACTTGCGGTAGATTCTTATGGCGCTCTAGTGAGAGCTCGGTGTAGTGCCGATTAGCCACTGAATCACCAAGTGTTGGTCGACATAACAGGGACTAGTGTGTCGGCAAGCACGTGAACCTCGGGATAAATCTTGTCTCCCGTGTGTTGATATTGTGGTGATTGGATTTCATTCTTGGTGATTGGTTCATCTTGTCTCCCGTGTGTTGATATTGTGGTGATTGGATTTCATTCTTGGTGATTGGTTCATCACATTGGCATTCACTGGATATTGTGGTGATTGGTTCATCACATAGCCACTGAATCACTAAGTAACAAGGCTCGGTGAAACTCTCTCAACTCTTGTATTTACATTGTTATACTTGTGTAGTTGAGTAGCTCTAGTTGAGTAGTATAGTGTAATTAGTTGTTTCTTAGTTGCTCACTAGTTTAGAGAGTAGTGACTTAGCTCTTTGTGTGCCATAGAGATTATAGAATACAAGAATTGCAAGTAGGTGGCTTGTCTAACCATTAGAGCTAGAGCAAACCGCATTATCGCTTTGTTATTGTCTCACAAGTTGCTCTAGTGATTTTGTAGATTTTTAATTAGGTTATTCACCCCCCTCTAGCCATTTAGAACCTTTCAGAGGGTGACTATATAGCCTTATTGAGTCCTTTATAGTCCACCTCCCATTTGTAGGCCGATTAGGATCTGGTTGCTATGGAAAGCATCCTCTTTTGGTGTCTTTCCTTAGTAATATCCCTAGTTGAATAATAGAAGACATAGCTACCCATGTTTGAATAGACAACCTTAGTAGTCCTCTCTATGCTCGTGTTTATCCTTAGCCTTGTTGCTACCCTTAGTTAAGTTATATTGTAGTTAATTTCACACATTTCTATATGGATACGATACTTGGAATAATCTGGTAAAAGCTACAATAATATTCGTGCGCTCGTGGATTTATCTGTGTGCATTTAAAAATACCAACAAGTTTTCTGGCATCGGTGCTGGGAAAACGATTGCTGAATTAACTACGAACGTAGCTTAACTTTGTATCTTTTGTTTTAGTTTTGTTTAGCATGAATGACACACCTATATATCAATACGCTAAACCTACGAGCGCAAGTCTAGAGCCACCAAAATCCTTAAAGCCTATCTTAATATCTGGCAATGAGCTGTACCCGTGTTTAATAAAAATAGTTCAAGAACAATCCTTCTCCGAACAAGGTAATGAAAACTCGTACTTTCACCTACGAGAGTTTGAACAGATCTATGCATGCTTGCATATTGCTGGCATGTCAAACGAAACCTTCAATTTCTATTTCGCGCGATAACCCCTTTTTTCAGAATGCCTCTAGGTGGGCACCTACATGACTCTAGCTTCTTCATCAACTAGTTAGCCATCAATTCAAACCTCTAGACCTTAGAGAAAGTAAGTGGTGTCTGAATCGAGTCGTTTCTACAATGGGGCTTGTTATATAGGCCGTTTTGGGGACTCAGTTTTCATTTTGCGCGACAGCTCCTTTTTCGAAATGCCTCTAGGTGGGCACCTATATGACACTATCTTCTTTATCAACTAGTTAGCCATCAATTTGAACCTCCAGACCTTAGAGAAAGTAAGTGGTGCCTGAATCTAGTCGTTTCTATAGCGAGGCTTGTTAAAGAGGCCATTTTGGGGACTCAGTTTTCATTTCGCGTGACAACCTCTTTTTTGAAATGTCTCTAGGTGCGCACCAACATGACTCTAGCTTCTTCATCAGCTAGTTAGCCATCAATTCAAACCTCTAGACCTCAAAGAAAGTGAGTAAGTGGTGCCCGAATCGAGTTGTTTCTTAGTTCGCACTGCCGTATGGCTTCTGTAGGTCACACCACAACTTTTCTTGTTTGCTAGTTGAAGGGACATCCACATGATGATGTTCGCATCTCAGCATCTGTGCAAGACTTCCCATCATGGTTGAGGACAATTGGCCAGTACGTAGGTGGCCACCGTGGCCCTGCCCAAATACGTAGAGTAGGACTTCGATTTACCCAACATCATCATCCAGGCTGTTTCTGAGTCTTATGATGTTTATCTGACTTGAGGATGGCTCCAGTCAAAGCTTCGTCAACAAGACACGACTTCATGTAGTATTACATGATGAGTCTGAGATTGTCAAAGCTTCCGAAAATCCATTCTAGCACTGATTCAAAGTCAGAATGCATTAGGGCAATTTGACTCCGAGCTCCATTAGGGTCCGTCGTAAGTTGCCTTGAGACAACAAGTCTAGTCTTAGGTTGATGTGTGTGCAAAACTTCATTATTTCCATGATTAGCTTGCCAGACATCTTCATCATGTTGTGGACCGTACGATATTTGTTCTTGGTAAAGTCAGGCTGCACGGCAAAACTCGATCCATCTGCTAGCCGTTATGGGAGACGTGTTCACGTAGAACTTTGAGTTCTATCGCATCCAACCATGAGTTGCCTTAGGACGCTGAGTCCCAGGGTGTCGGTGGAGGAAGGATGACATGGAGTCGCTGTCGATGTTGTTGTTGATGTTGAGGTCTATCAAGCTCTTGGTCACAAAATCGCTAAAAGCCCCTACCTGGAGAACTCTTATAACATTCGATAATGATTCTAAGCTAGGTAGTCCATTGTTAGTTCTTCAAAGTGTAGCTAGGATTCTGCTCATCAGTGATCGAATCAGTGACCTCGAGTGAGTCCAGACGTCTTCCTTGGATGCACTGAAAAGATTATCAGTCTACCCAAGGTTCTACGCCAGGAAGTTTTGCACTGCTGAATCTAGACCTTGATGCACTATGCATCGAGGTGGGCAACACTAATAGTGTTGCCGCTTAGGTAACACTAATAGTGTTGGTACCTTGAAATGACCAACTATGCCGAGTACTTGTAGCACTTATATCCTCCGTGTCTTAATGAATTTTCAAAAATTCCTCTGTTTCTTGCTTCCGAGTAATATTAAGACTGTGTCGAGTAATGTCTACAACTAAAAAGACCCGAATGTTATCATCATAGTTAAACTAATCACCTAGCCTTGCTCCTAATCGCCCTGCCACTCACTAAGCCGCCCACCCTACCATGAACTACTGCCTCCTTAGCTCTCCCACATCGCGCCTACCTCGCAGATCGCACGCCGCAACTCCCACTGCTCACCGCGCCACCAGCGAAGCCCTTTGCTAGGGAAGTGAAGAGAATCGGTTACTCGCCACACCACGAGAGCCGCCGGTGAAGCTCGCTGTGGGGGAAGGGAGGAGAGGCGGTCGCGCAGCGCTGGTGAAGTCCGCCGTCGGTGAAGCCAGCCATTGGGGAAGGAAGAGAGGCGGTCGCTCGCCACATCCACCGCATTCCTACCCAACCCGGCCCCATCCACCGCCCAATTCCACCCCCGCCGCCTCCCCACACAATCTAGCCCCATCCACTACCTAGCTCCTCCCGTCAACGGCGCCTGCACAGTCCGTGGTGGGCATTGCGCATGGCCTAAATAGCCGCCACCACTCCGGCCCTTGCACCTCCCCATCTGCAGAGCCGACGTTTGGTCACTGGTGCCCCATCACTCGCAGCTTCCCTAGTGACTGGTGCGGGCAGCGGCGGCTCCTTCCCTGTCCTCTTCTGCAGTCTGCTCGTTGTGCTCACCCATGTCCTCACAGATGCTCGTGCGTAGTGGCTGATGAGCCTGAGGTCATGAGGAGGAGAGAGGAGGCGGCATCAGGCAACGGGACTAGCAAGGCCAAGGAGGTGGGGGACGCGTCCAGCTCGTGACGCATGGCAAATTGTCAAGAAGTTAGATAGGGCCAGCGGCTAGAAGAGCATGGTAGGGATCGAGATTCTAAATAACTAGAGCATGATGAATGGGTTGGAGCATCAAATGTGTAGCTATGGGGAGCTGGAGTCGGTAACTCGGTATCCCTTGCTGAAATGGTTCTAAAATTTTCCTAAAAAATGTATTTGCCTGAAATTTGGTCTCAAAATTGCCTTCCATATTCTTAGGTGCTGTCTCATCTAACCTCAGATTTAATAATTCTTCTTCCTTTCAGCCGGGCAAGTGGAGCGTTTGACCCTGAAGGTGCTGCTGCTCACAGTAGCACGACATCAGTCAAGAGGTAATGGCTGAATCATGTCAAGATTTACTTATTACTTTGTTTTGGCAGCATTGAACTTCCAAAAATAGAAATAAAAGAAGAAACAGTCATCAGTTACGAATGAAAAAAAATAAAGGTCACTTTTTTTGTTCTGGTACTGTCTTTTTCTTGAAATGAGCCAGCGGGTTGTTTGGTGAGGATTTCATAAGGAGTAGGACATTTTGTCTATTCTTTTCATATCAAATCAATTATTCATCATTATTAAAAAAAGTTCAGTTGTGCATCTTCAGCTGTTTCATATTTTTAGTTATCACTTGTTACTACTCTATCCTAATTTAGGATTAACAAGTGCATCTTAATTCTTATGGACATTGGGGCCATGTATTGTTTCTTGATGACAGTGGATGATCTTCGGATCACTTTTCATCTTGTTTCAGAAAAAATTGAAAGTGGTTCAAGCTATATTGTTAAGAACCCTTCATGTAGAAGCTAGGAGATTCCTCCCCTTTTTGCTTATGATTTCTGTAGTTCAAGGCAAAAATCTCAATTATTCTTTTCAACTTGCTGCTGCCTCTGCTTTACCTTTGAATCATCTCATAATGTTTTCATGTGCCTTTACAGATATCACATAACCATCTTACAATCAAGCCTCAAGGTTTTGGAAAAAAGTGTGCCTACAGTTCATTTGTGTTCATGAGAGGGCTGATAAGAATGTCATCCCTTCAGGCCAGGAACACTCAAGGTCATAACCTACCATAAATCTACAGATTTTTATGCCTATAAGTACATATTCACAGTTTGTATATCATAGCGATCCCAATAGAGGCAGAAAACATCTTTGATCTAATTCAAATCTTTCACTAGCAGGGCCTTTGCTCCTTCCATGTGAAGGATGGTGGATATCAGGTAAGAGATCAACTACTCACAAATTCAACAGCAATAACCATGCCTATATTAGGCACTATTTGGTTTTGCCTGATGTTGAATCAGGTGCTAACAATTGCTACCATTGTTGATCTGTTATTTCAGACAGCAATAGGCATTGTAAAAAAACAAGTTGTAAGAAGGCAACAACTGCTACATGCAGTGAGTATCTTTACTATTACAATGTTGCCCCAAATGGAAAGTATGCCTGCCCCTCTGATGGCCATGGAATCAACGCCATCTAACATAGAAGTGCACACATCTCATTTATGACTGCATTCTTTGCTGTAATGGATTTTTGTTCAATGGGATATCTATTTACTGAAATTAGTTTCATCTCTACCATATGATATATTTGCAAAATATTATTAGTTGTTTAATTTTTGTAGCTCATGGTGATAAACCTGAGCAATCAGGAATGAAAACATTTTAGCATATGAGTACATTTTGAAAAAGAGGATATTCTATTTGTCGCTGCAAGAATTATACTGATATAAGTCTTCAACTATACTCTAATCACAAGTGAGGTTGTAAAATATTAAATGAAATGCTTTAAATAGGAGCATGGATGTCTTTCTATATTGCCTTCATTTGCTATAAAAGGATGAGGATTTCTTGTTTAGTACAATTTTGCTTGACCTAAACATATTTTGTAATTTTGCATGATAGATCGTGAATGGATGTATAGTGGTTGGTGTTGTGGGAAGGCCCCCTCTAGTGAGTGGATTGAAAATACAAACAACTTTTTAGATCGTGCATTCTCCATGGTTAGCCTGGTTGAAAATGACACCATTAAGTGCCCATGTGCCTTGTGTAGAAACTATGTTAGGCATAAAAGGTTCAATGTAGAGATGCACTTGTGTAAACATGGGTTTAGGGAAGATTAGAGGGCATGGACAACACATGGAGAGATTGACGTAGAAGTTGGAAGTGATCAGAGTTCTGAACAATGTGATCGCATGCATAATATGTTAGCTGACCTGACTGATGGTCATCCATTGACCAATAATGAGGTGCCTACAGCCTTAGCTTGAGCTTTTTATAAGATGGTTGATAGTGCCAATAATCTAGCCTTTAAGAATTCAGCACACTCCACTCTGTCTGCTATAACACGTTTGTAGCTTTGAAATCACAGTACAATATGTCAATTGCACACTTTGAAGAAAATTTAGAGTTAATCCATGAACTTTTGCCCTCTGACTATAAGATTCCCAACGACTTCTACCAATCAAAGAAATTATTGGAGGGCCTAAGCATGCCATATCAGAAAATTGATGTGTATTATAATAACTATATGCTTTACTATAAGGACAATATAAGTAAAGAGAAGTGTGATATTTGTGGTACCTCACGCTATGAGGAAGGACAAGATAGAGCCCCACGTAAAGTATTGCGGTACCTTCCCATCAAAGATATGCTACAAAGACTATATGCACATCAAACAATCGCAAAGTTGATGCAGTGTCACAAGCGGTCCACGTCAAATAAGATGGTGCACCCATATGATGGGGAAGCATGGAAACAGTTTGATGAAGACTTCCCTGATTTTGCTTCTAATCCTAGAAATGTCCGCCTCGCTGTGGCTATAGATGGCTTTACACCCTTCAATATAAACATAGCTCCATATTCTTGCTGGACAGTTTTTGTGACTCCTTTGAATCTTCCTCCTGACATTAGCATGAAGTCAGTGTACATATTCCTTGCCCTTGTAGTCCCAAGTCCTAAACATCCTAGAAAGAAACTTAACATACTTATGCAACCTTTAGTTGATGAACTACTGAACTTATGGGAACAGGTTGAAACTTGGGATGCCTCACTCAAGCAAAACTTTAAAATGCGGGCAATTTATTTATGGTCAATCCATGATTTTCCTAGTTATGGTAACTTTTCTGGATGGAGCACCCATGGTAGGCTTGCATGCCTCGTATGCTTGTGTGACACTAAAGCATTCTGACTCCATAATGGTCGCAAGGCATGCTGGTTTGATTGACATAGGCACTACCTGTGGACCATGTGTCGGTGTAAGAAACGACGGTCCTAGCACCAACGAGTAAGGAGTGTCTGCGCGTCGGGAGTCCGGATGGTGTGCAAGAAGAACACATGCGATTTATACTGGTTCGGATCAAGAAATGCCCTACGTCCAATGGGGGAGGAGAGTTCTGTACTATCTTGCACCGAAGTGCTTGTACTAGGGGTGACAAGCGGACATGAGAGAGGGAGGAGCTCCCAAGTCTCAAGGCGTGAGTGGAGAAAGTGGGTGTGTGCGACTCTGCTGGTGTCCTCGCAAGGTCCAGGAGAGTTATCTGCTCGTGTCGTGCGTTGTGCTGCTGTGGTGGTGCTTCTTTCAGTGTCGTGGAATGATCCCTGCATGCTCCTTTTATAGCCTCAAGGAGGTGCAGGGTTACAAGATGTTGGCGTATGATGTGACCTTGCTGGTGGAGGAGCCTGGAGGCCTCGGAAGGGCCTTATCCAGTGGCGACGTGGTCCGTACTGTGGAAGCATGGCGTTAGTACTTCTGGCACTGCTGCTACGTGTTCTGGCATGTGTGCTACTGCTGAAGGAGTGGTTTTTGTCCTTCGGTGTGTAGCGATGCGCCCTGTCATACCTGGTCCTGTAGCCAGCGTGGCGTGTTTGTCCTTGTAGTTTGACTGGCGTAGAGGGCCGAGGCCTCGGGGCGGGAATTGCGGTGCGATCTTTTCCCAATTGTGGGAATAGTGGCCCAGGGCAGTTGTTCTGTACACTGCGCAGGCACGAATCGTGCATATAGTGCCAGTATGGGTGGCATAGTGGTCAGCAGCTCTTCCCCATGCCTGTTGCAGTCGATGGCATGGTGATTTGACCCTGGACATTCCTGGCCTGTCCGGTTGGGCAGACGCGAGAACGTGAGTGACGTCACAGGGGGTCTCGAGCACGCCAATGGGGGAGCGGTGTAACACCCCGATGTTACGCATGCATTTAGCATTGCTAATCATACACATGATGCATCATTTGCATTCATAATCACATGTTAAGTAAAGTTTAAGTTTGAATTGAAACACGTGAAACGTCGCTTTGAAACGTGAATGTTGCATACACTTGTTAGGTTTTTTTTGCCCTAATCATGCTAGCTAGATCAATAAATCATGGTTGGTTGTAAATACAAATCACTTAGAAATAATTATCATGCAATGTGGAGCAAAGTTTGTATTCAAACTTTTGGCAAAATATGCTTTTCAAAATATTATTGAAAGTGGTCAAAAACCCTCCATAATTAGCTTTTACATCCCAATTCAAAATCTAGGCAAAATTTTTAGTTGGTCCCTAAAGCAAAGTCGTAGAGGATTAAATTCTAAGCAACTTTTATTTTTGGGCCATTTTCAAAAGAAGTCATTTTCTTGCTCAAAATGGGATTTAAAAATTGATATTTGAAATTTATTTAAAAAAGGAATTTGGAAAATCAATTTTCTCACTTATCAGGCTGCCGCCTCCTTTTCTGCCTGCTGGCCAAAGCCGGCCCAGCCTTCTCTCCACGCGCCCGCACCTCTATGAAAGCCCAAGTTTGGTTTTGGTAATTAATGACACCAAGTTGGTAATGCCATGTGTTAAGTGTTTTGAGTTAGGCATAAGCAACACATGTGATGAAGGTGTATGTGGCAAGGAGTGGTGGCCACAAGATCACAAAGAAATGGTGCATGGACATGAAATGACGATCATGGTGGAGATGCACATAATATGATGGACATGATGATCAAGTGGAAGAGAAGGATCTAAGAGCGCAAGGCAAAGGTATAACCATAGGGTTTTCCTTTTGCCGGTCTAAGATGAGTAGAGAAGTGATTGACCGGGTTTAGGATACATAGCCGACTATCAAGAGGGGCAATCACGGTTAGCTCGGGAATCAAGTGCCACTAGATCAATGTCTTGAGCATATGCATTAGGATCTAGTAGAGAGCTAACATAACGCCTTGAAAAATGTTTGTGAAATGCTAACACACATGCACATTGGGGTGTACACTTGGTGGTGTTAGCACATTTGCGAAGGCGGTGGTGTTTGAGCGGTAGTAAGGGGTTTGGGGTTCGCTCTCCCTCCCGCCGAGCTTGCGAGCGTAGGATTCAGGCGTTTTTGAGGAAATAAAATGCCTATTTTCTATTGCGCCAGAGGCGAGAAAAGGTGGCGAAAGTCCGAATTGTTCATCACTGAAAATACAGTGACCGGACGCTGTGGTCGAATTGACCGGACGCGGCTGGCGTGTCCGGTCAGTTCAAACCACAGACAGACGCGCGTGTGAGAAGGGTCGCGGACCGGCGCGTCCGGTCCCTCACGGAACCGGCGCGTCCGGTCACACACCCAGGAGTTCAGCACGGAGGGCAGATGCGATCGGACGCGGTGGCGCGTCCGGTCACGTTCGACCGGACGCGTCCGGTCACAAGTGGACCGTTACTGGACTCTGATCGAACGCGGCTGGCGCGTTCGGTCACGTGCGATCGGACGCGTCCGGTCGCGGTGGGAGCTTACTAGACCACGACCGGACGCTGACACTATCGCGTCTGATCAAACGCTAGAGCGCGTCCGGTCACGACAACGGCTAGTTCTGACGCGCACTGTTCACGCTTGTCCTGTAGTGACCAGACGCGTCCGGTCACCCTGACCGGAGCGTCCGGTCAGCGCGTTTTTCACTGAGTCGTCTGGTAACGGCTAGCTGCGTACCCCTTCGCTATAAATAGAGGTTGTCCGGGGTTTGAGGGCAACCCTTGCACATTTTGAGACCTAGAGACATCCTTTGAGCTAGAGAACAACCCCTCCACTCATCTCTTTGCTTGGTTGCACATCTTGA
The DNA here is from genome assembly GCA_038087645.1 of Saccharum hybrid cultivar R570. Classification (NCBI taxonomy): domain Eukaryota; kingdom Viridiplantae; phylum Streptophyta; class Magnoliopsida; order Poales; family Poaceae; genus Saccharum; species Saccharum hybrid cultivar. The sequence continues at coordinate 4,526,573 of JAQSUU010000354.1, read as the reverse complement.
GTGAGATTCAAGTGCATTGCTTGAGAGTTGCATTCTAGAGGCACTTGATCTTCGAGTTGCTGCGGATTTCTTGTTACTCTTCCGTGTTTCCCGACATGGTAGACGGCTTGGAGCAGCGGAGGTGATTGAGCTCACAATTGGAGATTGTTGGAGCCCTCACTAAGTGTTGTAAGGGGTTCTTGATCCTTCCTCGCGGGAGTTCGCAAATTGGATACTCTAGTGGAGCTCGTGGCTTGGAGGATCCCCATCTTGTGTGCGGTTGTACGGCGCCCGCCGAGGGCTCGACTCTTGATAGTCGATTAGCTCGCGAACCGACAAGTGGGTGCATCGCCACAACGAGGAGTAGCTTGCCGGGAAGCAAGTGAACCTCGGTAAAAAATCTTGTGTCATCTCTTTGCTGAGGATTTCTCTTGTGATTGATCATTGTGATTGATTCTTCGAGTGCATTACTTCTCTACATCGTTGGTATAAGAATCAAGTCACTTGCTCTTTACTTTCTTGTACTAATCCTAGTGTAGGTTGCTTAGTGTAACTTTTATCACATAGGAGTAAGTAGCTTAGTGACTTAGTCTTGTTGGTGTGTATTAGAGATCATAGCCTTGCTTCACTAGAATTGCATAGGTGGCTTGCATAGTGTAGTTGAGCTAGTGCTAGAATTAGCTTAGCCATCTTTTATACTAACTTGTTTGTTTAGTGAAGCTTGTAGATTTTTTAAATAGGCTATTCACCCTCCTCTAGCCATTTGGACCTTACAAGTGGTATCGGAGCTGAGGCACCGTTTTATTTGAGGCTTAACAACCTACGGTGAAAAAGAAATGGCTCAATTAAGCTTGCACATCAACAACACCAAGAAGGCACCACATTTTGATGGCACAAATTATGCATATTGGAAGGTTAAGATGACCGCACACCTCAAGTCAATCAATAGAGAAGTATGGAAGGTCACCGAAACAAAATTTGAGGTTGCTAATCCGGAAGCACCTACACCGGTGGAAGAGAAGAAGCTCCAATGCAATGACATTGCCATTAGTGCTCTTCATGAGGCATTAGATGACAAGACATTTGATCAAGTAAAGAACATAGAAGTTGCACATGATGCTTGGGCCAAGCTAGAAGAAACATTTGAGGGCACCGAAGGCACGAAGACCGCTAAAGCATATATCTTGCAAGAAAAGTTTTCTAGCTTCAAAATGCAAGAAGATGAGAGTGTACCGGAAATGTTTCATCGGTTGCAAGTCATTGTCAATGAGCTCAAGGCACTTGGTGAGGAGGTCAAGGACAACCAATTCTCTATGAAGTTCTTGAGAAGCTTGCCCAAGAGGTTTGATACATTGATCACCGTGCTAGTGAGGACTACATTGAAGGATTCAACTCCTCAACAAGTATTCCAAGAAGTAATGACCGATGATTCATATAGAGAAGATGATGAGAAAGAGGAGTTGGTCAAAAAGAAGAAGAAGGAAAGTGAGAAGAAGGATGATGAGAAGAAGAAGAGTGTGGCATTCAAAGCCACCACATCCAAGGGTAAATCCAAGATTGAATCATCAAGTGATAAAGACTCAAGCTCTTATGATAGTGATGATATTGATGAGAAGATGGCTCTCTTTGTCAAGCAATTTGGCAAATTCATGAAGAAGAAGGGCTTTCGTGCAAGAAGGAGGAAGAACTCATCCAAGAAGAATGAGCATACCATGAGATGTTTTAGATGCCATAGCAAGGACCATCTCATTGCAAAGTGTCCTTATGATAGTGATGATGAAGATGCTATCAAGAAGGAGAGGAAGAAGCAAAAGAAGAAGCAAGAAAAGAAGGAGAGTTCTCATAAGAAGAAGAATGATTCTCATGTTGCTACATGGGATAGTGATGATTCCTCAAGTGATGATGAGGATGACAACAAGAGCAAGAAGAAGGGACATGCTAGCATTGTTATCCAAGAGAAGGTCTCCCTCTTCGACACTCCATCGTGCTTCATGGCTAAGGCCGCTAAGGTATCATCCGATGATGAGAGTGATCATGATAATGCTAGTGATAGTGATAGTGATGAAGAAGAATTCACTAAAGATGAACTAATCACTATGCTAGAAGATTGCACTCAACATTTCAAAGAATCTAGAAAGGAGTGCAAGAGCTTGCTTAAGGAAAAGAAAAACCTTATGCAAGAACTTGATGAGCTTAGGGCATCTTATGAGAGTCTAAAGGTAGACCATAAGAAGCTTCAAAAGTCTCACACTAAGCTTGAAGAAGCTCATTCCTCTCTAGTTGAAAAATGTGAAAACATGTCAACTAATGTTGAGAAGACTAAAACTTGCAACATAGGCATATCATGTGATATAATTGATGAATCTTTTCATAAGTCTATTGTTATTGCTCCCACTAACCCTTCATGTAGCTCATCTACATCATCCTCATCTAGTAGTGACAGTTTCACTTGTGACTCCACACTAATAGTTGAGAATGAAAATCTCAAGAAGGAGGTAAAAGAGCTCAATCACACCTTAGCTAAGGCTTATGGTGGTGAGGACCGCTTGCTTATGTGCTTGGGTAGCCAAAGGGCTTCTCTCTACAAAGAGGGATTGGGCTATAACCTTAAGAAAGGCAAGGCCGCTTTTGCTCCTCACAAGACTCGTTTTGTGAAGAAAAATGGTAGCTATTGCAAAAGTTGCAAGCAAGTTGGTCACATAGAGTAACATTGCATGAACAAGAAATCCAATGCTAATGTATCCTCAATTAAGTTTGATTCCTTCTATATACTCACGAAGGGTACAAATGGTGTTCATGCTAAGTTCATTGGTACACCATGGATGGGCTCAAAGAAGAAAGCCATTTGGGTACCAAAGAGCTTGGTCACTAACCTTGGAGGACCCAAACAAATTTGGGTACCTAAAAGGAATTGATCTTGCCTTGTAGGTCAATTACAAAGCCGGAGGAAGGCATTGGGTGCTTGATAGTGGGTGCACTCAACATATGACCGGGGATTCTTGTATGTTCAAATCAATTGATACAAATCAAAATGGTGGTTTTGATGCTATCACTTTCGGCAACAACAAGAAAGGCAAGGTCAAGGGGCTTGGTAAAATTGCTATCTCAAATGACATAAGCATATCTAATGTGTTGCTAGTTGAGAGCTTGGATTTCAATCTTTTGTCGGTGGCACAACTTTGTGATCTGGCTTCAAGTGCATATTTGGTAGTGATGATGTTAAAGTCATAAGTGTTGATGGATCAAATTTGATATTCAAAGGATTTAGACATGGTAGCTTGTACTTGGTTGACTTCAATGATAGTGAGACACAATTGACATCATGCTTGCTTAACAAATCTAGTATGGGTTGGTTATGGCATAGAAGGCTTGGTCATGTTGGAATGAAACAATTGAACAAACTTTTGAGGCATGACTTAGTTAGAGGCTTGAAAGATGTGACTTTTGAAAAGGATAAACCATGTAGTGCTTGTCAAGCCGGCAAACAAGTTGGAAATACACATCCTAGTAAGAGTAAAATGAGCACATCAAAGGCATTTGAGCTATTGCACATGGACTTGTTTGGACCAACAACATACACTAGCATTGGTGGAAACAAGTATGGTTATGTGATTGTTGATGACTACACTAGATACACTTAGGTGTTCTTTCTCTATGACAAGAGTGATGTTTATGATCTATTTAAATCTTTTGTCAAAAGAGTGCAAAATGAGTTTGAAATCACCATCAAGAAGATTAGAAGTGACAATGGTAGTGAGTTCAAGAACACAAGAATTGAGGAATTGTGTGATGATCTTGGTATTGGACATCAATTCTCTCCAACATACACTCCTCAATCCAATGGTGTAGTTGAAAAAAAGAATAGAACTTTAATTGACATGGCTAGATCAATGCTTAGTGAGTACAACGTGAGTCATTCATTTTGGAGTGAAGCTATCAACACGGCTTGCTATTGTAAGCAACCGTCTCTATTGCCATGGGAAGCTTGGAAAGACTCCATATGAGCTATTGAATGGAAGAAAGCCCAACATCGCATACTTTAGAGTGTTTGGTTGCAAATGCTATATTCTCAAGAAAGGCACTAGATTGAGCAAGTTTGAAAAGAAATGTGATTAAGGATTCTTACTTGGTTATTCTACCACAAGCAAAGCATATAGAGTTTGGAATCTCACAAATGGCACCTTGGAAGAAGTTCATGATGTTGAGTTTGATGAAACCCAAGGGTCTCAAAATGAAGATCGAAATCTTGATGATGTGAGAGGAGATCAATTGTCAAATGCAATGAAGAACATGGACATTGGTGATGTTAGGCCAAGGCAAGTTGATGATGATGATATTCATGTGATCAACCAAAGTGTACACATTGATACAAATCAAGCAAGCTCTAGTGGTACTCATGATGAAGCTCAAGTTCAAGGTCAAACAAGTGGAAGCAATCAACTCCCAATACTCCAACCTACTAGTATTGCAAGAGATCATCCATTAGATCAAATCATTGGTGGAATTCAAAGTGGTGTTCAAACTAGATCAAGATTAGCATCTTTTTGTGAGCACTACTCATTTGTGTCACTTGAAGAACCTAAGAAAATAGAAGATGCATTGAAAGATTCTGATTGGGTAAATGCCATGCATGAAGAGCTAAACAACTTCACTAGAAATCAAGTTTGGGAACTTATTGAGAGGTCAAAGAACTACAATGTGATTGGTACTAAGTGGGTCTTTAGAAACAAGCAAGATCAAGATGGCATGGTTGTGAGGAACAAAGCAAGATTAGTGGCACAAGGATACACTCAAGTTGAGGGTCTTGACTTTGGGGAGACATATGCACCAGTTGCAAGATTGGAGGCAATTAGAATCTTATTAGCATATGCTTGTGCACACAACATCAAGCTCTATCAAATGGATGTCAAGAGTGCATTTCTCAATGGCTACATCAATGAAGAAGTTTATGTTGAGCAACCTCCCGGTTTTAAAAATGACAAGAAGCCTGACCATGTTTTCAAGCTAATGAAGGCATTGTATGGTTTGAAGCAAGCACCTAGAGCATGGTATGAGAGATTGAGGGACTTTCTTCTCTCTAAAGGGTTCAAGATGGGAAAGGTTGACACCACTCTCTTCACCAAGAAGCTTGGAAATGACTTGTTTGTGTTGCAAATCTATGTGGATGATATCATTTTTGGATCAACCAATCAAGATTTTTGTGAAGAGTTTGGAAAAATGATGGCAAATAAGTTTAAGATGTCTATGATTGGAGAGCTTAGTTACTTCCTTGGACTTCAAATCAAGCAAATGAAGAATGACACTTTTGTAAGTCAAGGCAAGTACATCAAGGACATGATCAAGAAGTTTGGATTGCAAGATGCTAAGCCAATAAGTACACCAATGGGCACAAATGATCAATTGGGTGTTGATGCTAGTGGCAACATGGTAGATCAAAAGCAATACCGGTCTATGATTAGAAGTTTGCTCTATGTCACCACTTCTAGGCCGGATGTGATGTTTAGTGTGTGCAAGTGTGCAAGATATCAAGCTTCACCTAGAGAAAGTCACTTGAAGGCAACTAAGAGGATATTGAGATATCTTAAGGGCACTCATGATGTTGGATTATGGTTTCCAAAGGGGTCTAATTTTGAGTTGATTAGATATTCAGATTCCGACTATGGTGGATGCAAGATTGATAGAATGAGCACAAGTGGCACTTGTCAATTGCTTGGAAGGTCTCTTGTTTCATGGTCATCAAAGAAACAAAATAGTGTTGCACTATCTACCGCTGAGGCCAAATACATTAGTGCCGGTAGTTGTTGTGCACAATTGCTTTGGATGAAGGCCACCTTGAATGACTTTGGAATAAAATTCAAGAATGTGCCTTTGTTTTTTGATAATAAAAGTGCTGTCAAGATGACTCAAAATCCGGTTCAACATTCAAGAACAAAGCACATTGACATAAGGCATCACTTCATAAGAGACCATCAACAAAAGGGTGATATTAGCATTGAAAGTATTGGCACCGAAGATCAACTAGCCGATATCTTTACAAAGCCACTTGATGAAAAGAGATTTTACAAGTTAAAGAATGAATTGAACATACTTGACTTCTCCAACTTGAGATGAGTGCACCCCCACATTCCTATATGACATGCCTCCCCTTCGACATAGCAAGGTAAAGTTGTTTGGCATATCATCCATACTTTGCTAAGAACATGTTTAGAACATATAGACATATTTGCATGACAAATAGGCTCATTCATGAAAATCAAATGAGTTTAATGTATATATGGTATCACTATTGCTTCTATGTTTGATTGATCTAGTGGTAGCATATGACAATGTTTGTGAGCTTGCAAACCTAGTGTTGAATCTAGAAAATGAGCTCATAATGTGTAATTCAACATGGTCAAGATAACCCTTATACTTTATGAGGTGTGAAGAAGCTTGTCCTTGGATCAAACCGAATTACATATTCTAGGCAAGTGATCTAGATTGAACCATAATTTGGACTCCCTCATATTGATTGACTTGACTCTCACTAAAATTGGCACCTTTTTGGTGATTGTTGACAAAGGGGGAGAGAAAAGTCACAAAGATAGAAAAGTCACGGGGATAAAAAGCTAAGTTGCAAAGGGGGAGAAAGATATTGTAAGGGGGAGAGAATGACATTGGAAAGGGATCAATTAAAATTGAGCACACAAGTAGGGGGAGCAAGCTCATGAATTATTTGTTGCATTTGTATGTGCATTAACATGATGTATTGTTGCATTGCAAAGCTTAAATTCATATTCATGATTGCTTGGTGTTTGCTAGAAATAGAACTTGAATGATGTTTTGTTAAGAGTAGCTTTACAAGTAGTATCTAGACACCCTTTGCTTATAATGTTGATCTCATGGGGTACTTTAGTGTTTGTGATCTTTACAAGTGATGTATTACAAGTGGTGTCTAGCTACATCGATGCTAAGGATGGTATATAGAGGCAACTCCGATTGGTATCACGCTTCAAAGGTCCATTCTATATACCTTAGCATCAATTTGATAGTAGTAACTCTCCCAAAATTCAAATCCATACATATGTGCACAATTAAACCAAACTCATGGAAGCACATATGTAGGGGGAGCTAATACTATCGAAATTGAAAACTGATTTCATTTCATATCTTTGTGATGGTTGTCATCAATTACCAAAAAGGGGGAGATTGAAAGCCCAAGTTTGGTTTTGGTAATTAATGACACCAAGTTGCTAATGCCATGTGTTAAGTGTTTTGAGTTAGGCATAAGCAACACATGTGATGAAGGTGTACGTGGCAAGGAGTGGTGGCCACAAGATCACAAAGAAATGGTGCATGGACATGAAATGATGATCATGGTGGAGATGCACATAATATGATGGACATGATGATCAAGTGGAAGAGAAGGATCTAAGAGAGCAAGGCAAAGGTATAACCATAGGGTTTTCCTTTTGCCGATCTAAGATGAGTAGAGAAGTGATTGACCGGGTTTAGGATACATAGCCGACTATCAAGAGGGGCAATCATGGTTAGCTCGGGAATCAAGTGCCACTAGATCAATGTCTTGAGCATATGCATTAGGATCTAGTAGAGAGCTAACATAACGCCTTAAAAAATGTTTGTGAAATGCTAACAAACATGCACATTGGGGTGTACACTTGGTGGTGTTAGCACATTTGCGAAGGCGGTGGTGTTTGAGTGGTAGTAAGGGGTTTGGGGTTCGCTCTCCCTCCCGCCGAGCTTGCGAGCACGGGATTCAGGCATTTTCGAGGAAATAAAATGCCTATTTTCTATTGCGCCAGAGGCGAGAAAAGGTGGCGAAAGTCTAAATTGTTCATCACTGAAAATACAGTGACCGGACGCTGTGGTCGAATTGACCGGACGCGGCTGGCGCGTCCGGTCAGTTCAAACCATAGACAGACGCGCGTATGAGAAGGGTCGCGGACCAGCGTGTCCGGTCCCTCGCAGAACCGGCGCGTCCGGTCACGCACCCAGGAGTTCAGCATGGAGGGCAGATGCGATCGGACGCGGTGGCACGTCCGGTCACGTTCGACCGGACGCGTCCGGTCACAAGTGGACCGTTACTGGACTCTGATCGGACGCGGCTGGCGCGTCCGGTCACGTGCGATCGGACGCATCCGGTCACGGTGGGAGCTTACTAGACCACGACCGGACGCTGACACTATCGCATCCGATCAAACGCTAGAGCGCGCCCGGTCACGACAATGGCTAGTTCTGACGCGCACTGTTCACGCTTGTCCTGTAGTGACCGGACGCGTCCGGTCACCCTGACCGGAGTGTCTGGTCAGCGCGTTTTTCACTGAGTCGTCCCGTAACGGCTAGCTGCGTACCCCTTCGCTATAAATAGAGGTTGTCCGGGGTTTGAGGGCAACTCTTGCACATTTTGAGACCTAGAGACATCCTTTGAGCTAGAGAACAACCCCTCCACTCATCTCTTTGCTTGGTTGCACATCTTGAGTGAGATTGAGTGAGATTCAAGTGCATTGCTTGAGAGTTGCATTCTAGAGGCACTTGATCTTCGAGTTGCTACGGATTTCTTGTTACTCTTCCGTGTTTCCCGACACGGTAGACGGCTTGGAGCAGCGGAGGTGATTGAGCTCACAATTGGAGATTGTTGGAGCCCTCACCAAGTGTTGTAAGGGGTTCTTGATCCTTCCCCACGGGAGTTCGCAAATTAGATACTCTAGTGGAGCTCGTGGCTTGGAGGATCCCCATCTTGTGTGTGGTTGTGCGGCGCCTGCCGAGGGCTCGACTTTTGATAGTCGATTAGCTCGCGAACCGACAAGTGGGTGCATCGCCACAACGAGGAGTAGCTTGCCGGGAAGCAAGTGAACCTCGGTAAAAAATCTTATGTCATCTCTTTGCCGAGGATTTCTCTTGTGATTGATCATTGTGATTGATTCTTCGAGTGCATTACTTCTCTACATCGTTGGTATAAGAATCAAGTCACTTGCTCTTTACTTTCTTGTACTAATCCTAGTGTAGGTTGCTTAGTGTAGCTTTTATCACATAGGAGTAAGTAGCTTAGTGACTTAGTCTTGTTGGTGTGTATTAGAGATCATAGCCTTGCTTCACTAGAATTGCATAGGTGGCTTGCATAGTGTAGTTGAGCTAGTGCTAGAATTAGCTTAGCCATCTTTTATACTAACTTGTTTGTTTAGTGAAGCTTGTAGATTTTTTAAATAGGCTATTCACCTCCCTCTAGCCATTTGGACCTTACACTCTCCCTTGGACCAGCCTGGCCAACGCGGCCTAGGCCCACGCCCGCGCGTCGTCTCCTCCCGCGCGCGCGGACGCGTCGTCCGACCGCGTCATGCGAGCCGCGCCGTGTGGCGAGCACATGCCGGCGACGCTGGCTGGGGTGGGGCCCATGGCCCCCACGAGTGCGTGCCTCGCCCATTTTCAAAGCCGCTCAGCTCTGCTCCTCCCTGCCTTCTCCATTTTCCTCACTCGCGCTGCATCTCCTCCCTCGCCCCGCACCGAGCGTTGCTCGCGCTGCCCTCGCCACCGCAGCTCCGTCGGCGAAATTGGCCGCTAGTGGTCCACCGTCGCCCATAATCGCACGCACATCACTCGCCTCACTCTCTGACACCCGGTGCTCGCTGCAGGTTCACCATTTGAGCAAGGTAGAGCCACCTTGAGCAGTTTCGCCGCCGTCGGTCATGGCGCCGCCGCACTTGACCTCGCCGTGGAAAGGGCTTCCCCATTCCTTCTCTCTCCTCTTGAGTCACCTTCTCGTGTTCGCCATCCTCTCGCAGACCCCGTGCACGCTCCGCCGTGCCCGGTCGTGGCCGGCAACGGTCGTTAGCCCGCTGTCGCGCTGCCGTGGCGCCTTGGACGCCGGCGTGGCCGTCTCCCCTCGGCCCCCACTGGGCCAGGTCGGCCTTGGGCCGGAGCCCGAGCCGGGCCGCCTCGCCTTTCTCCCCGCTCGATTGCTCAGGCCGAAAGCAGCCATGGGCTAGTCCGTTCCCGTGGGCCGGCCCAGTTTAATAAGGAGAAATGTTTTCTGTTTTTCTTTTATTATTTGAGAAGAGAAATACTTTAGAAAATGTTTGTGTATTCATTTTTGCTCCAAAAATGGTGAAATAAATTTTGTTGTAATCCTCATGGCTAGATCTAGGGTTTAAAAATATTGCATGTTAGTTTTGTGACACTTTTCTGTGGAGTTTTATTTAATCATTGAAATTGCTGTTTTCTTGAGAAATGCATAATAAATCATAGAAAGATCAGAAAAATATGATTCCAAGTTTGTTACTCTTCTTGTGTAATGTAATTTCTATAAAAAAATATATTTCATACATGTTCTGTAGAAAAATTTTGATGTGTAGTTCAAGTGCCTTTAATGGTTGATTTTTGTTATTTTTGATAGAGAGCAAAATTTGTATAAAACATTCATGTGATAATTTTTGTACAATGATTATTTACTATTTAGAACCTAGGAAAAATGCTAAATCTGTTGTTTGATACTTTTCATAATAGAAAGTATTTTCATGCTCACATTTAGGCCCTAGCTTGTCATTTTTGTGTAGGCTGTTCCACTTGTCCAAATGCCATGAAAATTTGATGGTAGCCTACTTAGAGTAGTACTGAGATATGATAATTTTCTAAGATTTTTATTCTATAAAAATAGATGTTGCTATTCAAACCTAGTGTTAATTAGGGTTTAATTAAATCTTGCTTTATGCATGATTAAAGAATTAACGAAGCTTTGGTGTATCTTTGAAGCATTTCAAGGAGATGGATGTTCTTGGATGATATTGACTACCTTGTATGAGAATTGTACTATGCTCTACCCATTAAAGCAAATCATGCTCATCTACCTTGCATGTAAGCATATTCATTGTGTGCATTTCATCCGATGCACCTTTTGTAAAGCACTTACGCACCTGCATCATACAGGATCACAAACCGAGAGTCCAGTCATCGTACCCGAGGAGCCCGAGGAGCAGCTCGAGGTGTAGCCTCAGGAGGTGCCCGAAGCAGACGAGGAGGACGTTGAGGAACTTCCGAAGTGCCCCGATCACTGCCCGAGCTCCTTCGAGAGAGGCAAGCCTCGGAGCATTTTCTCCCTTGGTTTGCAATTATTAATTAATGCTTTATTTTAATTGCTGCATTATGTTCAAGAGTTGTCTACAACCGTTGCTGCATTATACCTTGTTTACCTTTATTATACTATATCCTTATTACCCTGATATCCGCAGTCGAGTCAATGCTTAGCTGGCTTAGACCAGTAGAAGTCGGGTGATTTCCTGTCACCTGCGAGCTATAGGTGGTTACCTAGATCTGCTCGGATAACTATGTCGTCATTGTATAACTAAGTGTTAATTTGAAGTTGAGACCGGACGGAGACTTACAGGGTTTTGGACTGTAGTGCTTTCCGTCTGTGTCGATTAAGGACCGACCGTTGTTGGGCCTCGGGTCATGTTGAACGCATGCCTTACATTTAGCTGGCCGAATAACGTACCTTTCGACCGCGAAGCTAGGAGATTATTCGGGCCGAGTGGATTGTCTGCAGCGCACTGTACCGGAGCAGGTGTGGCTGGACACGGGAGTGTGATGAAAAGATCAAAAGGCAGTCAGTCGGCCCCCGGGTACATGTGGTTCCTGGCAAACTCGAGATTTTCCTGGATAGTTGACTTGGTGACCAATACCTCACTTTAGCGGGTGAGTGAGGTTTGTGTAAGGAATAAATTACCAGCTGGTTAATAATCGATTCAAAACGCCATCGTTCACTGGATAGTGAACACTTGACTTGAGTTACTTCATCGTAGTAATGTTGATGGAACACTTGGACAGTTATAATGGATATGACATTATGGAAGTTGTTAATGATCATTGGTTATCATTGTTTGCTTAATCACATGCTTGCTCTAGTATAGGTGCAAATGTAGTCGACAGGTTAATAATGATTAACTTGACATAATGCTTTTGGAAAAGGTTCTTGAAATGCTAAAAATGCCTTTTTACAAATGAGTCAGCTACCCTACTATAAAGCCCTTCATAATCCTTGGTGTCACTTTATTTTCGGTTATGTCGGGTAAGTCTAGCTGAGTACCTTCTCGTACTCAGGGTTTGTTCTCACTTGTTGCAGATGGACAGATGTATTGCGGCTACTGTATCAACTGCCTTTATCCTGTGATGGGTGATGCTTAGGACCATGGGCAATGGTCATTCCTTACGTCTCACCTAATGCTTTTGTTGGAGATGATCATCAGCTGGCACTGTACTTGAACTCCATGTTAGTGTGTGTGGATTTGAACAACTTGCTTTCGATACTTTCCATTTGAACCTGGTTTGTAATAACTATGTTTAAACTCTGATGTATCTGTGATGCGAACTTTTATGTAATTTGTGATGGTGACCGCTAAACTTATTACGATCTTAGCTGGTATGTGAGTTGGTTTGAAATCCTTCGTGATTTCATGGACTACCGGGTTATACGGGCTTAAGTTTACTAAATCGTCTGCTCTGGCAGGTGATTTTCTTACTTAATTTCGTATAATTGGTCGGTTCTGTTACAAGCGGCATCGAAGCATGGTTTAGCGTGTTTACTGTTCACAAGTGTATTTAAAACAAAAAGGCGTTTGAAAAACATGATTTCAAAACTAAAGAGTGTGCTAGTGGTCATATCCTTTATGCCCAGTTAAGGACTCTAGGTGGCTTAATTAAGTGCTGACTTGGGGTTCTTGCATCATATTTCTATTTTCGTTGCTCATACGACGTGCTATTGTATGAGTGCCACTTGATTGAGTGGTAGTGTATGGATCATTTGCCTCTACGCCTCAGTAAGTGTGAGTTGTGAGAGCATGATCGGATACACCGCCGATCTATGGAGAATGCTTATACGATGCTAGAGTATTTACATGTTCTACGCATGTTTTACAAAGGTATCTCATATGTGGGTTGTTCCATCCGTTGAGGCGATGCTGTCAATAGGACGATGGTTCGGGTAGTTACTACCGTTGTACGCGTATCTGGGGATTTGTGTAGAGCGTGTAGATAAATTTACTGCTTTCATGCATTCATTGGGAATTGGGCTGAAATGAATCTTCTATAGGTACATAACAACGTTATCGTGTAGAACGTATTAGTTACGTGTATGAGAGATCGTTTGTATGCCACCGAATTCATCGCTAGAATTTATTTATTTCATAAGTTTGTGAGAACGTACGACACGTACATACATCATATTACCTGTGCATTTCATTCATGTCATGCATTCCTCCCCTTATAAATTGATTAACTCATTTTGATAAAAGTTGTATCACCTAAAATATGTTCTCACGGGGTAATAAAATTTTTTGCTATAGATGGCCCACACGAAGTAGACTGCCCGTAAGTCCACCGGAGGAAGAGCACCTCGACGCCAGTTGGCCCCGAGGGAGCACCGCACCACGGACACCTTTCTGAGCGAGTTTGGCATGCCGACCTTGCTTTGGAGAGTGCTCCATGATGTGGGGTACCTAGAGGGTCAGGAGCCGGTGTACTCTTGGAATGAGAGTCAGTTGGCAGAGGATGGGATTACAGTGGTAGAGATCATAGTTCCTACTCTTGGCGATGCTCCAGAGTGGGATGGTTGGCATTTGGTGTCGGGTACCTAAATTAGGGGTACCCAAAACCAACGATTAAAAGGAGCAAACCCCCGAGGAATCCGCACCCTGAAGACCCCCTCAAAAATCAAATCAAAACTCCATCTGCACGGATGCGCCGATCCAAGACCATGAACGGAGCACCCTCGACTAAGTTCTGACTCGTACGAGGAATCCTCGACTCCGAAAAACTTTCGACTCGTACGACCCGGGGTCGAGTAGGTCGACCCCTCTTCATCCACCTAGTTACTGACAAAAGCATTCAATGCAACCACTTCCACTAACGTGGCTACAGCGCCACCAGCATGGGAGCAGCATCCGTGTCTAATCCCACTTTTTACTGCCCATCACGGGATGGGCGGTGAAAAAGCTACCACTATGCACATCACGTCAAGTACTGTTCTACCATCGACGCCCCCTCGACTCGCAAGACGACAACCACCACACCCGGGTTTTCTGGGGCCCGGCCTTATCCGTCCCTCATCAGCCCCTCAGCTACATCCCGACCTGGCCTCGACCGCCCCTGGTCAACAAAGGAACAACGCCTGCACGTCGACCACAAGGGATCGCACACTAGCCATAGGATCCGGGGCCTTTCACGGTCCTGTCATCAACACCAACATGACGTCCCGGGGATGGCCGGCCATTACCAGGGCATGTCGCTACAGTGACCTCTACAGCACCCGCCGAACCTTCACCTCTAAGGCACCGCCTTAGGGTTTTAGGGACCCCTGGGCCTTCACTTGACTCTATAAAAGAGAAGGCAGAGGGTTCTCCAAGGGAGAGACATTTTTTTTCTCCACTCCTGAGATCAACATCTCAAGCAATGCCCCATTTTACTTTTCTTTTGAGACTTGGGATCGGTTCTCTCTCATAGCTTGTATCCCGTACGCAAGCACTTCAGTGCAAGGAAATACAATACTCCCCCCGCTAGACGTAGGGCCTTCTTTGCCCGAACCAGGATAAACCCCCTATGTACTCTCATTGCATCACCATCCGGATTAGGAAGCACGCAACACAAATTCACTCGTTGGTCTAGGACCCTCCCGGGTTCGAAACACTAACAGTTGGCGCGCCAGGTAGGGGGCGCTGCGTGTCAACATCGCTTTCCTACCATTTTTCTAGATGGCTGACCCTGAACATCCACTTTCGCTGGCTACGGTGATCTGGTTCAGGAGTTTGGAGTTCATGTTCCTCGGCTACGGCTATGACATGGTCCTCCTCCCACCTAGACACCTAACCAACCATGACTACAAGCTCTCCCAGCGTGGGGGAGCCTGTGCCGGTATCAGCCGGGCTCGTACAGCCAGGTGATGGCATGCCCAGCGTAGCCATCATCATCATTCCATGGAGGGTGATAGGATGCTCCATTCTGGCGCCCCTCGGCCAGACGCCCACGCAGCATCTCTCGTTGAGGACCTGCGTAGGATGAGCTTGGCTGCTGGTGAGACGCCGGCGGGGTGTCCCGTCATTCCACCGTCCGGCGCGACGCTTCTGGCCGGATCAAGATCAGTTTCCCCGATGGCAGGGTCAATGCCGTCACGGACATTCCCCTATGGACTGAACACGGCTGCCCAGCAGTACGCTTCCTCCGTAAGCACCAACATGGGCGCTTACGAGGAACTCCCTGGGCACCATCTATGTTCTGCCCTCGACCTCGTAGCATCCACGCTAGCTTCTGAGTACCAGGACTCTACGGAGACCCCTGGTACGGAGCACCATGCGATCATTTCCCACCGCTATGACCCCATAGATCGATGACCTCACATACATCCATCGTACTACTATTTTGGTGCCCCTGACTCCGACTCTACCGACTCGCGAGTGTTTCCATATTGATGGGGCTATCACATCGGATTCAGAAGCAGAGGCGGCTGTTGGAGGGAGGAACGCCACACCACCTCACGTTGTGCTCCCTGGAGCGCGGGACGAAGCCCAATTCCTTGGTACAGACCGAGGAGCGCAACTTGAGCAGATTCAAGAATTGCAAGCCAAGCTCAACGAGGAACGAGAAAACTTGTGCCTACTTCAGCAGACCCTCGAGTGGGAGCGTGTGGTGCGTGTACATGGCGAAGGAGCTCAAGAGAGAGCCTGCGACGTCAATCGTCACATCATCGAGGACCGGGCGGGCGAACCCCTAGTCTTCAACCGAGCCAGCCAAAATGTCGTCGCCGCCGCCATGCTTCTCCGCAAGCGTAGAAGCGGTGACGGTGCATCTCAAGGCTACCACGTGCACAGGGGTGGGCGTTATGATAGCTCGGAGGATCACAGCCCATCCCTCGAGTCGCTGAGCCCTTGAGTCTTCGGCAAGACCATTCATAGGACCCAGCTTCCGATCCGGTTTTGCCCCCCAATGACTTCGCCAAGTATAATGGCGAGACCAAACCCAAACTTTGGCTCGCTGATTTCCGCTTGGCTTGTCAGTTGGGCGGAGTCACCGATGACTGAGTCATCATCCAACAGCTTCCCCTGTTCCTATCGGACATCGCTCGAGCATGGCTCGAGGACCTCCCACCCGGACAGATCCACAACTGGAACGACTTGGTGAGGGTGTTCGAAGGGAACTTCAAGGGAACCTACATCCACCCTGGCAACTCTTGGGACCTCAGGAGCTATAAACAGAAGCCGGGCGAGTCCCTCCGTGACTATATCCGACGTTTCTCCAAACAACGCACTGAGCTTCCCAATATCACCGACTCTGACGTCATCATGGCTTTTCTCTCTGGCACCACCTGCAAGGAGCTAGTCCAAGAGTTGGGCCACAACACCCCCACCACTGCCAACGAACTGATGGATATTGTCACCAACTATGCCACCGGCGATGAGGCAGTTGGCACCATCTTTGGTGGTGACCAAGATAAGGGGAAGCGCAAGGACGAGGAACCCGAGGGCTCCAACCGAGGCACCAAGAGGAACAACAGGAGGAGGAAGGGCAAGCACGAAGCCGCGACTCATGACCTTGTCGCTGCCGCTGACAGCAAGAAACCTCGAGGCCCCCCGGTGGGGGCATTTTTGACAAAATGCTCAAGGAACCACGTCCCTACCACAAGGGGCCCACAAACCACAACCTCAAGGACTGCCACATGCTATGGAGATACTTCAAAAGTCTGGGCATCAAGAAAGATGACAAGAAGGAGGACCCTAAGGAGAAGGATGACGATAAGGATGAGGAGTTTCCCGAGATCCATGACTGCTTTATGATATACAAGGGACCCTCGACGCATCTCTCCTCGCGCTAGCGCAAGCGGGAGCGTCGAGAGATCTTCTCCGTATAGCTCGTGACTCCCCTTTTTCTCGACTGGTCCGAAACGGCCATCACGTTCGACCGTGATGATCATCCGGACTACGTCCCCAATTCTGGGGTGTACCCACTCGTCGTCGACCCCATATCGCCAATATGCGTCTCACTAGGGTGCTCATGGATGGTGGCAGCAGCCTCAACATTATCTACACCCAGACCCTCGACCTCCTAGGCATTAAGAGGACGCAGCTCGGACCCAGCGTCAGGGGCTTCCATGAAGTCATGCTAGGGATACGAGCAGAACCCGTTGGGCGGATCAACCTGCCCGTCTGCTTCGGCACCCCCTCCAACTTCAGGAAGGAGACCCTCACTTTCGAGGTAGTTGGATTTCACAGGACCTACCACGCTGTCCTCCGGCGTCCCTGCTATGCCAAGTTCATGGCAGTCCCTAACTACACTTACCTCAAGCTCAAGATGCCAGGCCCTAAGGGTGTCATCACCGTCGGGCCCTCCTATGAGCACGCCTACGAGTGCGATGTAGAGTGTGTCGAGCACGGGGAGGCCGTCTTGGAGTCAGCAACCTTGGCTGCAGACCTCGATGGTTTGGCCAAGGAGATCCCCGACCCCAAGCCCCACACCGGCAGTTTCAAACCCGCGGAAGACGTCAAGCTCATACCCCTCGACCCGGCCAGCTGTTGACGGTCCTTAAGTACCAAATATAGTTATCAAATAAATAAAGAAAAGGATCCAAATGCAACCAACACCTAGACTTAGGGTTTTATCTGACAGAATTCCACGAGTTTTGGTGTTTGTCTGTTTCTGCAGGGGGTTATCAGAAAATACGGAGGAAAGGCCCACACGTCGGGTTTACATAGAGATAATAACGTGTTCACCGATTTTCTATCATCTAGAAGACTCCAGAAGCCACGAGATCGAACGAGAGGCCGAACGGGCCCGGAGGCAGGGCGCCCGCCCTGCTCCCTAGGGCGCCCGCCCTGGCCTGAGAGCCAATCAGGCTCCGTCTCGCGGATTATGCTCCACCGACCTAAGGGATCAAGGAAAACCGTGCGATTAATGTCGGTTTGATCCGACGGCCCACGTTCACTTGAGGGGGCTATATAAGCAGGACCCCTGGCCCCTGGAGGAGGCACTCCCTCATTCTCAATTCCTCAAACCCTAATCTCAGGAGGAGAGTCTCTGATCAAGCCCTAGAGCCACCACATCAACTAGATCTCTAGTATAGCATAGCTACATAGGATTAGAACTAGAAGGAGTGAATCTTCGATTGGTTTCCGGATCTGTCAAGAGGATTCTTGGTAATTCCTTTACTGTTCTTCATTGTTCATCTTTGTTCTTCAATATTATGAATACAACTTTGTTCTATTTCAATATATTGATTATGACTATGCTCTACTTGTTTATGTTTGCGATTATATTGTTCTTAGTTTATCGTAGTTATACGCTTGGCTTAGTTAGATTGGAATTATATACATGTTTAGGATCGTATAGCGTTTATCCATCGGATCCATGGGTAAATGATAAATATTGTGTAGGCGTGGTGCTTAGACCATATTTATCTGCGATTGCACCTTATATGCCGGATCGTGGGGTGGTCCGCGATGGTGACAGCTTCGTTGGTTCTTATATAGTCCCCCTCCCGTGTGTAAGGCAGGCAGAGCAACATTATTACGGGGGAGTGATTGCTATGTTTCTCATCTTCCTTGATAATATCACTATGCATGGGCGTAGTCCTTTCTCGCAATGATTGCCAAGTGTACTTGCACTAACTATGATATGCTAGACTTTATAGTTAAGAATAACTTAGGAAATATCCTTGTAGTTCGTCCTAATACCATGCTAATGACTTGCTAGAATATCTGTTGAGGTGCTTATCATTATTATATGTGGCTAGCTGATCAGATTAATTATCTTTGTCACCATTCATACTTTATCTATATTTTATGTGACACTTACCCCTGTATGCAAGAGATAGATGAATGCTCTCACTTATACATGCAATGATTGATACTCATTCCTATATTCCATTCCATAATCAACATTGATGTTAGTAATCCCTTCCCAGTGGTAAAAATATAAATAACGATACCTGGAATACTTCCCGGTTAAAATGCTACATCGGTATTAATCTGTGCGCTTGCAGATCTTATTTATTATTTATTTAGAAGAGCAGTTGCATATTTCAATACCGCGTCTCTCATGTCATGCTGGGGATGACAACTTGGCTTAAGTGGCATGAGGGATAGGTTCGGCATTTTTGGCGCCGTTATCAGAATTAGAAAACTAAGTCTACTTTTAGTAATTACGTTAAGAATGCCCAACAAGCATTTTTGGCGCCATTGCCGGGGAAGGTTGATTTACTAACAAGGAATGAATACGGAATTTGAGTCATCATTCGCATCATTAAGTGATTGAGATCATCAATTCTCCCATACAGATTTACCCCTGTATTTTTCCATTCTTATTGTTTTGCAGGGTGATGTATGAATAGAGGACATCTTCCAGAAAATTTTGTTGACAACCCCGAAGCATTAATCAGAGGGGCAAGAGCCAAGCTCAAGAATTCAACACTTCGACGCAACACTTCATCCAATCCAGAAGATCGCCGAAGTTTCATCCGGAATTTGTCAACAGAGTTCGCAGCCATGGCGAACAAGACAATCCGCGAGTTCTCAGCTCCCACTACGGACAACATCTGCACTGGACCTGCCGCGGCCATCGATAAGAACTTTGAGCTCAAGCCAGGGCTCATCAACATGGTACAAGCCAACCAGTTTTGTGGGAAGCCGCACGAAGATGCAAGTGCTCATCTCCAACACTTCCTAGAGATTTGCAGCACATTCACTTTATTAGATGTTCCCAGAGACGCCATACTACTTCGCCTTTTCCCATTCTCACTATTGGGGAGAGCAAAGCAGTGGTTCTACGCGACGAAGGATAAGAACACTACGTGGGCACTCTGCTCTATGAACTTTCTGGCTAAGTTCTTTCCCATGGGCAAGACCAATGCTCTCCGTGGGAAGATTATAAGTTTTCAGCAACAACATGATGAATCCGTTCCAGAAGCATGGGAGCGCTTTCAAGATTACATCCTAGAATGTCCCCATCATGGAATGGAGAGCTGGCTACTTATGCAGACTTTCTATCATGGGCTCATCACTAGTGCTCGTGAGACCATGGATGCTGCAGCTGGAGGCGCATTTTTATCATTCACCATACCACAAGCTACAGCCCTTGTGGAGAAGATGGCGTCCAACCAAGGTTGGAACGAAGAGAGGACTCAAACACGCAAGAAGGGTGGAGGTATGCACCAGCTCAAGGAGGTAGACATGTCGTCTGCAAAGTTAGACCTACTCATGAAAAAGCTCGATGACAAAGCTGGAGACAAAAGAGAAGTCATGAACGTCTACGACTCTCACATGACTTGTGAGGAATGTGGAGACACTGGACACTCAGGCAATCACTGCCCTGAGATGCTTGAGGATGCAAGGTACATCAACAACAACAACTACTACAACCGTCCTCAACAAAATCAAGGTTGGAATCAACAGAGGCCTAACTACTCAGGTAACTACTCAGGTAATTATCAAGGTAATAACTCTTACAACAACAATAACAATTTTCTACCCCTGAGAGAGTTAGTATCTAATCAAGGAAAGCTAATGGATAACTTGTCTAAGAAATTGTCATCCAATGATAAAATACTAGAAAACATAAATAATAGAATGGATAATTTCTCTACTGCCATTAAAAACCAAATTAGCTTTAATAAAATGATTGAATCTCAGTTAAATCAAATAGCTGCTGCTGTCCCTGCTACTAACCCCGGTATACCATCACAACCGGAAGGATTAGAATCTGCAAATCTTGTAGACATGTTTGATGCAGGTAACTATTGGAGTAATCCCGCTGTCGGAGTATATAATGACCTTCTGCCAGTCAAGAGAGGCGATCCAGGACGTCCCGTCATCCCGATCTCCATCGGCATGGTGGACTTCCCAGAAGCACTCTGCGACTTTGGCTCCAGCGTCAACATTATGCCCAGGGTACTCTATGAAAAATTCTTTACATATCCTTTATCAGAAACAACTATGTGTTTGCAGCTTGCAGATCGAACACTAAGCTTTCCTAAAGGAATATTAAAGAACATGTGTGTCCGAGTTGGTACCTTGTACGCTCCAGCTGACTTCGTGGTGATAGAGACCGGGTCCGATGAGAGGTCACCAGTTATTCTGGGAAGGCCATTCCTGAACACCTCGGGAGCTGTCATCTACGCCAGCGCTGCGAAGATCAACTTCAACATCAAGGGGAGGAAGGAGACGTTTTCCTTCAAGAACAAGATTACACAAATCCTAGAGCAACCCCAACATGAACCAAGGAAGAGGACCAACAGGAGGAACAAGCAGAACAAGAACAACCAAGGATGGACCGAATCAGCTAAGATGGTCACTGCAGTTCAAGGAGATCAAGACCGACGACCCAAGTCGCCGTTCCTAATCAAGAAGGACGACCCAGGCATGCCAAGCATTGAGTGCTCAATCAATGGATACTCCTTTCAGAAGGTGCTCTGCGACACTGGATCAAGCGTCAACATAATGGCCACAGTCACCTATCAGCTCTTGTACGGGACCATGCCCTTAAAACCAACATACACTCAGCTCCAGATGGCAGATCAGACATCCCGAAAGGTCGAAGGTATAGTAACCGATGTCCTTGTTAAAATTAACGATCATTTTGTCCATACAGACTTTCAGGTCATTGACATGGGAGACGACGAGTGCGATCCACCCATCATCCTAGGAAGACCGTTCCTAGGCACTGTCAAAGCAATCATCTACATTGAAACCGGAGAAGTCCATATGCATTTCCCCTCTGAGAAGGTACGCCGCTACTTTAATGACCCTAACTATATAGTTGAAGATTCTAAGCAGGTCAGGACAAGAAGAAGGCGACGTAACCGTAACCAAAGGAGGCAAACCATCAAGGACGTATGGGCAGACTATGAAGGAGAGGTTATAAGGCCCGAGGATACACAACAGGAGACCGAAGCACCAAGTCGGGTATGGAAAGTGAAGACAGTTACACAAGAAGAGGAGGCGCTGCCGGAACCACCGTCTACGCCACCCAAATCCCAGGACAACTAAGAAGAAAAGAAGTCCTGTTCGGAGGACTTAAAAACACCGAACGCCATGCCAAGAGGTAAACTTGGTAGTTATCATTTTTCCTTTAATTATTGCTCAGTTAATCATGTTCATTCTGTCTAAAAAAAATGTTGAAAACAGTAAGCCCCATGTGAGTATGCGAGTGGCATAAAACCCATAAGTACATTCACTGTGGTGGCATAAAAAATAAAAAAAATAAAAAAATAAATTTTTTTCTGTTCTATAAAAATGAAAATAAAAATAGAGAGTGACATTTATCAAGGAAGCTCAAACATGATAAAGGCTAGATATTTATGCTAACGCTTAATCAAGTTCCACGAAGCTTTGTTGTCTATTTGAGCTCCACAGAATTCAGGAAGACTAGCAGATGGAGGACATCCTAATCGTTGTCAGGGTGCTGCCGACATTCAAATACACCTCTGCACCTGCTAGCTACATCAGAAGAAATTACGTCAAGATCCAGCTTGGGGGAGAGCACCCCCATTTATCCCGATAAGTATTTTTATCTACATTTATACCTATGCTTTATTAAAATAAAAAGATGCATAATCATGAAAACCCAAATAAATATTTTGTGTTTATATATATTTGCTTAGTTTAATAAATAAATAAAGTAGCTATGCTAAACTGAATCTTGAAAATAAAACTCTAGCATGGATATGATGAATAGTTGCTCTGCCTAATTTTCAAATTTGTTCTCTCTCTAGTTTAGACATAACTGTTATAATTTAAAACTGGCTCTAAACCTGAACTAGTGGGAAGAGAACTTGATCTGAAGTCTAAGTTGTTAGCGGATATGATATGGGAAGGTTGAGCTGCTGTTTATCTGTTCCTAGAGATGCTAGAATTCTGGAGAATTTTATCTTTGAAAATCTTTAAAATGTTGCATGATGAGTTCCTGTATGATGAGAGTTTAAATTCCTACCACAGCCATATATACATGCTTGTTAGATTAAGAGCCGCACTTTTACTACTTACTGCTTATGGGCATTGAGTGTGGTCAAGCTGTGTAGACCCTTAGAAACTTGTCATGTGGTTAAAATCAAGATTCACTTGCACGTTCACTCATACATGCTGCTTCTACTCCGGAAGTACGCATCCACATATATCCACTCATTTCCATCTCCAGATTCACCCAAAATTATTCTACTCCTGACCCGGGAGAGAATAGCCAAAAACATTATCCCATTCCTGTTATTCCCTGTGAAGTTAATGCTCAAGTCATTTCTACTACCACTTGCTATATTTTCAAAAGAGGGAGATTGCTCTAAAAAATATATATAAATACGAGGAAATAAAAAGGAGCAAGTGCTCGGAACCTCGAAGAAAGAAAAAGTGAGACGAGAGGTAAAAATGGACAAGTGTCCGACAGTAGAATTAGGGGTACAAGATACCCACCTGAGAGAAAAAAATAGAGCATCTCATTCCCCTCAAAAGTTTTAAAAAGTAAGAAAGGTATGTATTCCCTCAAAAAGAGCATTAGACTTTTGTTATCACCATCATCACCATACACCACTCATTCACCACACATGCACATCTTGATTTGACTTATTGACTTGTTTCTCTGGATCCATGGTTTGACTATGCAATAAATGTTCTATGAGTATGTATACTGGATCTCCCACCTATGAGCTCCAGATATCAAAGCCTTATTAGAGTAGGGTGAGAGAGAAGGCAATGTCACTACGCCTTATACCATAAATACCACATACTTTGAGAGAGAAGGCATATACCATTACTGCCTTGGTAAGGATCTAGAAATACCACAAAAGAGAGATCCGAGAAAGTCATACAAGGAATCTCTAAGTTTTATTTGAAAAATTTGCAAAAACTCCAGAGCTATAGCTGATCAAGAATAAGAGACATGGCGTTTGACTAGACCGTTCTATCTTTTAACCACTCAAGATACAGGTGACGGTTGCAAGCCCCATGGTGAAAGGTAAAATGAGTAAGTTTTAAGTCTTGACAGTTTACTCTAACTCAGGGATGAGACCTTATTTGAAAGCATATGTACCGTCAACGTTCAAAGGCGTTGCAGCAACTTCTGCTCCATAATGAGTCTATCCTTGCTCAGGGACGAGCAAGAGATAAGCTTGGGGGAGTTTGTTGACGGTCCTTAAGTACCAAATATAGTTATCAAATAAATAAAGAAAAGGATCCAAATGCAACCAACACCTAGACTTAGGGTTTTATCTGACAGAATTCCACGAGTTTTGGTGTTTGTCTGTTTCTGCAGGGGGTTATCAGAAAATACGGAGGAAAGGCCCACACGTCGGGTTTACATAGAGATAATAACGTGTTCACCGATTTTCTATCATCTAGAAGACTCCAGAAGCCACGAGATCGAACGGGAGGCCGAACGGGCCCGGAGGCAGGGCGCCCGCCCTGCTCCCTAGGGCGCCCGCCCTGGCCTGAGAGCCAATCAGGCTCCGTCTCGTGGATTATGCTCCACCGACCTAAGGGATCAAGGAAAACCGTGCGATTAATGTCGGTTTGATCCGACGGCCCACGTTCACTTGAGGGGGCTATATAAGCAGGACCCCTGGCCCCTGAAGGAGGCACTCCCTCATTCTCAATTCCTCAAACCCTAATCTCAGGAGGAGAGTCTCTGATCAAGCCCTAGAGCCACCACATCAACTAGATCTCTAGTATAGCATAGCTACATAGGATTAGAACTAGAAGGAGTCAATCTTCGTTTGGTTTCCGGATCTGTCAAGATGATTCTTGGTAATTCCTTTACTGTTCTTCATTATTCATCTTTGTTCTTCAATATTATGAATACAACTTTGTTCTATTTCAATATATTGATTATGACTATGCTCTACTTGTTTATGTTTGCGATTATATTGTTCTTAGTTTATCGTAGTTATACGCTTGGCTTAGTTAGATTGGAATTATATACATGTTTAGGATCGTATAGCGTTTATCCATCGGATCCATGGGTAAATGATAAATATTATGTAGGCGTGGTGCTTAGACCATATTTATCTGCGATTGCACCTTATATGCCGGATCGTGGGGTGGTCCGCGATGGTGACAGCTTCGTTGGTTCTTATATAGTCCCCCTCCCGTGTGTAAGGCAGGCAGAGCAACATTATTACGGGGGAGTGATTGCTATGTTTCTCATCTTCCTTGATAATATCACTATGCATGGGCGTAGTCCTTTCTCGCAATGATTGCCAAGTGTACTTGCACTAACTATGATATGCTAGACTTTATAGTTAAGAATAACTTAGGAAATATCTTTGTAGTTCATCCTAATACCATGCTAATGACTTGCTAGAATATCTGTTGAGGTGCTTATCATTATTATATGTGGCTAGCTGATCAGATTAATTATCTTTGTCACCATTCATACTTTATCTATATTTTATGTGACACTTACCCCTGTATGCAAGAGATAGATGAATGCTCTCACTTATACATGCAATGATTGATACTCATTCCTATATTCCATTCCATAATCAACATTGATGTTAGTAATCCCTTCCCAGTGGTAAAAATATAAATAACGATACCTGGAATACTTCCCGGTTAAAATGCTACATCGGTATTAATCTGTGCGCTTGCAGATCTTATTTATTATTTATTTAGAAGAGCAGTTGCATATTTCAATACCGCGTCTCTCATGTCATGTTAGGGATGACAACTTGGCTTAAGTGGCATGAGGGATAGGTTCGGCATTTTTGGCGCCGTTATCAGAATTAGAAAACTAAGTCTACTTTTGGTAATTACGTTAAGAATGCCCAACAAGCATTTTTAGCGCCGTTACCAGGGAAGGTTGATTTACTAACAAGGAATGAATACGGAATTTGAGTCATTATTCGCATCATTAAGTGATTGAGATCATCAATTCTCCCATACAGATTTACCCCTGTATTTTTCTATTCTTATTGTTTTGCAGGGTGATGTATGAATAGAGGACATCTTCCAGAAAATTTTGTTGACAACCCCGAAGCATTAATCAGAGGGGCAAGAGCCAAGCTCAAGAAGTCAACACTTCGACGCAACACTTCATCCAATCCAGAAGACCACCGAAGTTTCATCCGGAATTTGTCAACAGAGTTCGCAGCCATGGCGAACAAGACAATCCGCGAGTTCTCAGCTCCCACTACGGACAACATCTGCACTGGACCTACCGCGGCCATCGACAAGAACTTTGAGCTCAAGCCAGGGCTCATCAACATGGTACAAGCCAACCAGTTTTGTGAGAAGCCGCACGAAGATGCAAGTGCTCATCTCCAACACTTCCTAGAGATTTGCAGCACATTCACTTTATTAGATGTTCCCAGAGACGCCATACTACTTCGCCTTTTCCCATTCTCACTATTGGGGAGAGCGAAGCAGTGGTTCTACGCGACGAAGGATAAGAACACTACGTGGGCACTCTGCTCTACGAACTTTCTGGCTAAGTTCTTTCCCATGGGCAAGACCAATGCTCTCCGTGGGAAGATTATAAGTTTTCAGCAACAACATGATGAATCCGTTCCAGAAGCATGGGAGCGCTTTCAAGATTACATCCTAGAATGTCCCCATCATGGAATGGAGAGCTGGCTACTTATGCAGACTTTCTATCATGGGCTCATCACTAGTACTCGTGAGACCATGGATGCTGCAGCTGGAGGCGCATTTCTATCACTCACCATACCACAAGCTACAGCCCTTGTGGAGAAGATGGCGTCCAACCAAGGTTGGAACGAAGAGAGGACTCAAACACGCAAGAAGGGTGGAGGTATGCACCAGCTCAAGGAGGTAGACATGCCGTCTGCAAAGTTAGACCTACTCATGAAAAAGCTCGATGACAAAGCTGGAGACAAAAGAGAAGTCATGAACGTCTACGACTCTCGCATGACTTGTGAGGAATGTGGAGACACTGGACACTCAGGCAATCACTGCCCTAAGATGCTTGAGGATGCAAGGTACATCAACAACAACAACTACAACCGTCCTCAACAAAATCAAGGTTGGAATCAACAGAGGCCTAACTACTCAGGTAACTACTCAGATAATTATCAAGGTAATAACTCTTACAACAACAATAATAATTTTCCACCCCTGAGAGAGTTAGTGTCTAATCAAGGAAAGCTAATGGATAACTTGTCTAAGAAATTGGCATCCAATGATAAAATACTAGAAAACATAAATAATAGAATGGACAATTTCTCTACTGCCATCAAAAACCAAATTAGCTTTAATAAAATGATTGAATCTCAGTTAAATCAAATAGCTGTTGCTGTCCCTGCTACTAACCCCGGTATACCATCACAACCGGAAGGATTAGAATCTGCAAATCTTGTAGACATGTTTGATGCAGGTAACTATTGGAGTAATCCCGCTGTCGGAGTACATAATGACCTTCTGCCAGTCAAGAGAGGCGATCCAGGACGTCCCGTCATCCCGATCTCCATCGGCATGGTGGACTTCCCAGAAGCACTCTGCGACTTTGGCTCCAGCGTCAACATTATGCCCAGGGTACTCTATGAAAAATTCTTTACATATCCTTTATCAGAAACAACTATGTGTTTGCAGCCTTGCAGATCGAACACTAAGCTTTCCTAAAGGAATATTAAAGAACATGTGTGTCCGAGTTGGTACCTCGTACGCTCCAGCTGACTTCGTGGTGATAGAGACCGGGTCCGATGAGAGGTCACCAGTTATTCTGGGAAGGCCATTCCTGAACACCTCGGGAGCTGTCATCTACGCCAGCGCTGCGAAGATCAACTTCAACATCAAGGGGAGGAAGGAGACGTTTTCCTTCAAGAACAAGATTACACAAATCCCAGAGCAACCCCAACATGAACCAAGGAAGAGGACCAACAGGAGGAACAAGCAGAACAAGAACAACCAAGGATGGACCGAATCAGCTAAGATGGTCACTGCAGTTCAAGGAGATCAAGACCGACGACCCAAGTCGCCGTTCCTAATCAAGAAGGACGACCCAGGCATGCCAAGCATTGAGTGCTCAATCAATGGATACTCCTTTCAGAAGGCGCTCTGCGACACTGGATCAAGCGTCAACATAATGGCCACAGTCACCTATCAGCTCTTGTACGGGACCATGCCCTTAAAACCAACATACACTCAGCTCCAGATGGCAGATCAGACATCCCGAAAGGTCGAAGGTATAGTAACCGATGTCCTTGTTAAAATTAACGATCATTTTGTCCATACAGACTTTCAGGTCATTGACATGGGAGACGACGAGTATGATCCACCCATCATCCTAGGAAGATCGTTCCTAGGCACTGTCAAAGCAATCATCTACATTGAAACCGGAGAAGTCCATATGCATTTCCCCTCTGAGAAGGTACGCCGCTACTTTAATGACCCTAACTATATAGTTGAAGATTCTAAGCAGGTCAGGACAAGAAGAAGGCGACGTAACCGTAACCAAAGGAGGCAAACCATCAAGGATGTATGGGCAGACTATGAAGGAGAGGTCATAAGGCCCGAGGATACACAACAGGAGACCGAAGCACCAAGTCGGGTATGGAAAGTGAAGACAGTTACACAAGAAGAGGAGGCGCTGCCGGAACCACCGTCTACGCCACCCAAATCCCAGGACAACTAAGAAGAAAAGAAGTCCTGTTCGGAGGACTTAAAAACACCGAACGCCGTGCCAAGAGGTAAACTTGGTAGTTATCATTTTCCCTTTAATTATTGTTCAGTTAATCATGTTCATTCTGTCTAAAAAAAATGTTGAAAACAGTAAGCCCCATGTGAGTATGCGAGTGGCATAAAACCCATAAGTACATTCACTGTGGTGGCATAAAAAATAAAAAAAATAAAAAAATAAATTTTTTCTGTTCTATAAAAATGAAAATAAAAATAGAGAGTGACATTTATCAAGGAAGCTCAAACATGATAAAGGCTAGATATTTATGCTAACGCTTAATCAAGTTTCACGAAGCTTTGTTGTCTATTTGAGCTCCACAGAATTCAGGAAGACTAGCAGATGGAGGACATCCTAATCGTTGTCAGGGTGCTACCGACATTCAAATACACCTCTGCACCTGCTAGCTACATCAGAAGAAATTACGTCAAGATCCAGCTTGGGGGAGAGCACCCCCATTTATCCCGATAAGTATTTTTATCTACATTTATACCTATGCTTTATTAAAATAAAAAGATGCATAATCATGAAAACCCAAATAAATATTTTGTGTTTATATATATTTGCTTAGTTTAATAAATAAATAAAGTAGCTATGCTAAACTGAATCTTGAAAATAAAACTCTAGCATGGATATGATGAATAGTTGCTCTGCCTAATTTTCAAATTTGTTCTCTCTCTAGTTTAGACATAACTGTTATAATTTAAAACTGGCTCTAAACCTGAACTAGTGGGAAGAGAACTTGATCTGAAGTCTAAGTTGTTAGCGGATATGATATGGGAAGGTTGAGCTGCTGTTTATCTGTTCCTAGAGATGCTAGAATTCTGGAGAATTTTATCTTTGAAAATCTTTAAAATATTGCATGATGAGTTCATGTATGATGAGAGTTTAAATTCCTACCACAGCCATATATACATGCTTGTTAGATTAAGAG
Organism: Saccharum hybrid cultivar R570; assembly: GCA_038087645.1. NCBI lineage: Eukaryota > Viridiplantae > Streptophyta > Magnoliopsida > Poales > Poaceae > Saccharum > Saccharum hybrid cultivar. The sequence goes on along the minus strand of JAQSUU010000354.1, from coordinate 4,497,016 downwards.
CCGCACTTTTACTACTTACTGCTTATGGGCATTGAGTGTGGTCAAGCTGTGTAGACCCTTAGGAACTTGTCATGTGGTTAAAATCAAGATTCACTTGCACGTTCACTCATACATGCTGCTTCTACTCCGGAAGTACGCATCCACATATATCCACTCATTTCCATCTCCAGATTCACCCAAAATTATTCTACTCCTGACCTGGGAGAGAATAGCCAAAAACATTATCCCATTCCTGTTATTCCCTGTGAAGTTAATGCTCAAGTCATTTCTACTACCACTTGCTATATTTTCAAAAGAGGGAGATTGCTCTAAAAAAATATATATATAAATACGAGGAAATAAAAAGGAGCAAGTGCTCGGAACCTCGAAGAAAGAAAAAGTGAGACGAGAGGTAAAAATGGACAAGTGTCCGACAGTAGAATTAGGGGTACAAGATACCCACCTGAGAGAAAAAAAAATAGAGCATCTCATTCCCCTCAAAAGTTTTAAAAAGCAAGAAAGGTATGTATTCCCTCAAAAAGAGCATTAGACTTTTGTTATCACCATCATCACCATACACCACTCATTCACCACACATGCACATCTTGATTTGACTTATTGACTTGTTTCTCTGGATCCATGGTTTGACTATGCAATAAATGTTCTATGAGTATGTATACTGTATCTCCCACCTATGATCTCCAGATATCAAAGCCTTATTAGAGTAGGGTGAGAGAGAAGGCAATGTCACTACGCCTTATACCATAAATACCACATACTTTGAGGGAGAAGGCATATACCATTACTGCCTTGGTAAGGATCCAGAAATACCACAAAAGAGAGACCCGAGAAAGTCATACAAGGAATCTCTAAGTTTTATTTGAAAAATTTGCAAAAACTCCAGAGCTATAGCTGATCAAGAATAAGAGACATGGCGTTTGACTAGACCGTTCTATCTTTTAACCACTCAAGATACAGGTGACGGTTGCAAGCCCCATGGTGAAAGGTAAAATGAGTAAGTTTTAAGTCTTGACAGTTTACTCTAACTCAGGGATGAGACCTTATTTGAAAGCATATGTACCGTCAACGTTCAAAGGCGTTGCAGCAACTTCTGCTCCATAATGAGTCTATCCTTGCTCAGGGACGAGCAAGAGATAAGCTTGGAGGAGTTTGTTGACGGTCCTTAAGTACCAAATATAGTTATCAAATAAATAAAGAAAAGGATCCAAATGCAACCAACACCTAGACTTAGGGTTTTATCTGACAGAATTCCACGAGTTTTGGTGTTTGTCTGTTTCTGCAGGGGGTTATCAGAAAATACAGAGGAAAGGCCCACACGTCGGGTTTACATAGAGATAATAACGTGTTCACCGATTTTCTATCATCTAGAAGACTCCAGAAGCCACGAGATCGAACGGGAGGCCGAACGGGCCCGGAGGCAGGGCGCCCGCCCTGCTCCCTAGGGCACCCGCCCTGGCCTGAGAACCAATCAGGCTCCGTCTCGCGGATTATGCTCCACCGACCTAAGGGATCAAGGAAAACCGTGCGATTAATGTCGGTTTGATCCGACGGCCCACGTTCACTTGAGGGGGCTATATAAGCAGGACCCCTGGCCCCTGGAGGAGGCACTCCCTCATTCTCAATTCCTCAAACCCTAATCTCAGGAGGAGAGTCTCTGATCAAGCCCTAGTGCCACCACATCAACTAGATCTCTAGTATAGCATAGCTACATAGGATTAGAACTAGAAGGAGTCAATCTTCGATTGGTTTCTGGATCTGTCAAGAGGATTCTTGGTAATTCCTTTACTGTTCTTCATTATTCATCTTTATTCTTCAATATTATGAATACAACTTTGTTCTATTTCAATATATTGATTATGACTATGCTCTACTTGTTTATGTTTGCGATTATATTGTTCTTAGTTTATCGTAGTTATACGCTTGGCTTAGTTAGATTGGAATTATATACATGTTTAGGATCGTATAGCGTTTATCCATCGGATCCATGGGTAAATGATAAATATTGTGTAGGCGTGGTGCTTAGACCATATTTATCTGCGATTGCACCTTATATGCCGGATTGTGGGGTGGTCCGCGATGGTGATAGCTTCGTTGGTTCTTATATAGTCCCCCTCCCGTGTGTAAGGCAGGCAGAGCAACATTATTACAGGGGAGTGATTGCTATGTTTCTCATCTTCCTTGATAATATCACTATGCATGGGCGTAGTCCTTTCTCGCAATGATTGCCAATTGTACTTGCACTAACTATGATATGCTAGACTTTATAGTTAAGAATAACTTAGGAAATATCCTTGTAGTTCATCCTAATACCATGCTAATGACTTGCTAGAATATCTGTTGAGGTGCTTATCATTATTATATGTGGCTAGCTGATCAGATTAATTATCTTTGTCACCATTCATACTTTATCTATATTTTATGTGACACTTACCCCTGTATGCAAGAGATAGATGAATGCTCTCACTTATACATGCAATGATTGATGCTCATTCCTATATTCCATTCCATAATCAACATTGATGTTAGTAATCCCTTCCCAGTGGTAAAAATATAAATAACGATACCTGGAATACTTCCCGGATAAAATGCTACATCGGTATTAATCTGTGCGCTTGCAGATCTTATTTATTATTTATTTAGAAGAGCAGTTGCATATTTCAATACCGCATCTCTCATGTCATGCTGGGGATGACAACTTGGCTTAAGTGGCATGAGGGATAGGTTCGGCATTTTTGGCGCCGTTATCAGAATTAGAAAACTAAGTCTACTTTTGGTAATTACGTTAAGAATGCCCAACACCAGCTCAGACGGGAGGGCGTTGAAAGTCAGCGCCACCCTCGACCCCAAATAGGAAGCAGTGCTCGTCGACTTTCTCCATGCAAATGCCAATGTATTCGCGTGGAGTCCCTCGGATATGCCGGGCATACCTAGGGAAGTCGCCGAGCATGCCTTGGAAATCCGGGTCGGATCCAAACCGATGAAGCAACGCTTGCGCCGCTTCGATGAGGAGAAACACAAGGTCATCGGCGAGGAGATCCGCAAGCTCTTGGAGGCTGAATTCATCAAGGAGGTTCACCATCCCGAGTGGCTAGCTAATCCTGTACTAGTTAAGAAAAAGAATGAGAAATAGAGGATGTGTGTAGATTATAATAGTTTAAATAAAGCATGTCCAAAAGTTCCCTTTCCTTTGCAACACATTGATCAAATCATTGATTCTACCGTGGGATGTGAAACTTTATCGTTCCTAGATGCATATTCCGACTGCCACCAGATTAAAATGAAGGAGTCCGACCAGCTCGCAACCTCATTCATCACCCCGTTCGGCATGTATTGCTATGTTACTATGCCCTTCAGTCTCCGTATCGCAGGGGCCACCTACCAACAATGCATGCAACATGTTTTTGGGGAACATATCGGGCCAACCGTCGAGGCTTACGTTGATGACATTGTGGTCAAAACCAAGAAGGTCAACAACCTGGTTGACGACCTCGACATCGCGTTCAAATGCCTCAGGGCGAAAGACATCAAGCTCAACCCTGAGAAATGTGTCTTCGGCGTTCCTCGAGGCATGCTCTTAGGGTTCACTATTTCTGAGCGTGGCATCGAGGCCAACCTGAAAAAAATCACTGCAATCACCAAAATAGGCCCCATCCGAGATCTGAAGGGCGTGCAGAGGGTCACGGGCTGCCTTGCGGCCCTCAGCTGCTTCATCTCGCGCCTCGGCAAGAAGGCGCTCCCTCTGTATCACCTCCTGAAGAAATCAGAACACTTCTCGTGGACCCTCGAAGCTGAAGAAGCTCTTACCAAGCTCAAGGAAACACTATCCAACCCTTTGATCCTCGTTCCTCCGGCCACAGGGGAACCCCTGTTGCTCTACGTTGTCGCGACAACGCAAGTGGTCAGCACGGCCATAGTCATTGAAAGGGCGGAGAAAGGACATGCCTTACCCGTTCAAAGGCCGGTCTACTTCATCAGCGAGGTACTCTCAGAAACCAAGGTCCGCTACCCACAAATCCAGAAGTTGCTATACGCCATCGTGCTGACACGACGCAAGCTCCGACACTACTTTGAGAGCCACCCGATGACCGTGGTCTCCTCTTTCCCTCTAGGGGAGATTGTCCAGAACTGGGAGGCCTCAGGAAGGATAGCTAAGTGGGCGGTCGAGCTCATGGGCGAGACCCTCTCTTATGCACCGCGCAAAGCAATCAAATCCCAAGTGCTGGCAGATTTTCTGGCAGAATGGACCGATACCCAACTGCCTCCCACTCAGATTCAGGCCGAGCTGTGGACCATGTACTTCGACGGGTGGTTGATGAAAACATGAGCGGGCACAGGCTTGCTCTTCATCTCGCCCCTCGGAATACACATCCGCTACGTAATCCGGCTCCACTTCACCGCCTCCAACAATGTAGCTGAATACAAGGCCCTCGTTAACAGCTTGTGCATCGCCATCGAGCTCGGGGTTCGACACCTCGACGTTCGTGGTGATTCCCAACTCGTGATCGATCAGGTTATGAAGGACTCAAGCTGCCACGATCCTAAGATGGAAGCTTACTGCAAGGAGGTGTGACACCTAGAGGACAAGTTCCATGGCCTTGAGCTCAACCACGTCACGCGGAGATACAATGAGGCTGCTGACGAACTCACGAAAATCACGTCTAGTTGAACCATGGTTCCACCTGACATTTTCTCGAGGGATCTTCAAGAACCTTCCGTTGACCTCGGAACGATAGAGGGGGTCGATAATCTATTACTCAACCCCCCACCTGAGGCAGAGGCCCCCTCGATCAGGGCTGACGTCATGCACACGGAAGGCTCGACTCCCCAGCTGACCTCAAACCAGACTAGCGTACTCCGTACCTTGACTGTCTCATTTGAGGGGATCTCCCTCCAGATAAGACCGAGGCTCGATGGATCGCTCGCCGGGCCAAGACCTTTGTGATATACGACAATGGCAAGGAGCTTTATCGACGCAGCCCCACGGGCATCCTACAGCGTTGTATCACAGTCGAGGAAGGCAGGAATCTACTCAAGGATCTACACTCGGGGGCTTGCGGTCATCACGTGACGCCTCGAACCCTCGTCGGAAATGCGTTCCGACAAGGCTTCTATTGGCCGACCGTGGTCTCCGACGCCATTAAACTAGTACGCTCCTTCAAAGGATGCCAGTACTACGCAAGGCAAACTCATCTCCCGGCTCATGCCCTGCAAACCATCCCCATCACATGGCCATTCGTCGTTTGGGGGGCTCGACTTGGTCAGACCTCTAAAGAGAACAACCGGGGGCTTCACCCACTTGCTCGTCGCCATCGACAAGTTTTCCAAGTGGATCGAGGCCCATCCCGTTACCAACATCAGATCAGAGCAAGCCACACTGTTCTTCACCAACATTATCCATCGCTTCGGGATTCCCAACTGCATCATCACGAACAATGGCACCTAGTTCACCGGCAAAAGGTTCTTGGAATTCTACAACGACCATCACATCCGTGTGCTCTAGTCGGCCATGGCTCACCCAAAGACAAATGGCCAAGTAGAACACGCCAATGGCATGGTTTTACAAGGCCTAAAGCCGAGAATCTTCAACAAGTTGAACAAACATGGCAAGAAATGCGCCACCGAGCTCCCCTCGGTCCTATGGAGCCTAAGATCAACGCCGAGTCGAGCCACGGGGTTCACTCTGTTTTTCTTGGTTTACGGGTCCGAGGCTGTATGTCACAGAACCTCCTAATTATGATGGCCCACAAGTACACATCATTGTCATAATAACCTCTGACAGTCGTACTTATGTTCACCATAACATAAAAGGCCTGCTTTCCTCCGAACAGGATCCAATCACAGGAGTATTGCAATATTACAACAGTTTATTCAAAATATTCAACAGAGTAAAGTAGCGGAAGTCTTACAATAACATAGGTTTACAAACCAGTTTTCAAACTTCAAACCTTATGTACATTATTACAAACCATTAGTAGAGAAGTATCGGTAGTAACTTTATTACAACACCCAAACGAGATGCCTTGCCCAAAGGCCACACAGTCTACTCGTCGTCGCTTTCTTCAACCACGACGGTCATGCAACAAGGCTCGAAGCAGACTTGTTCATGAACCGCACCTGCAACAAGGGGTTCAACAAACCCTGAGTACGAGAGTACTCAACAAGACTTACCCGACTAAAACAAAGACTCCAAGGGCATGCTAGTTTTAGGGAATCAAGGTACGGGTAAATCAAAATCAATATTTTCTTTTGCAGAAAAGCTTACTAAAGTGAGTCCTTATCTTCAACATTTTACTTTTACCATTGATGGTTCATTAACCAACTCTAGGTGATCCTAATCTAGATCAAAGTAATTATCATCAAACCTTTCTCATTCTTTCTTTCAATTCCAGTTCTTAACTACGATGTTGGTGCAAGGCCAAGACTCCTTTCTCGTGGAGCAACGACGATTCGAACCGCTTCATATACCCAGCTGGGGATTCCTAACCACACGACATATGTAGAACTGAATCTAGCATATATCAACTCTTACCCGAATAACCCAAAACCAGAACGTGTCCATCGCCACCCGAGAGCACAGTACTCCTTGAACCCGGCCAAATTCTAGCCCCGAGGGTACACACTACTCTCGCCATCTCTCCACTCCCAGTGCGAGGTTAGACATTCTCGTAATGGACTAACCAAAGTAAGGCTTACCCGACATGGGCACATGGCTAGTACTAATAAAAACTCCATGACGCGAGGGCCAACAACGTACGGTCCTTAACTGATAAGGCGGAAACAATACATTGGGACTCCTCTCCCAATGCACGTTAGCAGTGGCCAAACCACCCGCCCGATCTTACAAGTTCATTCACATATTTCAGTATTCATTAAGGATGCCGTCATGGCTATGTAAACATTTCATTTAAAAGCTTAACTTCTAAGCATAGCGAAGCATACTACGCATTTTCCGTAAAACAGGTATCAAGGGTAATATTGCAATAATCAAGGATGATAATGCAGCAATTAGGTTATCACTCAACTCCTAATTACTTAATGCAATAAACCATAATATAATAATAAAACATTTGTAAAATTCAAGGTAGGGTTTAAATGCACCGGGGCTTGCCTTGCTCGGACACGACGACTGACTCAGACTCGGAGACTCCAACGTCTGGTCCGGAACCCACTGACGATCGCTCTTCTCCGGAAGCTTGCTCGACGACTTCGGCTTCCTCGAAAGCGGTGACTACACGAATACATAACATGCTTTAACATGATGCTCAATGATAAACATGATGCTTGATGATAACATGCCACGGTTACTATTCGAGTACAACTTCCCTTCACGGTACAGTCGTAAACAGAAAACCTACTAACTAGTAGCGACGATTTCCCGCGATACCAGCTTTTAACCTAACAAGTTACTAACGAGCTCAGTCATGAAATTAAGGTGCCAGAGATCACCACAGGGTAGTGACCTAAGGACATCACTCAATCAAAAGGCACACAACACTTAAAGTTCTCAAATTAATATTTGTTTTCTATTTAAATAATTAGGGTATAATTAGAAGTTGATCAAACTTTATCTAAACAAGTTCAAACTTTTTCTATGGGTTAAGAATGATTTATAACAGTGCCATAATAAATTTCATAATTCTTGGATAAATAAATTAATTATTAAAATTACTGGAAGTTGCATTTAATCTTTATTGGAACCAATTAATTCTACTGCATAAAGTATTCAAATTCATGATTTAATATTTTTCCTAGATAGCTTATACATTGAGAAGCTTACACAAAAATTTTCAAGAATTTTGGAACTCTACACAATTTTTAATGAAATAAACAAATAAAAACACTATTCATATATTTGAAAAAGAAAAACAAAAACGAAATCGGGCTGATTCTTAACTTTCCCGCGGTCCGGCCCAGCTCAACGGCCCGCTCGCGAGCCCGCGTGCTCGCGCGCCTGACCGGCCTAGCCAGCGGCCCAGCCCAGCCGGCCTGCCTCGCTCCCTCTCTCTCTGACAGTGCGGCCCCGCCTGTCATCTTCTTCCTCCCGCTCGCGCGCTCTCTCTCTCGCGTCCGCGCGCTCGCCCACGGTGACCGGCCAACGACCGATGCCTCGGTCGACAAACCGAAGTGACCAACATGATCCAGCCATCCCCGCGAATCATCTGCAACCCTAAAAGCTAAGGCTCTCCTTCCCAAACACCCTTCCCGACGGCCATGGCGGCTCGGGACGACGGCAAGGCGGCTGACCCCCCCTTCCCACGGCGGTAGCAGTTAAAAACAAGCGAGCATCACGCTCAGGAGCTCACCGTGATCTCACTGACGAACTTGGTGGGGGTAGAGGTGGTCTGGAGTGCCCGGTCGACGGTGAGGCGGTGAGGGTGACCCGGACGGTGGCGACAAGGCGCTGTTCCGACGAACACAGGACACAAAAAGGAAAACCATCAACGCGATGAGCATCACAGCACCGAGTAGGACCTTGAACAAGAAGCGGTTAAGCCAGAGACTCACCGAGACAGGCTGGCCACGGAGAGCTCGATCGCGGCGGCGACGGTGACCACCGCGAGGGAGAAAACGGCCCAACCTAGTTCAGGATGAAAAGAGGCTCTGCAATGGGGCTCAATGCGTGCGCGAAGGCAAGGCGGAGCTGGCTGCAAGAGGGAGTGGCTGGCGGTGCAGTGACGGTGGTGAATTTCGTCGGCGAAAGCCAACGGCGGCGACGGCTAAACGGAGGAGAAAAAGACGAACTCGGTGACCTCAACGTATATATAGGGCTAGGCACTGTGATCGGCTCTGGAAGACGCTCGTCGTTGCGCTGGCGTTCCTGGCGCGCGCGAAGACCGTGGAAATGGCCACGGCGGCGGTCGGCCGTCGCCCATGCCGCGCGGTGCCCGGCGGTGATACGTCGTGTACTGTAGCTCCCCCCCGAAACTCTGAAATTCAAACTGGTTTTTTCAAATTACTCTCAAATTTGTATAACAACTTGAAAATCTTCCAATGTATGAAATCTTCAGAATTTCAAGCTCTACAAGTTTGATATTGAACACTTTTTCAAATTCTGCTTGGATTTTGAAATTTGAGTTTAAATTCAAAAAGGGACACATTTTTCAGATTTGGTAATTTAGAAATTACTTTTGATTTTATATTGAAACTTCAAAATCTCCAAACATCAAAGTTGTGTATCTTGACTAGACCTACAACTTTGCTGTTCAAAACTTTTCCAAATTCAGCCTCCATTTTAAAATCTTAGTTTGGGGACAAAAATGAATTAAATCTGAAATTTGTTTATTTTCAAAATTGCTCCACATTTTACACTAAAACTTTGAAAACTCAAAACACCAAAGTTGTAGCCCTTGAAAAGTTCTACAAACTTGGTTTTGAACTTTTTCCCAAATTTTGCTTAGATTTTGAATTATTTCAAAAGGGGTAAAACAGGGTTTTTTGAAATTTAGGGTTTTCAGAGGGATTTCAAATTGGAATTTGTTGCTACTTTGATTTGTGATTACTTAGTGATCAAAACCTCACCCAAGGGCATCATTTGGACCAACATGACATGGTTGACCAAATGTCACTCTTGGTTGACCAATTAGCTTTTGAAATTCTTTTACATTTCTCTCCAGATTTGAATTCGAATTCGAATCGGAAAACTCGCGACAAGTTTTGGGATTCTAATTCAAACTCAACTTTGGAGCTTCATTTTAGATGTTGTACTTAAGCTCATACCCTACATTTGACACTAGTGTGCAACACAGTGGCGCACTTCAAATTACGTAGGGCATGGACTAAGTATTTACGGTGGTATTCGAAATTAGGGTTTTCGGTTTCGGAGCACACCACTGAGAAACACATTCAACCTAAATAAGTAAACTTGTTTTAGTTTATGCATAACAAGGTTAACCTAACATGTATGATTAGCAATGCATTATGATGACATGGCAGATTAATTAGCACTATAACACCCGGGGTGTTACAGCCCTTCCCCCTTAAAGAAATCTCGTCCCGAGATTTAAAGCCTTGAGTTAAGTAATGGAAAAGGAAACGTGTCAAGCAAACACGTCCAAGACTTGTCTACAAAACAGGTAGGGGTTTTCTGCATTACAAAGATTTTAAAAGGATAGGTTACAATTTAAAGAAGAAATTGCAACCTAGATAGAAGCAAAGAACTCCAGGAAATTCTCCAACAGGTAGTCCTCCGATTCCCAGGTAGCTTCCTCTTCTGAATGTTGATCCCATTGTATCTTGTACCATTTAATTGTTTTACTCCGGGTAACACGATCCTTTCGATCCAAGACTCGGACAGGATATTCAGAATATGTCAAATCAGGCTCAAGTTCAACCCCCTCCACATCAACAACTTGATCAGGCACTTGCATACACTTCTTCATTTGTGATACATGAAATACATTGTGCACGGCTGACAGTTGTTCAGGCAGCTTTAATCTATATGCCACCTTCCCACATTTTTTAATGATCTGAAAAGGACCAATATAACGTGGTGCGAGTTTGCCTTTGACTCCAAATCTATTAACTCCTTTCATGGGTGACACTTTCAAATAAACATAATCTCCCACTTTAAACATCAAGGGTCGACGCCTTTTATCTGCATAACTCTTCTGTCGAGACTGAGCAACTTTTAAATTCTTTTGTATCTGCCTAACCTTTTCTTCCATTTTCTTCACTAGATCAACTCCATAAAACCATCTTTCTCCTGGTTCTGACCAGTTCAACGGAGTTCTGCACCTGCGGCCATACAATGCTTCAAACGGTGCCATTTTGATACTCTCTTGATAACTATTGTTGTATGAGAATTCTGCTAACGGTAAACATTCATCCCATTGATCTTGATAGGTGAGAGCACAGGATCTTAACATATCTTCCAAAATTTGATTTACTCTTTCAGTCTGTCCCCCAGTTTGTGGATGATAGGCTGTGCTATAAAGAAGTTTAGTACCTAATGACTTTTGAAACTGTCTCCAAAATTGCGAAACAAATTGAGTACCCCTGTCACTAACAATTGTTTTGGGTATTCCATGTAAACTCATAATCCGAGCAACATATATTTCTGCATATCTAGATGCTCTATAGTCAACCTTCACAGGTACAAAGTGAGCTGACTTAGTCAAACGGTCCACAATGACCCAAATTGAATCAAAGCCTCTTGAAGTCTTGGGTAACCCAGTAATGAAATCCATACTAATATCTTCCCATTTCTAGGATGGAATGGGCAAGGGTTGTAGCATTCCTGCCGGCTTCAAATGTTCAACTTTCACTTTGCGACAAGTATCACATCTGGCAACATACTTAGCAATCTCGATTTTCATTTTGGTCCACCAGAACCTCTGTTTCAAATCTTGATACATCTTATTACTCCCTGGATGAATAGAAAACCTTGTACTATGTGCTTCATCAAGGATGAGCTGACGTAACTCTGAAATCTTTGGGACCACTAGCCGGTTCTTAAACCACAACACACCTGCATCATCAATACTGAAATCTGTCTGTTGACCAGTTCTAACTTTTTCTTTGATATGAGCTATTCCAGAATTTATTCTCTGAGCAGATACAATCTGATCTTTGAGTGTTGATTCTACTGTGACATTAGTCAACTGACTTTGTTGAATTATTTCAATATTCAACTTTTCTAATTCGTAACATAAACTGTAATCCATTGGCTTCACAGTCATACAATTGCAATGGCTCTTTCTACTAAGTGCATCAGCAACCACATTTGCTTTTCCAGGGTGATAGTGTACTTCCAAATCATAATCCTTTATCAACTCAAGCCATCTTCTTTGCCTCATATTCAATTCTGACTGAGTAAAGATATACTTTAAGCTCTTGTGATCTGTATACATGTGGCAAGTATTACCTAACAAGTAATGACGCCAGATTTTCAACGCATGAACCACAGCTGCTAGTTCAAGATCATGTGTCGGATAATGTTCTTCATGGCGCTTCAACTGTCTCGAGGCATAAGCAATGACTCTGCCTTCTTGCATTAATACGCAACCAAGGCCAATACCCGAGGCATCACAATAAACATCAAATGGCTTTTCTATATCTGGTTGTGCCAAAACTGGAGCAGTTGTCAATGACTTCTTTAAAATTCTAAAAGCTTTCTCACATTCTGGAGACCATATGAACTTAGTTTGATTCTTCAACAGCTCTGCGATTGGCTTGGCTACCTTTGAAAAGTCAGGTATGAATCGACGGTAATAACCCGCCATTCCTAGAAAACTTCGGACTTCATGAACTGAAATTGGTGGTTTCCAATTCAGAATATCTTTCACCTTGCCAGGATCTACTGCTACTCCTTCAGCTGACAACACGTGGCCCAAGAATTGCACTTCTCTTAACCAAAACTCACATTTACTGAACTTGGCATACAGTTGATGATCTCTCAAACGATTCAGAACAACTCTGAGATGCTCAACATGCTCTTCTTTACTTTTGGAATATACCAGAATATCATCAATAAAAACAACCACAAACTTGTCAAGCTCTGGCATGAAAACTGAGTTCATCAGATACATGAAATGTGCCGGTGCATTGGTGAGACCAAAAGACATAACTAGGTATTCATACAGCCCATATCTGGTGGTGAATGCAGTCTTTGGGATATCTTCAGGTCGAATCTTGATTTGATGGTACCCTGATCGAAGATCGATCTTTGAAAATACCTTCGCCCCCGCGAGCTGATCAAAGAGTAGATCAATGCGTGGCAACGGATATTTATTCTTAATGGTTACTTCATTCAGCGGTCGATAATCAACACACATCCTTAAAGTCTGATCTTTCTTCTTAACAAATAGAGCTGGACATCCCCATGGTGAGGAACTGGGTCTGATAAAACCTTTGTCACGTAACTCTTGCAGTTGATCCTTGAGTTCTGCCAATTCATTGGGTGGCATTCTGTAAGCTCTCCGGGATATTGGGGCAGTACCCGGTTTTAACTCAATCACAAACTCTATATCTCTGTCTGGTGGTAGACCTGGTAGATCATCTGGAAACACATCTGGAAATTCACAGACTACTGGTATATCACAAACCTCTTGTACTGAAGTTGCACATATCCTTTCAACGGTTCTCTTTGGGATAGGAAGTTGGATAAGAAGATGAGATTTGTTATCTGGCAGGTTCAACCTTATAGTTCTGTGCAGTGCATCTATAAGGGCTCCTCTTTGGTACATCCAATTCATACCCAGGATTACATCTATATCTTGTTTCTATAATATTATCATTGAGGTAGGAAATATATGCCCACCTAACTCTATAGGTACGTCACGTACCATCTCCTTAGTACACAGTCGTCCCCCGGGCGACTGGATAAAGAACTCTTCTTGCGTTCCCATAATTGGAATGTCATGCTTAACAACAAAGCTGCGATTTATGAATGTATGCGATGCACCTGAATCAAATAACAGTACTGCTGGATGATTAGCAACAGGGAACATACCCATCATAACAGGTTCTCCCTCTGGGATTGCACTTGCTTGAGTGTAGAATACACGTCCGGTCTTCTTCTTCTCACCCTTACCCTTCTGAACATTCAGATTATTGTTTTTGCTCTGAGGTTGTTGCTGTTGTGGTACGGGAGCTCTGGGATAGTTGGGATTGTACTGCCTTGGATACGGGCAGTCCTTGGAAAAGTGGCCTGGCTTTCCACAATTGTAGCAGGGAAAGCTATGGGTGGCTGGAGTCTGGTTTCGAATACCAGGGGCATTCGGCTGTGGTGTAAACTGCGGGGTTGTGGCAGGACGATAAAACATCTGCGGCTGAGCTTGGTATTGCGGTGGACGATAAGTTGGGCGGAAATGGTTCTGAGGGTGGTAAATAAACTTCTGGCGCTTCTTAATGCCGCTAGACGGGCTTGAAAACACTGGCTTCTTTTTCTTCGACTCTTTGTGCAGTCGGGACTTCTCTTCTGACGCAATAGCCACGTTGACTATCTCATGGTATGTAGCATTATAACAGGTGACTAATGCTTCCTGGATTCTGGTACTCAAACCTCTCATGAAACAGCTTTTCTTCTTCGCATCGGTGTTCACATATTCTGCTGCATACTGGGACAAATGATTGAATTTACCCACGTACTGCAAAACTGTCTGGTTCCCTTGCTTCAGCAAGAGAAACTCCTCTAGCTTCATGGCCATGACACCATCTGGGATATAATGTGCTCTGAAGGCTTCACGAAACTCCTGCCAAGTGACACGGTGGCCAGCAGGCCGTGCGGCGACCAAATTCGCCCACCACGCCCCTGCGGCACCTCTAAGCTGCTGCGCTACAAACACGGGCTTCTGGTGCTCCGTGCACTGTAACAGTTCAAACTTCTGCTCCATGGTACGGAGCCAGTCATCCGCCTCTAGCGGCTCATCTGCCTTTGAGAACACTGGTGGACGGGTATCGGTGAAATCCACATAGGTGGTTTCCCCTCCATTGTTACGGCCTCGACGACCCTGATTCCCATTCTAATTCTGATTCTGAGCCAACAGGGTAGTGGCATTAACCAAAGCGGCAATAGCCTCTGCCAAGGTGGGTGGAAACGGTGGGGGATTCGGAGTATTGTCCCCATCCTGGGAAGTTCCAGTACCGTCCATCTGTTGTACATAAACCATATTTATTTACATCGCTTTATTGAATTAAAAAGCAGTTAGTACAATACTTGTATACACATACAAACTTATATTACATTATTTCATTACAAACTTGCTCTCAAGCAAGAAACTACCCACTAGGGTTCTTAGAAAGCAGGAAAGACTACTATATTACATAGCCATCCATGTCAACACTTCACTCCTCATCATCATCGCTGATCACGATCACTCCATCATCAACCTCTGGAGCACTTGCACCAGTGACATGACTTGCATCATCCCCACTTTCCATCATGGGTTCATCTTCATTATTGTCCTCTACACCAGGAACAATCACGGCACCAACATCATCTTCCACTGCCTGGGGCTGATGATTGGGATTCATTAGATCATTTAGCCTATGGACTTCCTCATGCAGAACCGTATTGTACTGCTCCAGGTGTGTCACATAAAGCTCTAACTCACGAACACGAGCCCTGGCCTCTGTCTCCTTTTCCAGAGACTCGTTCTGGAACTGCTTCCAAAAACGCATATTGCGCTTCAGTCGCTCCACTTCTGATGTAAGCCTTGCAACCTCTGATTCCGAATCCGGGTTCGGATTACGGCTACTGCTTGCTCCATCAACTCTGGCAGCCAACTGATGACGCGGCACTCCTTGCGGACCCGTTTTCTTGCGAGGAGTTGTCTTCACACGTGCCATCCTAAAGCAAGATAGAATTAGGACGATGAGAACAGGTAGAGGGATCTGAAGGTTAGCATGAATAGGATTGAACTTTACTTAACCTAAACCACCTTAAAAGGGAAGGTAACTTAAGCAGGTTAATTAAACATGATGCATGCATCGTACTTACGATCTAACAGAAAGATTAAGTAACACATGCAAACTTTATAACATAGGGCACTATACATGATACTTCACTACGAAGCTTTCAATTATGAGCTAAGGAAACTATAGAATAGATTAAGATAAGCAAAAGCAATTTGGACCCAAAATATCCATATTAAGTCTGTTTGACCCAAATTATTTTGAAGTTTTGCAAAGTAATACTACAATAACTCGAGTGATTATGCTCTGGTACCAGCTGTCACAGAACCTCCTAATTATGATGGCCCACAAGTACACATCATTGTCATAATGACCTCTGACAGTCGTACTTATGTTCACCATAACATAAAAGGCCTGCTTTCCTCTGAACAGGATCCAATCACAGGAGTATTGCAATATTACAACAGTTTATTCAAAATATTCAACAGAGTAAAGTAGCGGAAGTCTTACAATAACATAGGTTTACAAACCAGTTTTCAAACTTCAAACCTTATGTATATTATTACAAACCATTAGTAGAGAAGTATCGGTAGTAACTTTATTACAACACCCAAACGAGATGCCTTGCCCAAAGGCCACACAGTCTACTCGTCGTCGCTTTCTTCAACCACGACGGTCATGCAACAAGGCTCGAAGCAGACTTGTTCATGAACCGCACCTGCAACAAGGGGTTCAACAAACCCTGAGTACGAGAGTACTCAACAAGACTTACCCGACTAAAACAAAGACTCCAAGGGCATGCTAGCTTTAGGGAATCAAGGTACGGGTAAATCAAAATCAATATTTTCTTTTGCAGAAAAGCTTACTAAAGTGAGTCCTTATCTTCAACATTTTACTTTTACCATTGATGGTTCATTAACCAACTCTAGGTGATCCTAATCTAGATCAAAGTAATTATCATCAAACCTTTCTCATTCTTTCTTTCAATTCCAGTTCTTAACTACGATGTTGGTGCAAGGCCAAGACTCCTTTCTCGTGGAGCAACGATGATTCGAACCGCTTCATATACCCAGCTGGGGATTCCTAACCACACGACATATGTAGAACCGAATCTAGCATATATCAACTCTTACCCGAATAACCCAAAACCAGAACGTGTCCATCGCCACCCGAGAGCACAGTACTCCTCGAACCCGGCCAAATTCTAGCCCCGAGGGTACACACTACTCTCGCCATCTCTCCACTCCCAGTGCGAGGTTAGACGTTCTCGTAATGGACTAACCAAAGTAAGGCTTACCCGACATGGGCACATGGCTAGTACTAATAAAAACTCCATGACGCGAGGGCCAACAACGTACGGTCCTTAACTGATAAGGCGGAAACAATACATTGGGACTCCTCTCCCAATGCACGTTAGCAGTGGCCAAACCACCCGCCCGATCTTACAAGTTCATTCACATATTTCAGTATTCATTAAGGATGCCGTCATGGCTATGTAAACATTTCATTTAAAAGCTTAACTTCTAAGCATAGCGAAGCATACTATGCATTTTCCGTAAAACAGGTATCAAGGGTAATATTGCAATAATCAAGGATGATAATGCAGCAATTAGGTTATCACTCAACTCCTAATTACTTAATGCAATAAACCATAATATAATAATAAAACATTTGTAAAATTCAAGGTAGGGTTTAAATGCACCGGGGCTTGCCTTGCTCGGACACGACGACTGACTCAGACTCGGAGACTCCAACGTCTGGTCCGGAACCCACTGACGATCGCTCTTCTCCGGAAGCTTGCTCGACGACTTCGGCTTCCTCGAAAGCGGTGACTACACGAATACATAACATGCTTTAACATGATGCTCAATGATAAACATGATGCTTGATGATAACATGCCACGGTTACTATTCGAGTACAACTTCCCTTCACGGTACAGTCGTAAACAGAAAACCTACTAACTAGTAGCGACGATTTCCCGCGATACCAGCTTTTAACCTAACAAGTTACTAACGAGCTCAGTCATGAAATTAAGGTGCCAGAGATCACCACAGGGTAGTGACCTAAGGACATCACTCAATCAAAAGGCACACAACACTTAAAGTTCTCAAATTAATATTTGTTTTCTATTTAAATAATTAGGGTATAATTAGAAGTTGATCAAACTTTATCTAAACAAGTTCAAACTTTTTCTATGGGTTAAGAATGATTTATAACAGTGCCATAATAAATTTCATAATTCTTGGATAAATAAATTAATTATTAAAATTACTGGAAGTTGCATTTAATCTTTATTGGAACCAATTAATTCTACTGCATAAAGTATTCAAATTCATGATTTAATATTTTTCCTAGATAGCTTATACATTGAGAAGCTTACACAAAAATTTTCAAGAATTTTGGAACTCTACACAATTTTTAATGAAATAAACAAATAAAAACACTATTCATATATTTGAAAAAGAAAAACAAAAACGAAATCGGGCCGATTCTTAACTTTCCCGCGGTCCGGCCCAGCTCAACGGCCCGCTCGCGCGCCCGCGCGCTCGCGCGCCCGACCGGCCCAGCCAGCGGCCCAGCCCAGCCGGCCTGCCTCGCTCCCTCTCTCTCTGACAGTGCGGCCCCGCCTGTCATCTTCTTCCTCCTGCTCGCGCGCTCTCTCTCTCGCGTCCGCGCGCTCGCCCGCGGTGACCGGCCGACGACCGATGCCTCGGTCGACAAACCGAAGTGACCAACATGATCCAGCCATCCCCGCGAATCATCTGCAACCCTAAAAGCTAAGGCTCTCCTTCCCAAACACCCTTCCCGACGGCCATGGCGGCTCGGGACGACGGCAAGGCGGCTGACCCCCCCTTCCCACGGCGGTAGCAGTTAAAAACAAGCGAGCATCACGCTCAGGAGCTCACCGTGATCTCACTGACGAACTTGGTGGGGGTAGAGGTGGTCTGGAGTGCCCGGTCGACGGTGAGGCGGTGAGGGTGACCCGGACGGTGGCGACAAGGCGCTGTTCCGACGAACACAGGACACAAAAAGGAAAACCATCAACGCGATGAGCATCACAGCACCGAGTAGGACCTTGAACAAGAAGCGGTTAAGCCAGAGACTCACCGAGACAGGCTGGCCACGGAGAGCTCGATCGCGGCGGCGACGGTGACCACCGCGAGGGAGAAAACGGCCCAACCTAGTTCGGGATGAAAAGAGGCTCTGCAATGGGGCTCCATGCGTGCGCGAAGGCAAGGCGGAGCTGGCTGCAAGAGGGAGTGGCTGGCGGTGCAGTGACGGTGGTGAATTTCACCGACGAAAGCCAACGGCGGCGACGGCTAAACGGAGGAGAAAAAGACGAACTCGGTGACCTCAACGTATATATAGGGCTAGGCACTGTGATCGGCTCTGGAAGACGCTCGTCGTTGCGCTGGCGTTCCTGGCGCGCGCGAAGACCGTGGAAACGGCTACGGCGGCGGTCGGCCGTCGCCCATGCCGCGCGGTGCCCGGCGGTGATACGTCGTGTACTGTAGCTCCCCCCCCAAACTCTGAAATTCAAACTGGTTTTTTTCAAATTACTCTCAAATTTGTATAACAACTTGAAAATCTTCCAATGTATGAAATCTTCAGAATTTCAAGCTCTACAAGTTTGATATTGAACACTTTTTCAAATTCTGCTTGGATTTTGAAATTTGATTTTAAATTCAAAAAGGGGCACATTTTTCAGATTTGGTAATTTAGAAATTACTTTTGATTTTATATTGAAACTTCAAAATCTCCAAACATCAAAGTTGTGTATCTTGACCAGACCTACAACTTTGCTGTTCAAAACTTTTCCAAATTCAGCCTCCATTTTAAAATCTTAGTTTGGGGACAAAAATGAATTAAATCTGAAATTTGTTTATTTTCAAAATCGCTCCACATTTTACACTAAAACTTTGAAAACTCAAAGCACCAAAGTTGTAGCCCTTGAAAAGTTCTACAAACTTGGTTTTGAACTTTTTCCCAAATTTTGCTTAGATTTTGAATTATTTCAAAAGGGGTAAAACAGGGTTTTTTGAAATTTAGGGTTTTCGGAGGGATTTCAAATTGGAATTTGTTGCTACTTTGATTTGTGATTACTTAGTGATCAAAACCTCACCCAAGGGCATCATTTGGACCAACATGACATGGTTGACCAAATGTCACTCTTGGTTGACCAATTAGCTTTTGAAATTCTTTTACATTTCTCTCCAGATTTGAATTCGAATTCGAATCGAAAAACTCGCGACAAGTTTTGGGATTCTAATTCAAACTCAACTTTGGAGCTTCATTTTAGATGTTGTACTTAAGCTCATACCCTACATTTGACACTAGTGTGCAACACAGTCGCGCACTTCAAATTACGCAGGGCATGGACTAAGTATTTACGGTGGTATTCGAAATTAGGGTTTTCGGTTTCGGAGCACACCACTGAGAAACACATTCAACCTAAATAAGTAAACTTGTTTTAGTTGATGCATAACAAGGTTAACCTAACATGTATGATTAGCAATGCATTATGATGACATGGCAGATTAATTAGCACTATAACACCCGGGGTGTTACACTGTACTTCCAACCGACTTAGAATATGGATCCCCGAGGCTAAAAGCCTATAACGAACAAAGCAACGATGCTACGAGAGAGAACGCCCTCGACTAGCTCGAGGAGGCATGAGATATAGCATTACTACACTTCACAAAATATCAGCAGAATCTCCGATGCTACCACGACAAGCACGTGCGCAGTTGAGACCTCCACGTTGGTGACTTAGTGCTTTGGCGAAGCCAGAGCAACAAGGGATGACACAAGCTTACCCTACCGTGGGAAGGACCCTACATCGTCACAGAGGTGTTGAAGCCTAGGACCTACAAGCTTTCAAATGAAAAGGGTGAGATCTTCACCAACGCATGGAATATTGAACAGCTACGTCGCTTTTACCCCTAGAGCCTCGAGGCTTTGTACCTTTTTTATCAGTCACATGAATGAATAAAGAATACATCTGTGTTCAAAATGTTTTTTCATGAAAGCAGGCAGGCTCCACCCTATTTTCACAGAGTCGAACCTCCCTCAGGGGCTAGAAAGAGGGGAACCCCCTGTGTCCCTAAAAAACTCGCATATATCAAGAACTTTTACATAGTCAATGAAGCCGCGAGAGCACCCTAAGGCTCAAGGGATGTCGAGCGGTGAGATCGCCTACATGTCCGCGCTAATGGTACCTCTACTCACTCCCCCACACCAAGGGGTGCAACCGCGCGCTAAGAAGACCTAGTAAAAGCTCACGATTTCGAAAAATCAACGCCTAACGTTCCTATACGCTTCGATACGAGTTCTTACATAGTCGACGAGGCTGCAAGGTCATCCTAAGGACAAGGGGCTATCGAGCCGTGAGACCATCTGCGCTCGTACCCCACACCAAGGGGTGTAACCGCGCGCCAAGAAGACCGCGCAAGGACACAACTCGAACGGAAAGGGAATGAAGGACTCGAACGAAACAAGACATTTAGTACATATTCACACCTAAATGTTTTAAGGCCCCTGGGGCCACGACAGCATGAGTCACAAGCAATAACTAACTTATTACATGGGCCTTTATGCCTAGATTTGGCTCATAGGCCCTCGTCGTCAGTAGGCAAGAGCACCTCATCCTCAAATAGCCTTGCAAGTCGACCCCCAGGTTCTTCAGCAGCCTTGATCAGCCCCAGGTAGGCCATCTCGTTCTCCTCCTCAGATTTGCTCGGGTCGGAGGTGAAGCCATCAGCGACGAGGCCCATGTCATACTCGAAGCCGGAGCGGACGACCGTCATGGCCCTCTTCACACCATGGTGCAGCGCGCTCCGCACCTTCTCGCGTATGAGGCCACCTAGCGCCGTCATCCGGCGCACAAACGAGTTCCCCGACGCGTCCTCCTCGGTGTCGGCGTTGGGCTCGACCCCCAAGCTATCACACACCATAGTATGGCACCTTGGAGCATCTGGTTCCGCCCGACCTCAGCCTCAAGGAGGGCTTGAAACGAGGTGGCGTTCGCCTGGGCCCCGCGCTGCTGCTTCTCTAGCTCTCAAACATGAGATTAAGTCAGCAAGAACAAGAGAGTCCAGAGTAGAGGTCAGAACATGGCAAAAGCTTACCCTCAGCGTGGGTCTGCCAGCCCACGATCTCATCACGTAGTTCGCCGCATGCCTTTTTGGCCGCCCGCAGAGCCTCGCCCTTGTCGTGGATAGTCGCCCTCAACGTCTCGATCTCTCGACTGGTGCCCGAGAGAGCCTTGTCCCTCTCTCAGACGGTCCCCTTCAGTGTCTCGACCTCCTTGGTCAAGCTCCCGACGCAGGCGAAGGCCTGCCCGATCTGTACATTGAGGGCATCACGCTGCCCGCTGACAAGAGCGACGTCCTCCTCGAGCTCCTTCACTCGCACCAATAACGACGCAAGGTCCTCACGGGTTTTGGCCACCTCTTCTCGAGCCTTGGCCGCATCTTCACGTGCCTCGGCCGTAGCATCCTGAGCCTGTGCTGCCTCCTCCTTGAGCACCATGGTGATGACACGAAGCTCATCCGCCTCAGCGCTCTTCTTGGATAGCCGCTTGTTGGCCTCCTCGACCAGAGCTCATTGACGCGGAAGCACCACCCACACGCTGCTCTCATGATGGATGAATAGCAATTTGTGGCACGACCGCTCCTTGAGCTCCTGGTCATAATCAAGACTAAAGTCAGAACCGAGGGGAAAAAGGGGGGGTCGAGCTAAATAAAGCACCAAAATAAACATAGCCTACCTTGAAGGCCCCCGACATGTGCCGGACCAGGGTCTCCGTGACAGCCACAGGGACTGCATGGAGTGCTTGCGGAGCCCCTCGGCGTACTCCTAGAACTTCACCTCATCCTTGTCGTCGAGGGTAAAGAAGGGCTCGACATCGGGATTGGCCGCGTCCCTAAACTCGAGGGGCGAGCGACCCCAGCGTGGGAGCTCCTCCTCTACCCACACAAGCGCTAGCTCCATGAAGTTGGGCCACCTGGCGGACGCCTTCGCCGTGTCATCATCTGGCACCACAGAGGTTCCGGGCTGATCCGTGGCGTCGACCATCTCGATGTCCGCCTTCTCTTTCCCCTTATCAGACAGGGGATCATTGGACGTGAGGTCGATCACGGTCGCCAACGGCCCTTGGGGTGGAGGTAGCCCCCCACTAGCCGGTGCCTCGGCCTGAGCGCTGGGCAGCGGTGCGGCCACCTCTTGCTCTGCCTCGACCACTAGCCTCCCCGGCTGGCTCACCTCTCGCGGCTTCGCTTTCGGTTGCGGCTGTGACGATGGCTCTTGCTGCTGCTGCTGTTGTGGCTCCTCCCGCTCTGCCTGCAACTCTGGCAGCTCCTCCTCCATCCCCGCATCTTGCAGGGTCTCCACCATGCTCCTCGTCTCCTCCACATTCGCCTGCCCTACATCGCGGGCGGATGTTGCGGCCTCATCGGCCTCGATGCTCTCCAGGGTCCTCGTTGTCAACCCTGGCTCTTTTCCATCATCCCTAGACCGATCGAGCCTGGTAACGCCTGGAGCAGCCTCGACCCGCTCTGGTTGCTCAGGGCGTCCCCAGCTCCGACGCCCTCCTAGGCACTCGCACCGGCCTTAACGGCAGACTCCTTCAACTTGAGCCGCTCCGTCACCACCTGGTATCTTGCAACCCAGGCGACGGTGGTGGCTGGCGTCTGCATCATCAAAGCGGCGCCGACCTTGAGCGCCTTGGTAGGCGTCATGGCCGCCGACTCCCCCTTGCGCTTGCGGCTGCACAACAAACAAGAACATGAGAGCGAGAAGTAAAATAAACTCGTGTCAGAGAGGTGATGCAAGACACTTACCCGGACATGGGGATCAGGGGCTTTGCCCCCGGCTTCCCCGAACCACCTGGGGGCTTCTGCGATGGCCCCTCCACCGAGTCTCTAGTCGGCCCAAAACTCCTTGGAGCCTGGGCTGACGACTTCTCTGGGGTCCCCTTCGCCATCGAGGACGTCAGGCCTCGGGTCCTCACGCCGATGATGGTGCCCCGGTTTCAGGCATTGACGTCGCTGGCCCACCCACCGACGAGGTGTGTGGCGACCGGGCATGTGTGCGCAGTGCTGCCGACGTCATCAGAGGGACCCCAGGCTTAGCGAATCCCCTTTCTAAAGTCCCTTCATGGGCCCTCCCTTCTGCTTGTTCTTCCTCCCCCTCGACGAGCGCTGAGGCTGCCCTCGGTGCCTGGGAGGTTGACCCCCCGCTGATGGGTCCCTGCAAGGACAGTAAGTCAGGGAGGTGTGCAAGGAAAGTCACGGTATCATACCGTGACCCGACGTCATTATCATCGCTGTCCTCCTCCTCCTCCGTTGATGTCTCAAAGGGGGACTCCTCCTCAGGGAGACCCTCGAGCCATTGTTGGTGATGGTGTTTTAGCAACGCCTCGCGCTCACGGATCTTCCTATTACGCCGCATCCTCGCAGTGTCTTTTTCCTTCTTTTCCTAGGCCATGGAGAGGCGTCTCACCTGTCGAGCGGCACGATCTTTCGGGACCGGTGGTGGTGAATCCTTGACCGCTGACAGATCATGTGCAGAAAACTCAATGGGTTAAATCTACCTAGGAGAAAGAGGGGAGCTCGACACCGGCGAGACAACACTTACTAGGGGCTCGAATCCCTGGTTGGGCCACATCGGGACTTTGTCGATGTCCTCCAGCTTGAAACCGCCCATCACCCATCGAGCGCGCCGCACCACCTCGTTGAGGGGGAGGGTCTCGTGGGACATCCGACTCCCCTCTAGCGAGATGCCCGGCTTCACCTCGTACAACTGGAGTTGACACTGCATTAGTGGGAGGAACCTCCGACGATGGAAAGCCACGACCACCATGCCCGCGGTCAGCCCGTGCAGGCGAAGCTTTCTTAACACATCGAGGAGTGGCTGCAGTTTTGGCTTATCTTCCTCGACGACGCCGTACGACCAGTTCTCCTTCCGAGACATCAGGACCTGGCTGGAGAAGCTTGGAAGGTAGCCGTCGTCGTTGCGCAGGTAGAACCATCCGTCGTGCCACCCACTGTTCGATAAAATGAGTTGGGCCAGGATGTACAGATCCCCTCGACCCGCCCGCACCTAGATTGTGTAGCTCCCAGCATGCACCACCCGCCGCACCCCTCTCTCACCCGCCTTCTTGGCGAAATGCTCCGCCTTAAAGAGGTGGAGCTACAGCTTCCAGTGGGGCTCGACCCCCAAGTATCCCTCATAGACAGCCACAAAAATGGCGGCCTGTGAGATAGAGTTAGGGGCGAGATGATGGAGTTCCACCCTGTAATAATGCGGGATGGTCCGCATAAAACGGCTCAGCGGTCCTCCGAGCCCCCTCTCGTGGAAAGCGACGAAGCTGACCACGTATCCCTCTGATGGCGCCGGCTCCCGGTGGCAGGTCGGTGGCACCCTCCACTCCGGCAGGTCCCGGCTGGTCCTTGGAAGCAGGAGACCATCTCAGACGAGCTCCAAAAGTTTCTTCTCTATCACCGAGAAACGAATCCACGGTTCTGCGTGGAGGACCAGGCTCTTTCCCGCCATCAGCGCAAGGTTTCGGCTACAGCGGCGGAATAAGAGGGATGACGGCGGTAGAAGAGAACGGCTGATGGAGGCAAAGGAAGGGGCACGCGGTTGCAAAGGGCTAGGAAAGAACAAACAAAACCCTAGGTTCCACATTTATACCCCGGTGAAAGACCAACGGACGGATCCGACGAAAAGGTAAGTACAGTTTCCACATTCAATACCCTTACCTAACCGCTCCCTCGAAATCCGCACGCATGGGCACGTGTCGGCCGTTCACTCGCTAACCGCCTGCCACGCCGCCCACTAGCACGCCATTTCCGCTTCCTCCCAAAAAAGATGCACCCCAACGGGCGGGAAGGAAGGCTCACAGGCGGACACTTCCAGGCGAAGGAACCACAGGCTCCGAGCCCACTTCAAATCTCATGGGTTTGAAAGCTGGCCCTCGACCGGGGTTCGACAGCTGCCCTCGAGTAACCCGAGTAAGGGATGACTAAGAGTGGGCCCATACAAGGCCAGGACTCGAGCCGCTTCCTCGAGACGGCCTCAGACATATTCGAGGCTAAAGGAGGGGTTAGCGGTGGAATCCCCCCGGAGGGAGGCATCGAGCCCTCGGATCCCATCGAACGGAGCCGAGATCCACGTGACAACTCTTTGGCATTTTTGGAGAGCACCTCCACGGCCGCTAGCCGGCCCCTACCGGATGGGGCACAGGCTCTCACTCGAATTACCCGCTAGCAGCTCACCATGGATCATCAGAGCTCACCCATCAGGGGTAGTACGACGGTCACATCCCTCCTCCTTTCATGAAGGACGCATGAGGGTCACACGATAAAAAACGGGTAGGACCCTAATCAGCCTCACGCACACGAGGCTCGGGGGCTTGCCCTCATTAAGCTAGCCTCAACGAAAGAGGACTAAGCGTGCCACGAGGGCTCAAGCACGGGAGCGCCCCCCAACATAACATACTAAAAGCCCTCGAAGGAGTCACCCACTCCTCCAAGGCCTCGAGGGCTACACCCGGCGGGTGCACTCACATGCACCCACCGGAAGAGCGACGATGCTACGACTTCAGTTCATAACTCGCTGAGCCTCTGCGAGAATGTCCACACTCATGTAAAGGCTCAGGGGCTACTGTTGGGTACCTAAATTAGGGGTACCTAAAATCAACGATTAAAAGGAGCAAACCCTCGAGGAATCCGCGCCCTAAAGACCCCCTAAAAATCAAATCAAAACTCCATCTGCACAGATGCGTCGATCCAAGACCGCGAACGGAGCACCCTCGACTAAGTTTTGACTCGTACGAGGAATCCTCGACTCCGAAAAACTTCTGACTCGTATGACCCGGGGTCGAGTAGGTCAACCCCTCCTCATCCACCTATTTACTGACAAAAGCATTCAATGCAACCACTTCCACTAACGTGGCTACAGCGCCACCAGCATGGGAGCAGCATCCATGTCTAATCCCACTTTTTACTGCCCATCACGGGATGGGCGGTGAAAAAGCTGCCACTATGCACATCACGTCAAGTACTGTTCTACCATCGATGCCCCCTCGACTCACAAGATGACAACCACCACGCCCGGCTTTTCTGGGGCTCGGCCTTATCCGTCCCTCATTAGCCCCTCAGCTACATCCCGACCCGGCCTTGACCGCCGCTGGTCAACAAAGGAACGACGCTCGCACGTCGACCACAAGGGATCGCACGCTCGCCATAAGATCTGGGGCCTTTCACCGTCCCGTCATCAACACCAACATGACGTCTCAGGGATGGCCGGCCATTACCAGGGCACGTCGCTACAGCGACCTCTACAGCACCCGCCGAACCTTCACCTCTAAGGCACCGCCTTAGGGTTTTAGGGACCCCTGGGCCTTCACTTGACTCTATAAAAGAGAAGGTAGAGGGTTCTCCAAGGGAGAGACATTTTTTCTTCCACTCTTGAGATCAACATCTCAAGCAACACCCCATTTTAATTTTCTTTTGAGACTTGGGATCGGTTCCCTCTCTCACAGCTTGTAACCCCTATGCAAGCACTTCGGTGCAAGGAAATACAACACTCCCCCCCCCGCTGGACGTAGGGCCTTCTTTGCCCAAACCAGGATAAACCCCTTGTGTACTCTCCTTGCATCACCATCCGAATTAGGGAGCACGTAGCACAAATTCACTCGTTGGTCTAGGACCCTCCCAGGTTCGAAACACCGACACTTAGAGTTTGAGGGTCACACTCCTATTGAGGGTGCAGAGGGAGCAGCTTTCCGTGTCATCAGGGACATCATGAGCCAATTTCCCAGTGAGCTTGCAGTAGCTCTAGCTGGCACTTTTCCTAGGGATGATCCTCGAGATGCTATTTGGGTTTAGCCTCTGGGAAGTGCTTTGGTCAGAGGTCCAGATAAGGGACAGGCTAGCGACAACCATGCTATGAGTGCTATGTTTGCCGCTATCAGAGCGTATCAGGGTCTTGAGTGCACCTACTGGACTTTGACTAGCTTGCGTGGTGATGATAAGCTTAAGGCAAGGAAGCAGAAGAAGAAGCAGGCACGTGCTATAGCTAGTTTGCAGAAGCAGTTGGCTGATATGAGCCTACAGCAGGACCAGGCTATAGAGAGAGGTGATGGTGCTATGCAGCGGGTGCATACGTTGACTCAGGCCAACAACAATGCAGACCACATGATTGGACAGTTGGTTCAGGAGAGGAATGAAGCTTGGAACGAGAGGGACCTTTTGATACAGAGGGTCGATGAGCTAGAGGAGTATAACGTCAACCTGCACTAGGAGTTTCACGTGCTCTACAATGGGGTTGGCCCATATGCTCCTCCAGACGCCGCTGGCATGGACATCGACGACGACGACGAGGATGAGCCTATAGCTTCACCTGGGGGCAATGGTGACATCTCTGACCCCGACGACAGCCCCGAGGAGTAGGCTAGTTGCCTTGCGCTAGTGTTTAGGTCCTATCGCGATGACCTTTCCTCTGTCAGCATGTAACTTAATGTATCTTGTTTCGAACTTCTGAGACTTGGCATGTGGTTGGAACTTGGTTTGTAATGCGATATCTGAACGCATAAAAGTCTAGTGTATGTATGCTGGCAATTTGGTTGTATGGACGTGATGTTTGCAGTGGAAGTAATTTAACTAGTGATGTTGTTTTAATTGGGATGCGATTATTGTGCCTCTGTTTTATTGTATGAATTTATTCTCTCTAGTGAATTCAGTACGACATAATTTTTCATTCACTCACAATTA
Organism: Saccharum hybrid cultivar R570; assembly: GCA_038087645.1. Taxonomy (NCBI): domain Eukaryota; kingdom Viridiplantae; phylum Streptophyta; class Magnoliopsida; order Poales; family Poaceae; genus Saccharum; species Saccharum hybrid cultivar. The sequence continues at coordinate 4,468,879 of JAQSUU010000354.1, read as the reverse complement.
CTACAGCTTCACTCAATCATTACGTGTTGCTGAAATATGCAAATGGCAAATACTCATCGTACCACTTATGAGGCCGCTGAGACAGGTGGTAATGGTGCTAGGGTAGGTGGTAGTGGTGGAAACAACGACAACAACAATGAGCCCCACCATGAACCGCATTTGCCACCTCCTCCCCCGCTCACTCCAGAGGTGTTCTTTGCACAGTTGCTCGGGAGTCAGTGCAACACGGAGCAATCTCAGAAAAACCTAGAGGATTCTCTGCATACCATTGCCAACAATGTTCAACGTGGTAACATCAGGGTGGTGGCAATGGGGTAAATCGGTACAGCAACTTCAAGGATTTTATGGACACTAGGCCGCCAATATTCAAGGAAGCAACAAAACCACTTTATGCTGAAGAATGGATCAACACCATGGAAGATAAATTCCGTGTGTTGAGGCTGACTGAGGTACTAAAAACTGAATATGATGCACATCAGTTGCAAGGGCCAGCGGGAATGTGGTGGAAGCACCATCGCACCACCTTCCCTCCAAATGCTCAGATTTCATGGAGAGAGTTCACTGAGGCCTTCCGTGGAGTTTATATTCCACCCGGGCTGACCGAGATGAAGTTGGAAGACTTCTTGGCATTGAATCAGGGCACCAAAACCGTGACGCAATATTTGCATGCTTTCAACAACTTGTGTCGTTATGCTCTCGACATGGTTGACACAGATGCTAAGAGAACTGCCAGTTTCAAGAGAGGACTGAATCCAAAGATGATGAAGCATGTGGGTACCAACACCCGTGCCAGATTCAATGACTTTATTAGTGATTGTCTGAAGCAGGAAAAGAACAACAACGCTAGTACCGCAGCCAAGAGTCGCAAGAGAGCACTAGAGGGTGGTCCGTCCCAAGCAAGAGCACCTGTAGGAGGTCATCCTCCCTATCATCCATCTGCACCTGGCGCTAGGTTTAGGCCACCATAGCAGAGAGGTCAGAATTTTAGGGGACCGCAAAAGCCTTATAAAATGGCAGTGCAGCCAGCCAAGACAGCTGCAACTACGAGATAGGGCAGTTCCAAGGGAGCTGTGGGATCTACTGGTACAGTGAGGGGACCCTGCTACAATTGTGATCAACTAGGCCACTTCTCAAGGTTCTGTCCTTATCCACCCAAGAAGAAGCAACAGACCTATCCTGCTCGAGTGCATAGCACGACTATTGATGAGATCCCTAAGGGAGAGCCCATAACTGCTGGTAAGTTTCCTGTCAACCAACACCCTGCAGTTGTTCTATTTGATTCTGGATCATTGCATTCTTTTATGAGTCAAGCATTTGCACGGAAACATGAACAACTATGCATAGAATTGGGTTATGGTTATCGTATAAGTTCAGCGGGGGCTGATGTTTTGACCAATCAGATGGTTCGAGGGGCAACCCTTGAACTAGGTAGTAGAAATTTTTGAGTGAACTTGATAGTTATGCCTGAACTAGTTCTGGATGTCATTATAGGGATAAATTGGATGAAGGATTGGGGAGCAGTTATAGATACGGGGAGTCGAGTACTTACCCTTAAGGATCCCCAGGGTGAGGGTACTTTCCAAGTACCATTGCCTCGGAGAACGGACCTTATAAGTGTGACATGTGCTACAGAAGTTATTCCTATTCATCAGATTCTGGTAGTGTGTGAGTTCTTGGATGTGTTCCCAAATGAGTTACCTGGTCTTCCGCCAGATAGGGATATTGAGTTTGGAATTGAGTTAATCCCCGGAACAGCTCCGATTTCAAGGAGACCCTATCGGATGCCTCCGGATGAATTAGTTGAGCTGAAGAAGCAACTAGAAGAGTTGTCGAAAAAGGGGTTTATCCGGCCAAGCAAGTCTGAATGGGGATGTCCCGCCTTATTTGTGAAGAAGAAGAAAGAGGGCACATTGAGAATGTGCGTCGATTATAGACCACTTAATGCTGTAACTATCAAGAATAAGTATCCCTTGCCTCATATTGATGTTCTGTTTGACCAATTAGCCAAGGCTAAGGTGTTCTCCAAGATAGATTTGAGATCCGGTTACCATCAGATCAAGATTAGGCCACAAGATATACCAAAAACCGCATTTTCCACTAGATACGGGTTGTACGAGTATCTTGTCATGTTCTTTGGCTTGACAAATGCTCCTGCATACTTTATGTTTCTGATAAATACAGTTTTCATGCCAGAATTGGATAAGTTTGTGGTTGTGTTCATTGATGATATTCTGGTGTACTCTGAGAATGAGAGGGATCATGAAGAGCATCTGAGAATTGTCTTGACTAGACATAGAGATCATAAGCTATATGCTAAGTTTAGCAAGTGTGAATTTTGGTTGAAGAAAGTTCCTTTCCTTGGTCACATTCTATCAGAAAATGGAGTTTTAGTTGATCCAAGTAAGGTGCAAGAGGTTATGGATTGGAAGGCACCGACCACAGTTCCTGAGGTTATGAGTTTCTTAGGATTAGCTGGTTACTATCGTCGTTTCATACCCGAATTCTCGAAGATTGCCAAGCCAATGACCAGTCTACTACAGAAAGATCACCGGTTTGTTTGGACAGAGGAGTGTGAAGCGGCTTTCCACACCTTGCGAAAACTGTTGACCACTGCTCCTGTTCTAGCACAACCGGACATTGAGAAACCATTTGATGTGTTTTGCGACGCATCAAAAACTGGATTGGGCTGTGTTCTTATGCAAGAAGGAAGAGTCATTGCTTATGCCTCATGTCAGTTGAGAAAGCATGAGGCCAACTATCCGACACATGATCTTGAACTTGCTGTAGTGGTGCATGCACTAAAAATATGGAGACATTATCTACTTGGTAATGTGTGCAATATTTTCACAAATCACAAGAGTCTTAATTACATCTTTACCCAACCAGAGCTAAACATGAGACAGCGAAGATGGTTAGAATTAATCAAGGATTACAATTTGAATGTGTAGTATCATCCTAGAAAGGCCAATGTAGTGGCAGACGCTTTGAGTAGAAAGTCACATTTCCTGAATGTACAGCCATTACTTGAAGATGGGTTCAATCTGATGCACCCTGCTATGTTACATACTATTCAAATTAGTTGCTCTTTGGAGAGTAAGATAATAGAAGGCCAGCAAACAGATAAGGGAATATTCCACATCAAAGAGAAAATTAAAGAAGAACCATCTAAGCACTTTAGGGTGGATGAACAGGGCGTGTTATGGTTTGATGACCGTCTTGTTATTCCCAAGGATCGAGAGCTTAAGAATAAACTCATGGATGAAGCTCACCTTTCTAAGCTATCTATCCATCCCGGGAGTAGTAAGATGTACCAAGAGCTGAGACCTCGTTATTGGTGGACCAAGATGAAGAAAGAAGTTGCAGCCTATGTTGCCAGAAGTGACACGTGTTGTAGGGTGAAAGCTATTCATATGAAACCTGCCGGTTTGTTGCAACCCTTGTCCGTACCTAGTTGGAAGTGGGATGATATAAGTATAGATTTTATCTCAGGTTTGCCCACTACCCAAAAGGGGCATGATTCGATTTGGGTGATTATGGATCGTCTTACCAAGACCGCTCATTTCTTACCTGTCAAGACAGATTTTTGACCACCTCAATATGCTGAGAAGTACATTGTAGAAATTGTGAGATTACATGGTATACCAAAGATTATAGTATCTGATAGAGGGCCATAGTTCATGGCTCACTTTTGGAAACATTTACACAAAGGATTGGGAACTAGTTTGATCCGTAGTACTGCTTATCATCCTCAGACAGATGGTCAGACTAAACGAGTTAATGCTATTCTCGAGGATATGTTAAGAGCATGTGTGTTGTCTTCCAGGGGTTCATGGGAGTCATGGTTACCTTTAGCTGAGTTTGCTTATAATAACAGTTATCAAGAAAGTATCAAGATGGCCCCATTCAAAGCTTTGTATGGCAGAAAGTGTAGGACACCACTGAATTGGGTCGAGCCAGGAGAAAGAAGGTATTATGGTATTGACTTTGTAGAAGAGGCCGAGAAGAAAGTTTATATTATTCAACAAAATATGAAGGCAGCCCAATCACGTCAGAAAAGTTATGCACATAGAAGGAGACTGCTTGTGTTTGAAGTTGGTGACTATGTTTATCTGAAACTCACGCCAATGAAGAAGAAACGGTTTGGAGTCCGAAGAAAGCTTGCCGCTAGATTCGTAGGACCATACAAGATCTTGGAAAGAAGGGGTCCAGTAGCCTATAAGTTAGAGTTACCTGAGACAATGAGTACCGTCTTTTTGGTTTTCCATGTATCACAACTCAAGAAGTGTTTGCGTGTTCCGGAAGAAAGCATAGAACCTCGAGGCATAAAACTCAAATCAAATTTGGTGTATCGTGAGCAACCGGTTCGAGTTTTAGACACTAAAGAATGTGCTACTCGGAATAGTGTGGTGAAAACATACAAGATACAGTGGAGTCATCATGATGAGGGGGATGCAACTTGGGAAACGGGAGAATATCTACAAACAGCTTATGAAGATTTTTATAACAAATGGTTCGTAACCCAAATCTCAGGACGAGATTTTTATAAGGGGGAGGGCTGTAACACCCCGGTGTTACGCATGCATTTAGCATTGCCAATCATACACATGATGCATCATTTGCATTCATAATCACATGTTAAGTAAAGTTTAAGTTTGAGTTGAAACATGTGAAATGTTGCTTTGAAACGTGAATGTTGCATACACTTGTTAGGTTTATTTTTGCCCTAATCATGCTAGCTAGATCAATAAAACATGGTTGGTTGTAAATACAAATCACATAGAAATAATTATCATGCAATGTGGAGCAAAGTTTGTATTCAAACTTTTGGCAAAATATGCTTTTGAAAATATTATTAAAAATGGTCAAAAACCCTCTATAATTAGCTTTTACATCCCAATTCAAAATCTAGGCAAAATTTTTAGTTGGTCCCTAAAGCAAAGTTGTAGAGGATTAAATTCTAAGCAACTTTTATTTTTGGGACATTTTCAAAAGAAGTCATTTTCTTTCTCAAAATGGGATTTGAAAACTGATATTTGAAATTTATTTGAAAAAGGAATTTGGAAAATCAATTTTCTCACTTATCAGGCCGTCGCCACCTTTTCAGCCCACTGGCCAAAGCCGGCCCAGCCTTCTCTCCGCGCACCTGCGCCTCTCCCTCGGCCCAGCCTGGCCTCCGCGGCCCAGGCCCACGCCCGCGCGTCATCTCCTCCCCCGCCCGCGTGGACGCGTCATCCGACCGCGTCAGGCGAGCCGTGCCACGTGGCGAGCGCATGCCGGCGACGCTGGCCGGGTGGCGTCCGTGGCCCCCATGAGTGTGTGCCTCACCCGTTTTCAAAGCCGCTCAGCTCTGCTCCTCCCTACCTTCTCCATTTTCCTCACTCGCGCTGCATCTCCTCCCTCGCCCCGCACCGAGCTCTGCTCGCGCTGCCCTCGCCACCGCAGCTCCGCCGGCGAAATTGGCCGCCGGTGGTCCACCGTCGCCCACAATCGCGCGCACATCACTCCGCCTCACTCTCCGACACCCGGTGCTCGCTGCAGGTTCACCATTTGAGCAAGGTAGAGTCACCTTGAGCGGTTTCGCCGCTGTCGGTCATGGCGCTGCCGCACTTGACCTCGCCGTGGAAAGGGCTTCCCCGTTCCTTCTCTCTCCTCTTGAGTCACCTTCGCGTGTTCGTCATCCTCTCGTGGACCCCATGCACGCTCCGCCATGCTCGGTCGTGGCCGGCAACGGCCGTTGGCCTGCTACCGCGCTGTCGTGGCGCCTTGGATGCCGGCGTGGCCGTCTCCCCTCGGCCCCCACTAAGCCAGGTCGGCCTTGGGCCGGAGCCCGAGCCAGGCCGCCTCGCCTTTATCCCCGCTCGGTTGCTCAGGCCGAAAGCGGCCGTGGGCCAGTCCGTTCCCGTGGGCCGGCCCAGTTTAATAAGGAGAAATGTTTTCTGTTTTTCTTTTATTATTTGAGAAGAGAAATACTTTGGAAAATGTTTGTGTACTCATTTTTGCTCCAAAAATGATGAAATAAATTTTGTTGTGATCCTCATGGCTAGATCTAGGTTTAAAAATATTGTATGTCAGTTTTGTGACACTTTTCTGTGGAGTTTTATTGAATCATTGAAATTGCTGTTTTCTTGAGAAATACATAATAAATCATAGAAAGATCAGAAAAATATGATTCCAAGTTTGTTACTCTTCTTGTGTAATGTAATTTCTAGGAAAAATATATGTCATACATGTTCTATAGAAAATTTTTGATGTGCAGTTCAAGTGCCTTTAATGGCTGATTTTTGTTATTTTTGATAGAGAGCAAAATTTGTATAAAACATGTATGTGATAATTTTTGTACAATGATTATTGACTATGTAGAACCTAGGAATAATGCTAAATCTGTTGTTTGATACTTTTTATAATACAAAGTATTTTCATGCTCACATTTAGGCCCTAGCTTGTCATTTTTGTGTAGGCTGTTCCACTTATCCAAATGCCATGAAAGTACTGTGCTATGGTAATTTTCTAAGATTTTTCTATGCTATAAAAATGGATGTTGCTATTCAAACCTAGTGTTAATTGGGGTTTAATTAAATCTTCCTTTATACATGATTAAAGAATTAATGAAGCTTTGGTGTATCTTTAAAGCATTTCAAGGAGATGGGTTAACTTAGCATGTTAGTAGTAGAAGAGAATGCAGTAGATGACATGTACTTGTAGTACATGTTCTTGGATGATATTGACTACCTTGTATGAGAATTGTACTATGCTCTACCCATTAAAACAAATCATGCTCATCTACCTTGCATGCAAGCATATTCATTGTGTACATTTCACCCGATGCACCTTTTGCATAAGCACTTACGCACCTGTATCATATAGGGTCGCAAACCGAGAGTCCAGTCGTCGTACCCAAGGAGCCCGAGGAGCAGCTCGAGGTGCAGCCTCAGGAGGTGCCCGAAGCAGATGAGGAGGACGTTGAGGAACTTCCGGAGTGCCCCGATCACCGCCCGAGCTCCTTCGAGAGACGCAAGCCCCGGAGCATTTTCTCCCTCGGTTTGCAATTATTAATTAATGCTTTATTTTAATTGCTGCATTACGTTCAGGAGTTGTCTGCAACCGTTGCTGCATTATACCTTGTTTACCTTTATTATACTATATCCTTGTTACCCTGGTATCCGCAGTCGAGTCAATGCTTAGCTGGCTTAGACCGGTAGAAGTCGGGTGATTTTCTGTCACCTGCGAGCTATAGGTGGTTACCTAGATCTGCTCGGATAACTATGTCGTCATTGTATAACTAAGTGTTAATTTGAAGTTGAGACTGAACGGAGACTTACAGGGTTTCGGACTATAGTGCTTTCTGTCTGTGTCGATTAAGGACCGACCGTTGTTGGGCCTCGGGTCATGTTGAACGCATGCCTTACATTTAGCTGGCCGAATAACGTACCTTTTGACCGTGAAGCTGGGAGATTATTCGGGCCGAGTGGATTGCCTGCAGTGCACTGTACCAGAGCAGGTGTGGTTGGACACGGGGGTACGATGAAAAGATCGAAAGGCAGTCAGTCGGCCCCCGGGTACATGTGGTTCCTAGCAAACTCGAGATTTTCCTGGATAGTTGACTCGGTGACCAATACCTCACTTTAGCGGGTGAGTGAGGTTTGTGTAAGGAATAAATTACCAGCTGGTTAATAATCGATTCGAAACGCCATCGTTCACTGGATAGTGAACACTTAACTTGAGTTACTTCATCGTAGTAATGTTGATGGAACACTTGGACAGTTATAATGGATATGACATTATGGAAGTTGTTAATGATCATTGGTTATCATTGTTTGCTTAATCACATGCTTGCTCTAGTATAGGTGTAAATGTAGTCGACAGGTTAATGATTAACTTGACATAATGCTTTTGGAAAAGGTTCTTGAAATGCTAAAAATGCCTTTTTGCAAATGAGTCAGCTACCCTACTATAAAGCCCTTCATAATCCTTGGTGTCACTTTATTTTTGGTTATGTCAGGTAAGTCTAGCTGAGTACCTTCTCGTACTCAGGGTTTGTTCCCACTTGTTGCAGATGGGCAGATGTATTACGGCTACTGTATCAACTGCCTTTATCCTGCGATGGGTGATGCTTAGGACCATGGGCAATGGTCATTTCTTACGTCTCACCTAATGCTTTTGTTGGAGATGATCATCGGCTGGCACTGTACTTGAACTCCGTGTGAGTGTGTGTGGATTTGAACAACTTGCTTTCGATACTTTCTATTTGAACTCGGTTTGTAATAACTATGTTTAAACTCTGATGTATCTGTGATGTGAACTTTTATGTAATATGTGATGGTGACCGCTAAACTTATTACGATCTTGGCTGGTATGTGAGTTGGTTTGAAATCCTTCGTGATTTCACGGACTACCGGGTTATACGGGCTTAAGTTTGCTAAATCGTCTGCTCTGGCGGGTGATTTTCTTACTTAATTTTGTATAATTGGTCGGTTCTATTACAAGCGGCGTCAGAGGCCGGTCTCAGGCGAGGCGGAGTTGTACAATGCCGATTCTAGGGCTCGGACGAGGCGGTGATGTTGCCGGGGGTCGGCCTATGTCTGAGACCCCAGGGCTGAGACCTCGGGCGAATCGGAGGAGTTCCGAGACCCCTCTGAGGGAGGCCCCGAATGAAGTGGAGAGATGGGCTGGTTCGCTCACATGTCTTGCTGGAGGCCCAGCAAGGGAGAGTTTAGCCTGTCTCTCCTTTGTTGATCTCTCTCATGAGGCCGGGTGATTTTCCATCACAATTTGGGTACACCTAATTGTGGTACCCGACAGTAGCCCCCGAGATTATGAAGGAGTAGGGATACTCTTTCAGAGGCTGTACGTCAGGTTTTCTCTTTGCTGGGCTTCTAGCCGGGTCATTGCCGGGGCCTCGGCTTGCCTTTGTATTGCTTTTTTCCGGGGGGTGCGTGCGAGCGCACCCGCTGGGTGTAGCCCCTGAGGCCTTGGAAGGATAAGATATGCTTCCAAGGTCTTGATTTTCTGTGGGGTGCAAATCCGAGGCCTCATCCTTCATTCAAAGGTAGCCCCAAGCCTCTGCTCATGGCAAGAGGTCGGTCAAAGGCTTGTTCCAGGTTATAAAAGGGTCGTTCAGTGGGCCTCAAAACCATTTGATGGGCTCTGAGGGCTCGGTGCCTCCCTCCGATGGGATCCCACTGGTTGATGCTCGCGGGTCCTGGGTATGGCTTGGGGATGTCCCGGGCATTATTGCTCGAGCTTTTTGTCCCGGGGTGACTGTTGAACTTCTAGGCATGATAGCCTTCGATCCCTTGGATTGTAGAGGGTTTTTTACCCGCGCTTCCTTCTCGGAGAAGGCACCTAGCGAGAGGGTCGGTCATCTGCTGCACGCAGAGGATGGGCGCGCCTTTTTAGGTAGTTTTCTTAGGGAGGCAGAAAGGGCGCTACGATGGCTGTGGTGAGACTGGACGTTACGCCCGTGGGCAGGTCTGTTAATGCGGCGCATGCGTATGCGCGGCTGGCGAGAAGAAAGAGAAAGTAATCATGGCAGTTTTTGTAGTTTTAGCATTAAATGCGCAGGATTCAGTTGCCTCCTTAGATTCGCTGGTTCGCCTTCCCGTTTTTGCTATATAAACACGCGTCGGGCACTGTGTCTCCTTATCTTGCCATCTGCTTTTGTCTCCCTTGCTCCTGAACCATAGGGAAAGAAGAAAAAAGGGAAGAAACACCCTCGCTGCCGTTGCCCCATCGCCGTCAATCCCATGGCCGCTGCCGCTTTGCCCGTGGAGCCCTGGAGTCGCTCTTTCGTGACCCAGGGGCAGTTGGAGGAGCTCATCGAGGTGGGTCTTCTCCGTCCCATCACCAGTGCCATTGCACCGGAGTGGATTGCGCCGGAGGAGGGCGCCAACGTGCCAAATCCGCCCATGAACTATGTCCTCAGCTTCGTGGCGTTCCATGAGCGGGGGCTGGGGGTTCCCGCAAGCCGGTTCCTGCGAGTGCTCCCCCTCTGATATGAGGTGGGGCTCCACAATTTCAGCCCCAACTCCATCAAGCAAGCGGCTATCTTCGCCGTTGTGTGCGAGGGGTACCTGGGCATCCCTCCCCATTGGAACCTCTGGCTCCACCTCTTCAAGGCGGAGCACTTCACCAAGGCAGCCGAGAGTGGGGGCTTGCGAAAGATGGTGAGGGCCGGAGGATGCACCCTGCAAGTGCGCTAGGAGCGTTCGAGCTCATACATCCCTGCCCAGCTTACATCGTCAAACAGGGGATGGCAGGAGGGCTGGTTCTACCTCTGCAATGACGATGGCCGGCTGCCTTCGTTCACGGGCCGCGTCGTGACGGAGAGGCTGTCCAAGTGGAGATGGGGAGTCCCCAGCGCTGAGCAGCCTAGGCTGTAGCCCCTGCTTGATGCCCTAAACAGGATGAGGGACGGCGGTTTGACCGTGGCCGGGGCCATCGCTGCCTTTCATCGGTCATGGCCGGGGCCATCGCTGCCTTTCATCGGTCACGTGTGCTACCGCTGATGGCACGGCGGTTGCACTTGGATGAGATGGAGGAGGGAGTGCCGTTGGAGGGGTGTCGGATGTCCGACACTTCTCTTACGGCGATCGAGGTTACCAGGAGGGTGACCTACACGGTGTCCACGGGGTTCACCCTGGCGGACTTCAACCGGGTCAAGATGCATCCCACCCGAGGATACATTTCACTGGTGAGTACGGTTATCCCCCTTGTACATCCTTGATTCTTCATGGGTTTCCTCTTCTGTTACTGATGTAGTCTCATTGTTAGGGATTAGAGAGGGTGGTGAAGGATTTCGAGCCCTCGGTCCCGGAGGACCGCGAGAGGCGAGAGTGGAATCGCCTCCTAACTGAGGTACAGAAGCAGAAAAAGGATGCCACAAAGAGGAAGCGCGGTGAAACTATCCACGCGAGAGAGACCCTGGAGAAGCGCCATTGGCAGCAGGAGAGCGACGGACTTCCTCAGGAAGAGTCCCTGTCGGAGCTGGACTCGAACGACGGGGACTTTGATATCTTTTCGGATGAGGAGGAGCAGGGCTTCAGGGGCCTGGCGCCCCCACAAGGTGCTCCTGCTAGGGGACCTCAGGGGAGCTTGATGCTCTCGGAAGAGAGGGCAGGGGTCTGGCCCCTTGGCCCTAGTGAGATGATGGTGCTGCAGGGGGGCGCTACCTCGACGCCGAGGCCCGATAGGCCCGGGGGAGCCCGACACTCTCGAAAGGAGATGGGGACGCCTCGGAGTAGAGGGCTGCCCCCTCCAGGACGTCGATGTCTGTGCCTGAGGTGGGGGCGACAGGCAAATCCTTCGAGGAGGTACCTCCGCCCCCCCTCAAAGGACTGAGGAGGTGTACGCGACTGCCGGAGGTCGGCCTCCGGTTCATGATGCCCTAGCGTCGCCTAACCTAGGGTCTTCCACGGTAGAGGTCTCCGTTGCCCTGCCGTCGCCGCCACTGCCGTCGCCCCAACGACAGGAGCCCGGGGCAGGGGCAGCCATAGCGGTCGTCACGGCAACGAAGAATAGGAAGATGGTCTTCCCCAAGTCGAGGTACGCGCAACAAGACAACTTCGTGCTTTGTTATGATTCTTCTTTATTCCCTTAACCAAGCTGTTCCACCTCTTCCTGCAGCGTGCGCCAGAGGGCCGGAGTGTCTCCCTTGGTGCCCTAATAGGCGCTCAAGTCGGGGGCGCTCTCCTCTCCCGGTGAGGTCCAGTGGGCGGCTACTGCCGGAGCCGCCCTACAGCATGGAGCCGCCTTGGTCCACGCCGATGAGGCGGCACGAGCCACGCAGGAGAAGGCAGCCACCGAGGCTGAAGCTGCGAAGAAGCAAGAGGCTGGAGCAGCCATGATTGGTAGGGCCTCGGTGACTGAAACCGATCAGGCCACGATGGCCAAAGTCGACAAGGCCGAGGCGGCCAAGTCCTCTAAGGAAGCGACGCTTATCGACGTGGGGAAGGTGGTGGCTGAGACGGCCTCAGCGTCGCCCCAGACAGGAGACCAGCCGGGAGGTCATGGCGGGGAGAGGAAAATCCACACCATCTCCTCGGACGAGCCTCCTAGGCCACATGGGAAGGGGGTGCTGGATGTTGAGGTGTCTAGTACGGCAGAGATGGCCGTCCCATCGGCACCGGAGGGGCCAGAAGTCGAGGGGAGTTTGGCTATCGTCCCCGTTGGGACCAATCCGTGGGTCGACCCAGTGCCTGTTTTCATGGGCAACTCCGAGGAGGCAGAGGAGGCGCACTGGGTTGTCCTTGGTGGGTTCGGGAGACTGGCTGAGCAGTCTTTGAGGACGGCGCTCCATATCCTCACCCAAGATCTTCCTAACGCTACCGAGATAAGTCCCTTTCTCTTTTCCCAAAACGCTTCCTCCTGCCCCTGAGTCCTCATGGAAGGCCCTGAGACTTGCTCTCCTTGTTTCAGGAACTTAGGGAGAGGTCTCGAGCTAAAGCCAAGCTCCTCCACCGACAGGAAGGTCTCCGGGCTCAGCTTGAACAGCAGAGGGAGTCTCTTGCCAGGGCGAACGGGTTGCTGGCCGAGAGGAGCGCTGAGACGGCAGATCTCCGCGTGCGCTGTTTTGACTTGAAGGCGGAGTTAGTCGTATCTCAAGGGGAAATCACCTCCCTGGCAGAGAAGATGTGAGTGTTGGAGGATGGGCTTGCTCGGGCGAGCACCGAACGGGATGCCCTAAAGGCTAAGGTGGAGCAAGAGGCTGCTGCCGCCCAGAGCCTCCATGCTGAGGTGGCAAAGATAAAGACAGAGCTCTAGCTGAAAGAAGGTGCCATAGCTCAGGCCGTCCAATTGGCCGAGGTGGCCTGCGTAGAGACTCTGTAGTGGAAGCAGAAAGCGGAAGGTAATGTTCCTTTGATTGTATTCTGAGTTTTGACCGCTGCATTGGCGCTTATCCCTTTGTTTTCGCTTGTTTGGGGCAGGCTTGGAGATGAATCTGGCCAATGCCACCACGGCCTCTGTCGTGCTGCAAACAGCCTTGGATGCTGAGACCAAGGAGCACGCTGCCCTGCAGAGTGCCGCGAGGGCGGTCTGGATGCTCTCGAGACCCAAGAGGGGGTTCAGTCGGGCAGTTCCCTTTGGAGCTGCCTTACTGCCCTCTATGGCGGTGTGCGTGAGCGAGTACACGACGCCCTCCACACTGGCATGAAGCGGGCTACACCGGTTTCGACCTCCGGCACGTCAGCGAAGGCTTTGTTGACATGCCTGACCCTGACTTGGAGAAGCTTGTTGACGCAGCCGAGGACCCTAGCACCGTCTTGGCGGCCCGTTTTGAGGATGAAGTCGTTCCCCCTCCTCTCGACCTGTGAAGGAGTCTAGACCACTGCGCCCGTGTAATAGGTTAGCTCTTATGGCGGGACAAGCGTGCGGCCCTTCGAGGCCTTTGTAATCAAGACGCTCATTATTCTCGTGTATCATTCTCTTCTGAGTTCCCACACTCTTACGTGCCTTAGAGAGTAAGTTCTATGTGCATTTTTTTGCTGTGTCTCCCGAACCCCTGTCTCTCGTTCTGCACTTGGGCGAATGCCCATGAAGTCTTTCTGGAGCGTGAGTTGTTCCTCAGGCAGGGAGTGGGGAGTGGAGGTGTCGTAGCCCGGGGGCGTAGGCGGTCTCACGGCTCGACCGACCCAGGCTTCGGTATGTTCTCTTGCTCTTTTGGATTTCATGGTTTTTTTCAGCCGAAGTATGAGAGAGAGACTAGGGCGGAGTCTTTTTCAAAAAGGTGGTAAAAAAGAAAGAAAATCGTTGGGACCTAGGGGGGTCCCACCCCCCTTAGCCACCGAGGGAGGCTCAGCCCTGCCAGTGGCAGGGCCGGGCTTCCCTCGTTTCGCGCGGTTAAGGAGAGACGCTTCCATCCCTGCTAGCGGGTCAATATCAATTCTCGAAAGTATGATAAGTAAAGAACGTTTCTTTATTGCTTTCAAGATAAAAATATGTACAAAGCTTGGGATCTTAAGGGTAAAATCGATGTAGCTGCTCGATGTTCTAGGCATTAGTGAAGATTTCGCCCTTCTCGTTGGCCAGCTTGTAGGTTCCAGGCTTTAGCACCTCGGCGATGATGAACGGGCCTTCCCATGGTGGCGTAAGCTTGTGACACCCTTTGTTGGATTGTTTCAGCCTTAGCACCAAATCTCCGACGTTAAGAGCTCGGCCCCAGATGCGTTGGGAGTGGTAGCACCGTAAAGCTTGCTAGTATTTAGCCGAGTGTAGTAGCGCAACATCTCGAGCCTCATCTAACTGGTCCAGCGCTTCTTCACGGGTGGTCTGATTGCCCTGCTCGTCATAGGCTCTAATTCTAGGGGGCGCCATATTCTAGATCCGTGAGGAGGACAGCCTCAGACCCATAGACCATAAAAAATGGCGTTGAACACGTAGCACGGCTTGGGGTTGTCCTTAGACTCTAAATGACCAAAGGGAGCTTAGCGAGCCATTTTCTGTCGAATTTGTTCAGCCGGTTGAAGATTCTTGGCTTTAGGCCTTGAAGGATTGCCGCTGCAACAACATTCTGACTAGCCCTGGCGAAGGGAGAGGGCTGTTCACCCTCCTCATTGTTGTTGATGCGATGGTAGACATCACGGGCCCTGTGTCGGGCTACTCCACCGTCTCCCCGGCCAGAGCGCTCCCTCTCGAGGGTGGCCCTGAGGTGCCCCAGCTACCGGCGGTCCTCTTTGATCTTAGCGTCTAGTTCACGAAGCTGCTCGAGCTCGGCTCGCTGAGACCCCTCGGGGGCCGACACCACGGCCCGCCCCCGCGGGGGCCTCGTGGGAAACACCTATTGACGCGGAGCGTGGGTGCCCTGTTCTACGGGGGTGGCGTCCCCCGACGCTATCTCCTCGACCTCCACGTGAAAGCATTCGCATGAAGGGTCGTAGTTATCCTCATTGGACTCGTAGTAACCAAAGAGGTAGTCGTTCACGGTCATAAACTGGCGCAGATCCTTCGGGTTATGAAGCTCGGAGGAGTCCACTCCAGCCCACCCATCACTATCCTCCGAGGAGTCAATGGTGGATGGCACCGACGTGATCGTAAAGAGCTCAAACGGGGTGCGTAGATGATGCTCGGGAAGCCCCATGTAGGAGCTCATGGTGGGGCGCATCGAGCGGGAGTAACCCGTGGTGGCACTGTTGAGTCCATAGGCAAATGACGACGGGGCTGCCGTGGGCCCTCCAGTCGCCGGCGCGGACCCCATGAAGCGTGACGATCCCCTAGAGCGTCGTCCTACCGATGCGCCCTATGCCAACGGTGCTTTTCCCATGCCTAAGGAAGAAGACAAAAGACGGAAAACCAAGAAAGGACGTCAAACCAACTCTAGGGGCTACATTCAAGAAGTCTATTTTCTTCGAGTATTTGTCATATTGGCCAGAGTTAGACGTCCGCCACGCGATCGATGGTATGCACGTTCAGAAGAACGTGTTTGAAAGCCTAATTGGAACCTTGCTAGACATGAAGGGCAAGACAAAGGAAGGACTAAATTCACGCATTTACATGGTACAGTTAGACATAAAAAAAGAATTTCACCCTGTTCTTCAAGAAAATGAGAAGTACCACCTCCCGACAGTAAGCTACAACCTCAACAATGATGAGAAACATGTGATGTGTGTGTGGTTGAAGAATTTGAAAGTCCAATCTAGATTCTGCTCTAGCATACGGAGTATTGTATTAATGAAAGACCTTACACTCACTAACTACAACTCACATGATTGTCATATCATGCTGACTACTTTCCTCCCTATTGCCATTAGAGCTATAAATCTAGTGTGGATAAAGGTTGTAGTCACACGGTTGTGCTACTTCTTCAACATGATCTCATAGAAGGTGATTGACCGTGATGAGTTGGCGTCTCTTAAGGAATTCACAGTGGAGACAATGTCATAGTTTGAGATGTGTTTTCCCCCAACATTCTTCGATATTATGGTTCACCTTGTGGTGCACTTGGTTCCACAAATAGAGGCACTAGGTCCCATGTCCTTGCATGAGATGTGGATGTATGAGCATTTCATGTCAATACTAAATGGCTATGTATCAACTCGTGCTCGTCCTGAGGCGTCCATGGTAGAGGGGTACTTAACCAAAGAGGCAATTGAGTCTGAAGGTCCATTCTACAACAGGGTCCTAAAAGACCAGGTTGCAATAGGTTTGCCTCTGTCAAGACACGAGGGTAGGCTAAATGGAAGAGGGAGGATGGGAAAGAAATCATTCATCCCGCAAGATTACAATACAGTCCTCGAGGCACATCACAACATCCTACATCAGCTCTCGATAATAGAGCCTTTGATCGAGGAACACATTGATGAGCTTCGTGAACATAATCATGGGCACACGGATGAATGGTTAATGAAGGAACACAAGAATCGGTTCACCTCATGGCTAAGGGAGCATGACATTCCAGATGAGGAAACAATTGAGGAACGCACCATCAAGGTGTTGGCTTCTGGACCATCACGCTAGGTCACGACATGGCAAACCTATGACATTAGTGGCTTCACATACTGTACCAAGTCTAAGGACAAAAAGAGCATGTCACAGAACAGTGGAGTTCGATGTGACGCCTTACACTCTGAAACTGGTGAGGAAACTACATACTTTGGCTTCGTTGAGGACATATGGGAACTAGACTATGGTACATTTCAAATCCCTGTGTTTCAATGTCAATGGGTTGAAGACAAACATGTCACAGTGGACAACTATGGGGTCAGAGTTCTTGATCTAAGTAAGGTAGGCTACAAAGATTGATCCGTGAATAATGGCTAACCGTGCTGCACAGGTCTTCTATGCTGAACAGATCCTTTCTCCTAATGAGAAGAAAAGTACTGACAAGCCGAAGCATATAGTTTTTCCTAGAAAGCAACAAGCTATAGGAGTTGATGGTGTATCTGACCTGGATGAATTTAACGAGTTCAGTGACATGTCTCTCTTTGTAGATGACCATCCAGTAAAGATAAGGAATGTTGAGCGAAGCATCCCACAGAATTCGTTTGATCGTTTCCCTAGGTGCGCCACGATAGACAAGGAAGAATAGTAGCTGCCTAGATTATATTTGTCATTTATCATGTAATCCATTTATGTTACAATGTGTACCTTATGCTACGTACCCTTCTCTGTTTCTATATGTGAGACCATATGCTTATTTCACCTTCATGCAATCTATTTCTATAATCTAGCTTGTATCATCTTCATCTGTAATCCCTAATCTACCCTTAGCTAAACTCTAGCTTAATTAACCCTAAACCCTAGCTAAAACCTAACACAAATAAAGAAGAATACATATATTTTCCTCTATGAATTTCATAAGAAATTAGCATTTAATTAGGAAAAACACAAATCCATTTTTCTAGGTAACAAGAGCACCAAGAAATATATTTTTCACAGCATCTACACAGTACAATAAAGCTAACAAAATTGGATTCATATTTTTCTAGTATCCCTAGAATTATTTATGTATTAAACAAGATATGAGGCATATATTCAATTTAAATCATTTTAAATAAAGCTACATATAAAAGTTTCTCAAACATGGCATTTCATATTTTTAACATGAAGATCATCTCAAGAGAAACACCATAATTTTTTTTCACTAATTTTGGACCAATATTTCTCAAGATATGAATTTTTAAAGCTTTTAAACAATTTCTGCAAATTCATTTAAAAAAACAGAAACAAATTTGGAAATACATTACTACAGGCAGTGGTCAATGCCACCCGCCTGTAGAAACATGTTTCTACAGACGGTGGTCAATACCAACCGCCTGTAGAAATGCGCACCCTATATAAGAAAGCGCAAGAGGCCTGAAATTTTCTAAGTGTCTTGGCGGGCCAGTTTTATGAATCGACGCCGTTAGGCTGCCGAAATCACCCCCTGTCGCCACCTCCGCCGTGTCGCGCCGCCTCGCCATCGTCGTCGCATCGATGAGTTCTCTGCGCCTCCTCTCTCCTCCTCCTCCTCTCTCTCTACGCATTGGGTTGGTGGCGGTGGATGCGGTCAGTGCCGGTGGCGGTGGTGGCGGAGGTCGGTGGCGGTGGCGGAGTGGAGGCAGGTGGCGGAGGTGGACGGTGGGGGTGGCTGGTGGAGGAGGTGGCCGGTGACGGTGGCGGAGGTGACGGAGGTGGCGGGCGCGGGGGCAGCGGAAGTGTGGCGGGCACGGGGGCGGCGGAGGTGTGGCGGGCGCGGGGGCCGAGCAGTTGGGCCAGCCTGCGAGCTAGTGGGCCAGCCCAATTGCTTGGCGGCCTTTTTTATTTTGCTTTGTTTGATAAATATTTATGATGTAATTATTATTTCTTTATAAATATATATGTATGATGTAATTATTATTTTTTTATAAATATATATATGTTTGATGTAATTATTATTTCTTTATAAATATATATATGTATGATGTAATTATTATTTCTTTATAAATATATATGTATGATGTAATTATTATTTCTTTATAAATAATTTTTGCCTATGCTTTATAAATAAGTATTATTTTTTTATGTATGTAATGATGTAATTATTTTTTCATGTAATGATGTAGTTATTATTACAAACTCTACTAAGTAGGATGAAAAGAAGGATGGAAAGAAGGATTCGGACTAGAGTGGGAGGGTGAGTACAAGAAACGTGATCGATACAAGGAAAAAATGGAAAGTTATTTTAAGGAGGAGGCAAGACTTCCAAGAGATGATGTCCAAAATTCTATCTGATCCTCCTCCAGAGTTGATGCAGCGTTTGGCGAGTGCGATGTCTGCTCAACAGATGAGCACTCAGGCTCCCTAGATGCAGCTAGTCCCAACAACACAACCATTGGTGACACAGTGTACCACAACCATTCCAAGCAGTGTCGCGTCAACGGCAAACAAGGTTCACTATCCAGTTGACGACATTGATAGGCCGATGGCTTGCTCCCTAGTCATAAGATATGGTATTAACAATCATTGTACAAGGGAAGTAGTCGTAGGCCTTGCGATCCCAGGACGCAAGTACCATGAGAGCGATATTTCAAAAGACTACTGCAAGGTAGAAGTGTCGACGGTCGTCTAAGGATACGAGGACGACATGCTAGACATCCCCGGTCCCGAGGGCATTGAGAAACTTAAACAGGCTATCAAGAACTTCATCCTTTGGCCTCGACGAGACGTCCAGTTGAGTGAGCCACCACCATCCTCTCAAGCCCCGCCACTCACTCAGGACTCATCAGCACCTGTCGATCCTCTTCCTAACCCACCATCGTCGCCGATCGTGGCTCCTATTGACCCCCCATCATCTCTGCCACCATTCAATTCTCCACCTTCTCCACCACCCAAAGATCCCGAACAAACACGGGAGGCACCAGAGCGGCCAAAGAAGAAATTTCCAGTACCCAAATTGGTTTCCCCCTTCGAGCCAAAGAAAATGACTACCGGCACAGCCAAATTTTTGTCAGGAATTGCACTAAGCCGCACTACACGTACCCTTGACTTGGCTGAGCATGATAAGTTAGCAAAAAAGCCTAAGGTAATTACCGTAAGTATCAGGAAGCCAACAATGGACGATTACAAAAATATTCCTGATAAATACGTGCCTGGAAGGCCTCTACTCAAGTGGGATACACTCAAGAAGATCCCAGCTGGTGTTAAAAGGCTGCAAGACTGGTACATGAGAGCATCCTCTGTTGGCATCGACACCATCAATGTGTCTATACCACCAACTGCATTTGTTAGTGGCAGACAAATGGCTATTATTACCTTCGAGGACATGTGGTTGATGATGAACCTTCAAAGACTCGATGTACAGCTCGTAACGGTGTTTGCATTGTAAGTGTCACTCATACTAACATATGCATGTGTTATTATTAGTGAGTTGTATCAATTTTCAATATCTTACATGTACGTGCGCCTTGCAGAATGCAATATGATCAGCAGGAGATGCGTTACGGTCCGAATCCTAATTCTAATGCCAGTCAAAGGGTTGGGTATTTGAACCCAATGAAAATATGTGAGGAGCAGCACACATTCAGAATCGAGGATGGTCACGAAGACTTACAGGGTTTACAAGGTGAAAACAGGAGAAGAAAATAGCGGACCGTACGAAGGAGTTTGAAGCTAGATACGCCTTGTACCTAGGACACGCAATGCTTTAGTTTCAACACTGGGAAAAATCCATAGTGGCCTCCTACAACTTTGGGTTAGTGTGAGTTTGCATATATCAAATTAATTATTTTAGTACACACATGCATCATAAATTTGATTCGTGCAGGGACCACTGGATCTGCTTCATGATTTTTCCTAGGTCTAGAAAGGTGTTGGTATGTGACTCCGCAGATTACCTGACTATAAGCTATGGAACATTCGTGAGACACTTAGAGCTGTAAGTCGAGATTTTGCATGCATACTTTAATCGATGAGATGTTGAGAATAAGAAGGTGATTCTA
This sequence comes from Saccharum hybrid cultivar R570, assembly GCA_038087645.1. NCBI lineage: Eukaryota > Viridiplantae > Streptophyta > Magnoliopsida > Poales > Poaceae > Saccharum > Saccharum hybrid cultivar. The sequence continues at coordinate 4,448,489 of JAQSUU010000354.1, read as the reverse complement.
TTCGAGATTATAGGGCATATAGGTATTACAAGATTAAAGGTGGAAGGTGCGAGTCATCAACACAAGAGCAGCCATTGAAAATATATCATAACTGGCCGGTACATATGGAAATTTATGAATACATATCATACATGTACAATACATAGGACGATGTTGCAAGTAAATAACCACTTTCCCGTTATATAGTGCCACAAACAACCACCCGGATCGGTCCACTGTGGATTCTACGTGTACGAGTACATGAGAGAGAATGGACGATACATCAAGAACCCTTCTAAAGTAATATAAGTAATAGTCATGTATGTATTTCTGACATTAAATGTGTAAATGTATTATCAAGTGTAAATATATAATGTTTATAAACCTCATTTCCAGAAATTTGATGTAAAAAAGGCTAAGCACATGACTGAACGTGCTTTATACAACATAGTTGAGGACCTGTGCTCATTCATCTTGAAAGAAGTCATTCCATGCGATGGAAAATATCACGATGCTACCAGCGTCTTAGCACGCCCAGAGTATAGAATGCTCACAGATATTAGTAGGCTTCAACTTAGTCAAGACAGTTATTAGACAACGGGTGAAAACTTTGATGTATATAATGTGTGATGTATACATACTCTTGTAACTTTACGTTTGTGAGCACGAAACTTTGATGTATATAAATGTATGTATGAAATATTTAAATTGCATGTTGCTATATTTGAACACCATCTAATAAGGTTTAGTAGTTCCAATACCAATGTATATGTATATATTTAATAATATAAAAATATCCAACATCACAGGCGGTTGCTTTTGAACCGCCTGTGGAAATCCATTTCCACAGACGGCTCACTTATGATCCATTTACACAGGCGGTTCACTAAGTGAGCCGTCTGTGGAAATAGATTTCCACAGGCGGTTCAAAAGCAACCGCCTGTGCTGTGGTCCTATTTCCACTAGCCTCCAGCACAGGCGGTGCTAGAAAACGCCAGTGAAAATGGGTATAGACCCGCATATATAGTATGTCTCTATACTAGTGGTTGACGCGTTGTACATGCCCTAAGCTCTAGAGTACAATTAGAGACGACCTTAAATAAGAAGAGCAACTTTTGCATGGGCAAAGCCAGTAGCTAGCTAGTGGCCCTCAACTATGGACCACATACACACACTTTTCAACAGCTAGCGAACGAGAGAAAGATGAGCTAGGTAGCCGCACCGCACGCACTAAATTTTCGCTTTAGGCCTTTAACTGCGGCAGAAATGAATCCGCGCGTGAATCTATGATGAAATGCAACAGAAACGATGACACTTTCATTTTATTTACGTATTTGCTTGGCTCTTCTTACATACAAGGTCTGCCTTGTATTCTTGAAAAACAAATCTACAACTTAAAGGTCAATAAGGACTAAAAATTAGAGGAAAGGAAATATATTATATATTTGTATATGCACAGTATTATATTAGCTTAGCTTTGTAATGAAAATTGAGGGTTGACGGAGCAGAGTGTTTATAAACGGTCCAGGAAGGGAGATAGGATTGAGATGCATGTGGATATGCACAACTATATAAATGTGGTACTGTGAAAGTGACCACGTGTCAAAGCGTTAGAACATATACATATCCTAAAGCAAACTCGAAAAAAATCAGATCACCTGATTTCAAAAACAGAACCACTTGGAGAGAACAAACGAGGCTAATAATGCACGTAGGATTGTTCTAAGATAGACTATATAGAATGCCTTAAGCCATCGTGGAGACGAAGATAGAACAGAAACTAGGGTTTGAAGAGATAAAAGGTAGTAGATTTTGTATATGTTTAATTGATTAAATACCCTTAAATGACCATGGTTTATATAGGATGGGAGGTCTATCCCTGAGCAAGAATCCGAATAAATCAAGAGTTATAATAAAAATGACTCAAATCTCAATCTAGACAGTCAAAATCTAGACAGTTTAAACCGACCATCATGTTGCGCCGGGTGAATTTTTCTGAAGGTCGCAGTTCTCTCATTTGGATTCTAAACTTGATGTTCCATGTATACATTTTAACCACCACTATGAGAGTCCATTATATCATTAGAGTCATTCTTAGAACTGGATGATCCGGTTGTGAAATCAAGATTGCCCGGTATTATATATAAATTTTGGTTGCAATCAGTATCTAATATAAACTCATCCACACCCTGGGACCACCCTGGCTCGCCGCTAAGTATAAAGAAAGTTTTATCTATGCTAAAGAAGAATTATATATATATATATATATATATATATATATATATATATATATATATATATATATATATATATATATATATATATATATATATATATACGACAACGCTATTCTACACCCTAGGTGTAAAATATTATTCTACACCACAAGTCAAAATTGAACTGAAAAAATACTGAGTACTACTGAACAGCGTTCAGTATCACTCAGTACTACACCCAACACCACGAAAATACTGAACAATACTGAAACACGAGTACTGAACAGTACTGAATTTTGTTCAGTATAACAGCTTGGTGTAGAATAGTATTCTACAACTAGGGTGTAGAATAGCGCGTGTATATACACCCTAGTTGTAGAATACTATTCTACACCAAGCTGTTATACTGAACAAAATTCAGTACTGTTCAGTACTCGTGTTTCAGTATTGTTCAGTATTTTCGTGGTGTTGGGTGTAGTACTGAGTGATACTGAACGCTGTTCAGTAGTACTCAGTATTTTTTCTACTCAGTTTTGACTTGCGGTGTAGAATAGCGCTGTCGTGTATATATATATATATATATATATATATATATATATATATATATATATAGTAAGGATTTTTTGCACAATAAATTTGTCCAGACTTCTAAAAGTTCCTAACTCCACCACTACTCGTCTGGATCGATATGATCGCCACAAGAGCAATGCAGCAGCAAGGGATGGCAATCAACAGCGAAGACATTATATAACATATATTGAATGAAATAAAAACAATACCAGTCAATCTTTTTAGAAAGGACAGCAAAAGCTTTGTCGTAATTTCTATTAGACGAAAAATATCAGTCAATCTGATTCTGAAGATGAGCATATATAATTTAAGTACAGAGTACTAGCTAGCTACAATCAATTATTACAACGGCTGTATGTATATATATATAATATAATGATGACGATTGATCAACGCATGGTTCGATTAACAAATTAGTATAGAGTTAATTAGCTTGGTCATTGCCTGACGAAACGAAGATAGTAGTACGATGTGCACGAAGAGGAAAACCGTCAGACTAGGCGGAAGACGGAGCAGCACCAGGGTTCCATTTCCATGCGCAGGAAACAAGGCGAGTGAGCAGCTGGGACAGCACCTTGCCCGCGTTCCTGGGGCACCACATGCTGCTGGGGTTGGAGATGGAAGTGAAGCTAGAGCTAGCAGCGGTCGTGGTCTTGTTGCCGCTGCAGGTTGCATCATCGTGAGTAGTCTTGCGGCGCCGGAGCAACGTCGGCGGCAGGACAGCGTCGACGCGGGCACGTGGACCTTCTCGGCCGGCGGGCTTACCCTTGGCCTCGGCGGCCTCCCCCTTGGTGGCAAAGGCATAGCTCTTGAGGTACACTTGCCTCCTCCTCCTCCTCATCGCCTCCTCCTTATCGTCGTCCCTCCCGGGCGTCTTGTCGGCAATGGAGCGCAGGAACTCGGCGTCGGACGCCGGCCCGTAGCAGCGCCGGGCATGGGTCCGCCGCCTCTGCACCGCCTGCACGGCGTCCTCGGCGCACAACACCTGCTTGCACGACACCATCAACGGTGGATCGATCGCGATACTAGCTTCTCTCTTCTATCACTACTCTTATTGTTGATTGTCTCGATCAAATATAAATGATCGATTTTTTTTTCTCCTTTGGTTGGTTACAACGACATGATCGGCGTCAAGGAATAAAGAAACTCATGGAGTCATGGAGATGGTACGGTGATGTGCAGCAGGCCCCGCGGGTAGCTAGCTATAGCTAGGAGGACGACTGGACTGATCCCATCCAAGCCGGCTAAACGGTCATTAATTATTAGACAACTACCTGTACAGCCCATAGACAATGGGCTGTCTGCGAGTTCGTGGTCTGTTTAATTGTCTACGAGTGATTTAATGCTTACGTCATCATCAATTATGAATATCATTTTAATATACTATTATATTATGTTGTTATTTAATAAACATGATTTCGCATCCACAAGCAACTAATATAATATAATATAATATAATATAATATAATATAATATAATATAATATAATATAATATAATATAATATAATATAATATAATATAATACATAATGTTATCAATTGCATTGGATAAGTTTCAGATGAAGAAACTAGACCTTTGCATTGTGCAGGCAATGGCTGAATCTGTGCAATTTGAAACGCTTCATGTAACTTTCAAATAGCAGTACATTAAAACAAATACAACACATTAGTCAGCAAATATCAGAGAAAAAATTTATATCCTCCTAGGTTCCAGCCTGTACATGTACACGAGGATTGATTATGTAGAATTCAACTTTTTCTGAAAAAACTCAAAAATTAAGTATTAGAAAGTAGAAACATAACAGGGCTAAAGTGGTGTCCCATTAGAGCATAAGCTCGAACACCTCCACGACATCACTGACTTGGAGGCTAGCAGCAATATTGGCGCCACAAAATGCCTGCCACAAGATGCTGGGCAAGGCGAGCCGCCAATGCAAGACACCATGGCCACCATGCGCCATCCGAGCATCTCGAGCGCAGTGGCCTTGCTGAGCGAGATCCGCGGAAGAGACCAGCCACCGGCCAGATTCACGGCCGGGGGGAAGAGGTCGTCCGTCATGCCAGATCCACGGCCTATGGGGGAAGACGACGCCGCAACTCCCTTCTGCAAAACGCTGTTGTCGCCTTGCCATTGCTGTGCCAGCGGTGATGCCCACCCGCCGTTGTCGCCACCGCTTCTGAGCCGTTGGGCTCTGCCGTAGCAGCCACGACGTTGTCCTCCGCTCTCGCCACAGCGCTCACCATCGTCGATGCCGATGTTTTGGCGCGGAAACAAAAATCGAGCGCGCCACATCTGGATCCCGCACGCTCGGCTTGGAGACGAACTGCCTGTACAACGCGGCTCTCGGCCGGCGACGAGGCCTAGGAGCACGAGCCGAGAGCGTCGTCTCGTGAGACGCCGGTTTCCCTCTCTCTCCTCATTGAATTAGGGACGGTGGGGTGTTTTTCGCAAAAGAAACATCAGACGAGGCATATCTCCGCGGTGTACTTGCCCTAAGGTAGTACTGTAGTTTACATCATCTTTAGTTCCATTCCCATACATGATTTCTCTCTCTTCTACCCATTTGTCTCAACATGCAGTGCTCATCCTAGTGTTCCATCATCATAAACAAACCTACGCCAGGGTCCGACGCGCCCAGCTTGCTCGGGGGCCAACGGTGCTGAGGGCGTTCTGCGCCGGTGCGCCACCAGAGCAGGCTTGGGGCCATGTCCGCACGGGTGCGCCCGATGCTCGGCGACGAGCGGAGAGGAGAGGCTAGCATTTTCTTTGGAGGAATCAAGGAGAAGGTTTTTTTAAAGGCAAATCACATTTTCATTGGACACAACATTCAGGGAAATCGTCTAAAACAAGTTCACTTACAAACTCAGGACTTTGGCTGGTTAACAACTCAGCTTCAGAGGACAACATACAAACTCCATAAGCAGCCAAAGCATCAGCCACCTTGTTACAACATCTGCTCTAGTTTAAGATAATGCACGATGAAAACTCAGATCGCATTATTTGTTGGGCTTGTCGTATAAGGCCTCCAACACCACTTCGATCAATTCCATTCAGTTTAAGAGCGGGCCAATACAGAAGCATCCATCTCTAGGATGATGCGCGACATGCCCATTTGTGAAGCAAAAAGTAAACCTTTGTATATCGCCATCGCCTTAGTGTGTAGAGCTTAAGCTGCATTGTTGATCTTTCTAGCCCCTACAGCAAGCAACTCACCATAATAATTCTAGACAACAAAGCCCCAACCTCCTATTCTTGCCTTTGGATCAGACTCTCTGTCGATATTAATTTTATATATGTCCTCAGGTGATGGCTTCCAATTATCTTTGGAAGCTTGAATTATTTTCTTCTCAGGCACACTTAGTTTTTCAAACTCCATTTGGAAGTAATTGACAGAATTATGAATTTCATCAGCATACTTCCCCCATCATTGGCCTTGTTTCTCGCTGACCAGCACCTCCAAAGGAAAATTATAACCTTCAATTTAGTATCTTTTTCTAGCTTCCAAATAAGATTACAGGTTTCCCATGCCGAACCACAATTCAACAATTGACCTTGATGTGTTCCAAATTCATTAGGCGCCAACATAGTTTAGCATGCTTGCACTTGAAAAAGAGATGCCCGCTATCCTTATCAAGCCTTGTATAGGCAGGACACCTCGTGTCAATGACAAGACCGTGCCTTGCTAAATTTCTTCTTACTGGTAAACTATTATGAGCAAAATGCCACATAAATATTTTGACTTTGTTAGGCACTTTGAGTTTCCATATTTTGCCCATTCGAAAACATTGTCATCCCTAACAATCCCTGAAAGCATCCCAACCAGCCAATGTATCTCTTCTTGCCACTGCAACCTTATAGGCAGATTTGACAGGAAATAAACCTTTTGCATCAAAGTACCATGTGGGCCAATCCTCCAAATTTCAGCAATTGGTATTCTTAAAATCTCATTTGCACCTTCCGGCCAAAATATTTCACGTATAATTTGCTCATCCCATTCACTTGTTACAGAGTTGATAAGCTCACTAACTTTTATCAAGAGGTTAGCTCCCTTAGGTGTAGCCGGCTTTCTTGTCAACCCTTTGGGCAGCATGGGTCCTCCTAACTTCTCACACTTTCACCATTACAAATTCTCCATATGATCCCCTCCTTCAGAAGGTCAACCTCTTTCAAAATAATTCTCCATGTATATGAAATACCAGATCTGCGTGTACAGTGTAGTATATCTGAATTTGGAAATATCTTGCCTTCAAGACCTGCCCACATAGAGAATCGGGAAGGTAATTAATCCCACACTAGCCGAATTAACCTTCTTGGCCCCACCATGCACTCTCCCCTCCTCTCTGCCTCCCTTTTCCACCATGACCATACGGCAAGATGAACTCGTTCAACCATTGTCGTCCTAGCCATGCACCGAGCTCCCGAGCAAGCGCGCGGATAAGGATGCACTATGGCGAACCACCATAGTTGTTCGAGCACACGCTCATCCATTGAAATATCTTGGTGAGTGGATAAGGATCCCGACACTGAGCACCGCCATGGCTGGCCTCACCACCACCACTCCGAGCTCCGCTAGGAGCTGGAACACCTCATTTCCCTCTCTATTTCTCCTCTCCCCTCTTCCTCTAGGCTCTGTCCTGATTTTCCCAAATCGGGTGCTGCCGTCGCCATTGAAGCCGCCCTCCAAATTCCTCTTCCTTGCTACGTCTCTGGCCGATGGGAGTGGAAGGTGAGTCCTAGATCCCTCCTCCACCTTTCCACCTCTTCTAGCCTTCTCTCTCGCTCTATGTCATGCTATCACCGGGACACCCTCCCCGTCGAGCCACCATGACCATTGGCCATCACCGGTGATAAGCTCAAACACTCTCTAGCACCCTCACTACATCACTGCATGTTAGTATTTATTAATGAAAATAGAATTTAGAAGTTATGCAAACGCACAGAATACCATCGTGGCACTTCACTGGGAGTATTCCAGGTATTATTATTTATATTTTACCATAGAGAAACAGTGGTTAAAGAAGTTGATAATTAACTTATTATGTATCTACTAACTAGTAGACCAACTAACATAAAGTAGGGGTAAGTGATGATAATGATAAGAGTTATGAATAATAACACCCGCATACGAGAATTCCATGATAAAATAAATCAGTAGTCTAGCTAAGCTGAGAGGACAACATGTGAGTTCAAGGTTCCTAGATACTTCTCTATTACTTTGGTTCTATTCTAGTTTTAGACTAGAAGGTATAACTAAGCATGGTAGATATATGAATCACACACATTAACACTTTGGAGCAGCAATACCTTTCTAACTCTCGAGGGGGGTGAGAAAGCGTAGTTAGGGAAAGGCTGCCTAAAGCTTTACGAACACCAACTCGAACGTGGCGGATTACAATGGCTTGGCAGAGCTGTCACCCATGGGGCTACCACAACTAAACATGGGATTGGGCATAATTTTAGGTAACCTATAGTCTAGACATCATGTCTACACTATCGATTACTACTCTAATCACATATGATAACTAGAGCACTCGATGCGAGCGAAGATCTCATGCTAAGGTGTAACAACTATAGTAACCATACACATGAAAGGCATAAAAGTAAATAGAGAAGATAACTATATTGAAGCATAAGTCTTGTAAAGATAAGATACAAAGATATACCAGACCTTCGAAGATTTCTCCACAACCCGAGCATAGCTCATCTCTCCCTAACTCTCAACTTAACTACTCGCCTACATCTTGAGAGTCTAGCCCTAATTCTCTTAGTGTGTGTTGATCCAAATGAAAGATGCTCTCAGTGGGATGCCTCCCTAGAGGGGTTTCAGGGCCGTATATATAGGAGGCAATGTCAAATCTGGTCCCTCGGATCAAACTGACCTTGAGCAATGGCGAAAATAGACTCTCAAAGGCGGTGGAAAATCAACCTATGAAGCGGAGGCCGACTGGTGGACCCCATAGGCTAGGCGGCGTATAGGTGGGGCCGGTCGGCCTGTCATAGTGAAGGTAGGCCCCACACTATGGTGGTGGGTCCTTGACTCCGTATTGAGTTGACTTTTGGTATTTTCACAGGGCGAATCACTTGTTGATGTCGGTTTGCTTATTTGGATTATATGACGGTGGTCTCGGGAGCTGTTTTCTAGATAATTGTCTTGAAGCCTTTTCGGTTGAGTCCATCACAATTACTTCACGTGTTATATCTCATTTCGGCCCGTAAAATGGCTAAATTCACCTGCATACAAATATTCACCAAGACTTATGGAATTTGTTAGTTTAAACCTTTAGACCTATATTGGTGACCTTATTTATTCATTTTTATAAGTTAAGTTGATGGTTTATTCTTGCTATAGTGACCGTCAACACTACACACGCATACATGGGAAATGCTGGCCAAATAGGCCATACACTTGCACACACACTACCCCTCGTCGTCGTATTTCCGTTGGCCAGCCGCCACCACCACAACGGGCGTCCACCACCATCGAAAACCCCACCAACAACTATGGCTTGGACTCTCGAGTACAGTCCACCCTTCTACCACCCCTTCCGAGGCTCGATGCCACTAGCAAGACGAGCTCTGGTGAGCTCGACCCTCTCCTCCCCTATTCTGATGTCACGACGGCCATCGCCTTCAACACCATCCCTTCACTCTCCCCTTTTCTTCCTCTGCCTAGTGGGGCTGGTGAATAACACTGTCACGCCCTGCGTCGTCCCGTCCATCACCATCTCTCTCTCCTCTCACGCTGGCAGGTGGGCCAGGCCACAACGTGGTCTGCCACAGGCTCAGTCAAATGGCCAAGCCAGCCCACGCGTCAGCGACTCCCACCGCTGACCCATGACCCCACCTATCATACCCAAACACTGCACGCACACAACCCTGCCACCTAAAAAGTGCTAGGCACGCCTAGTTAGTGTACACAAAGTGTTCGAAACCTATTTTTCTTACATAGAAAAATTCCTAGAAAATTTACAAATAAACTAGATGCACTCAGTAGTCTACCAAATTATTTTCACCATTTTTCATATAACAAAATATTTCCATAAAATTCCTTCTAACTCTCAAACTATATATTTAAACTTCTAAAAATCATATCTCTCTCATTTTAACTCTGTTTTTCATGAAACCACTCCCAAAATTCTTCTAAAATCAAACTCTATTTATTTTCTTTGGTACCACCATATTGTTCTATGTTTGTCTTTACTTCTCATTTTTAGTGTTTGGCGGTAGTCTTATTTAATAGCATGACCGATAGAGGAAGGCGAGTACCAGAAAAACGAGGATCCGGATTATGTCGAGGACCCTGAGGGAGACCACAATGAAGGCAAGTCCTAACTCCCCTCCCTTACCACCATATCTTGCCATGTTCACCACAAAATCCTTTGCTAATTATTCTGACCAATTAAATAATAAACTCTATTTATAGCGCCCTATTTGGTTAATTGGATTATGATATGGACATGCTTTTAATGATGTAAAAATGGATAATGTGAATAAATGTGACAATAATTAATTGCAATTTTGCAAAACCTGAACCTCTTATTGACGAGGGGCGAGTGAGGGGTAATTTATGTGGTATAAGTTACCTTGGCAGGATCGCCTAGTGAGAGTTCCTGTTGGAAGATACTTGCTGGGGTCACATAAGGATAGGTTCACATGACATTTTGCCTAGTGAGATATATCGTACAACCACAAGTCTATATGAGTATACTTGATCTCACACTCCGTTAGATAGAAGTATAGTCTCTACTAGGAGGCTGGTGTTGGTAGTAGAATATCAGGAGAAGGCACGGATGCTATGTGATATCCCATGGTCCGATTGGCATGGTTGCTATGTGATCTTCCATGTGAAGCCCTTGATTTGGCCATGTTCGACCTCCTTATTATTGATCGGATGATATGATATCATCCGAAATACTGAATTGGATACTACAAGAGTATTCGAAGTTCCAAGCCCCTTAGAAGTCTTGGTAGAGTTATATAGACATCTAAGGTAGCGTCCTTTCAGGTACTGCCTCTCGTTAGGTCTATTCGTTCCATTGATCATGGAAAGGATCATGTCTATCATGTGGGAAAAAGTGTACACCCTCTGTAGAGCGTAATAAACCTATTCGAATAGCCACGTCCTTAGAATGGGTAAATGCTAGAATGAGATCTCTATGCTTAGGTTTACTTTTATGTGTAATGAAACTGTATTAATGTAATTAATGAATCTTAATATTATCCTAGGAACTGGTGAGAAAGGTAACGCTTTCCCAGGGCCCAACCCATTCTACTTCCACCTCCACTTCCGCCAAAAATTTTCACCACCCTACCCTATGGTTAGGGCTTGTGGAGTACGTATGTACTCACCCATTGTTGACTCACAAATTTTGATCCTGAGGACTTCGACGTTGATGAAGAGGCAAACCACGAGAACTAGGAGCTACGCGAAGACCGAAAAATCTGCTAGAAGGAGACATTAGGATGAATCTAGGGTTTCGACCGTGCTCAAGCATGAACCGTTACGTTGTAGTATAACGTTGTAGTAGACAACCTGCTGTAATAAAATGTCATTCCTTGGCAATGGAATAACGTTTGTCATGTAAAGCCTATGGCTATGCCACTGTTATAAGACTTCATTTTTCCATTATCAATAAAGCTCGGTATTTTATCTTAAATCCATGTACCATTTCTGTTATCTTGTGCTTATTTGTGCATGATCCTGGCGCAAATACAAATGCACTTAGGACTCTCAAAATGAGGGGTCGACATAGATCCACGCGAGGGCATTTTCATTGGAATGGACAGATTTGTCCTTGAGCTGGAGCATTTGTCTGTGTCTCAATGACATCCAGACCCATGTGTTAGGAGAGAAAGAAAACACGAGGTTCTTCTTCTTCTGTGAGCTGACGTGCAGGGACCTTCGGGTGGGGGGGAGTGTGCGTTCAGAGCAGGGCTGGCTGGTGCGGGCGCAGCTGACGCGGCGAGGCGTGACTAGGATGACCTGGATCTAGGGGCACACGTGGGCATGGGGCGCGGGTGACCGGAGGGCTCGCGACCATGGCCAAGGGCGGGGCAGAGCCAGCCGGTGAGGGTGCGGCGAGCATGGGGCGGGCTCAACACGGACGGTGAGGAGGGCCGGGCGCGGCGTGGCCACGACACTCAGCCAGGCCGGCCGGCGGGGCACAAGAAGTGGCACGGGGAGTGCCCAGCTGTGCTCTGCGCGGTGCTCGGTTGCCAGAAAGAAGGTCACGAAAAAATAGAACGAACCGTTTTCTGTGTAGCGAGTGATAGTGGTGGATAATTTTCCTAACTCCATCGAACTTGAATTGGTGGAGCACCCCCTGAGGAGATCCATCAAAATGGTGAATCTGGCCTTCAGATCCACCATTTTGGTGAATCTGATTTTGGTGGATCTAGAGTGTTTGGCAAATTTTTTATGGGGTGGAGCTCTTTTTTGGTGAATCTGGAGCCGGTGGATCTCTACCAAACAGGCCCTAAAACTACTTAATCTATGGATTATGGGTCGTATCCGTTTGTGTTACTCTAATTCCCGTACTTTCTATTCCTGTGTTCCAAACAGGTATTTTAATTTTTCCTGTATTTTCTATTTCTCTGTTTTGCCATTTCACTCCTATCTCTTTCCTATACTTTTTTCCTTCTCTCATTTTTCGTTCCTTTGTTTCAAACGTCCCCTAAGGTGCATAATAAAGGTTTTAAAAGTTGAAGGTATTAAAAAAACTGATTTTTATAGCCCGAAGAATGAAATAGGACAATCATAATAGTTTGGGGAGATAAATAGAAACTTTTTTCTTGTTCATCGGACCTAAGTTGCCCAGTAACATATGTAGCCCATATGGGGCGTTCAGATCACAGGACTAAACTTCAATCCCTACCACATTGGATATTTAGATGTCAATTAGAAGGACTAAATATAAACTAATTATTAAACTAATTTCATAAGTCGTTGCTTATTCACGAGACTAATCCATTAAGTCTAATTAACCATGATTAGCACATGTTTATTGTAGCATCACATGGGCTAATCATAGGCTAATTATGCTTAATAGATTCGTCTTGTGAATTAGCCACAACTTATATAATTAGTTTTACTAGCAAATATACACGTACGTTGCAACAGGATTTATATCTTATATCGTTTGTTCTAATGCACTTTAAATTCAAACTCCATATGTTGGTATCTAACTCACATGAGTGATGAGTACGACTCATAATTAGGATTTTAATCTCTTACTTAAGAAATGCAGAACGACTTATAATTTGCAATAGAAAGATTATTAACGTAGTATTCTAAACGTGACCTTGATAAATCCAATGCTACCTATTTTAGTTTTTTTTAAGAATTTAAGTGCATACAAATTATTAATTAGTTATGCGTAAGAGATGTTTGTGCAACATGCAAATTATGCATTTTTTTTTAAAAAAAGTGTGCTGTATGTTGCAAATGGCAGTAACTCTAATATCAGTAGGAAATTCAATCTTCATAAAAGGAAAATGAAAATTAAATACAATATGTGGATTTGAAACAAACATATATTTCTAATCTAACAAAAAACAATGCCTAGTCAAGAACCGTAGGCATGTTTTTTTTGGAAACATGACACAGAATGATTAGTTGGGCTCAAAACGGTATGTAGCTCAGACCTCAAGGTTACATAGCAGGTGTCAAAGAATTTCAATGTTAGATTCATTCATCGTGTACTTCTTGGTCTTCAGTAGCTCAAAAGGCAGAGCTGCAAATTGTTGTCACCTGCAAACCGTGGCCGTCCTTTGCAAAGCCTTTGGAATTTCAGAACAAATAGCTCGGACATAGCTAGATATTTTTCAGAAACGTTTGTCTTCTTCATGACGCACACATAGATGTGAATTTGAGAACAAATAGCGCGTAGTCTCTTTTCTAGTTTCTTCTTTTGCATACTATTAAGGCTGGTGCGTTGTGGGAGCATGTAACTCAGAACAGAATGTGCTTCGTCATCTTCTGAAGATGTCATACATCCTATAACCAAATAAAATAATGATGTCATGATCTTGTAGATGTACATAGATGCTATCATGTTTGACATTGTGACTCAACCTGATGAGTTGGATAGGGATCTTTATGAACTGATACTGATCCTACTCCAAACTCCTAACCCTTTCTTCCATTTCCTTTTAGTTTGGTCTTTTCTTTTTTTGAAAGGAGTAAAGTCCATCACGGGTCCCTAAATTTGTACCGATGTGTCATCCCGGTCCCTAAACTCGCAAATTAACCGTTTAGGTCCTCAAACTTGTTCATCTGTGTCATCTCGGTCCCTAAACTTGTTCGGCTGTGTCACCCCGGTCCCTAAACTTGGAAATCACCCGTTTATATCCTCAAACTTGTTCAGTTGTGTCATTCCGGTCCTCAAACTTGGTTTTGAGTCTCATCTGGGTCAAAACAGGATGATCTAGAAACTCTATATCAAAAATTAATTCATAACTTTTTCATATGAGCTCGAATGAAGACAAACTTCATATCAAAATTGTAGCCCTCAACGCGATCTACAACTATGTAGTTGAAAAGTTTTTGAATTAAAACTGTTTAGGGTCCCAAAATATTGTTGTAAGTTTATAGATTTTGAAATTTGAAATTTAAAATTATCAAACAATCTTAGGTACTGACATAGTCTATATGAAAGTTATAGTTATCAATATGATTTATAACTTTGTAGTTGAAAAGTTTTTTATTTGAAGTCATTTAGTGTCCCAATATTTAATTTTAAATTTTAAATTTCAAAATTTATAAACTTACAACAATATTTTAGAACCCTAAACAGTTTTAATTAAAAAACTTTTCAACTACAAAGCTGTAGATCGCGTTGAGGGCTACAATTTTGATACAAAGTTTGTCTTCATTCGAGCTCATATGAAAAAGTTATGAATTAATTTTTGATATAGAGTTTTTAGATCGCCCTGTTTTGACCCAGATGAGACTCAAAACCAAGTTTAGGGACTGGGGTGACACAACTGAACAAGTTTAAGGACATAAATGGGTGATTTCCAAGTTCAGGGACAAGGATGACACAGCTAAACAAGTTTAAGGACCTAAACGGTCGATTTGCGAGTTTAGGGACCGGAATGACACAGCCAAACAAGTTTAGGGACCGGTGATAGACTTTACTCTTTTGAAAGCCTCTCATCTGAGTACAGCTGTAATATTTGTTCATGCATGAACACACACCCACTCTACACACGCACACCACACACCACTTGTGCACTACGAGACCTACAACTACACCCAGATAAGAAGTCGCGTCCTTCTGAAGTTCACCGGGACCAAACATGGCTCCGTAGGCGACGGGCGTGTTTTAAGAGAGGCTGCAGACATTTATTTATGGGGCACAGCTCCGGTGCGAAAACCCGCACCGAGCAGCGCTCGAACACGGGTGGTGGGCGCTCCACCGAGCGAGCCACACCAAACGAGCTATGGATGGTTCGCTAGTCTGGTCTTTTCATACGAAGATAAAAAAAATAGACCAATTGCATTACTGCTCTGTTTTCAATTCTAATTGTATGTTTACCCTTATTTTTTTTAACTTTGCATATTTGCTCTTGTTTTTAGAATCTGAAGCTTCCACTTGCCCCTATTCTATAAATGAGATTTATCGGTGTTAGGTGAAGACTAAAAAGACACAAATGTCTTTGGCATGAATGACCTAATAATCAACATGATTTTTTATGTACTGACTTATGGTGGATATATTTTGTGCAAATGTCATCACATATTTCTTTAAATATCAAAGTTTAATATTTTGCAAGTATGACATGATACAAGTTAACGAA
This sequence comes from Saccharum hybrid cultivar R570, assembly GCA_038087645.1. Taxonomy (NCBI): domain Eukaryota; kingdom Viridiplantae; phylum Streptophyta; class Magnoliopsida; order Poales; family Poaceae; genus Saccharum; species Saccharum hybrid cultivar. The sequence goes on along the minus strand of JAQSUU010000354.1, from coordinate 4,432,922 downwards.
GAGAGTATCCAAATCATATACAAGAAAAATATTTGCATCATTGAGCTTCCATTTCAGCCCTCCTCGCTTCCGTTCATCCAAATCCGTTTCTTTCACCAACGTTTCATCCTCACACGCAACTAATCTCAGAGCTGCTCAAATTCTCATCTGAATCGAATGCCCATGCCGCTGCCACTACTCTGCACAATAGCACCAGCATCGATCTCAAGCCTGCACCTGGAGCCCAGACTATTGTCCACCGCAGCGCCATCGGACCGCCTGCAGCTCTGCAGTGCCCCCACGCTGGCCTCGCAGCGAGGGCCGTCTCCCAGCAAGGGCCGCGCGCCGCTGGTCTGCTGTGCCCAAGGGCTGGACGAAAAACTCGAAGCTCGTTAGCTCGTTCGGCTCGTGGCTAGCTCGGCTCGGCTTGGCTCGGCTCGGCTTGGATCGGCTCGTTACCATAATGAGCCGAGCCGATCTAAGATTTTAGCTCGTTAGCTATAACGAGTCAACTCGAGCCAGCTCGCGAGCGGCTCGCGAGCCAAACGAGCCATAGTTTTAGGAAAAAAGTCATCATAACTTATATTATGTTTGTATTACTTCATGTCTTGCACTCTGCAAATGGTTGATATATTAGCTCATACGAATATTTTATTCAATTTAAGGCTATTGGATATATTATTTTTGTATTATTACTATTTTTAAGCTTTTGATAAATGCAAATATTAAATTTTGTATATTTTTTATAACTGGCTCGCGAGCTTAACGAGCCAGCTCGAGCTTTTAACGAGCCGAGCTGAGCTGGCTTTCTGGCTCGTTAAGATAACGAGCCGAGCCGAGCTGGCTCGTTATCCTAACGAGCCATAACGAGCCGAGCCGAGCCGAGCTGAGCTAGCTCGTTATCCACCCTTAACTGTGCCACGTCGCTGGCTTGCCACGCCGCCAGCCCGGCACACCTCACTGGTAGCAAGGGTAGCGCGCCCCCACGTCGCGCCGCTGCTTCGCTGCGCCGGCCGCCAGCCGCCCCGGCCCTCGCGTAGTTGGCTTGCCGTGCCGCCGTCCCGGTGCGCCGCGCACCCCCACACGCCCACGTTGCAGCTCCGTTGCGCCGTCTGCCCCGGCCCCTAGCGTGCGCTGTTCTCACGACCACGGGAGAAGTGGAGAAGAGGAGGCCTGTATGATTTGGATAAGAGAGGGCAGCATACTCTTTTCCCCTTTCTTCTTTTTTCCAAGCAATTTTTTTTGAGGGTGTGTTTAGTTGGTGAAAAGTAGGTAAAAAGTTAATGTAGCACTTTTCGTTGTTATTTGATAAATATTATTCAACCATGAAGTAACTAGGTTTAAAAAATTCATCTCGACATTTACAGACAAACTGTACAATTAGTTATTTTTTTACCTACATTTAATACTCCATGCATGTGTTCAAATATTTGATGTGATGAGTGGAAGAGGAAATATTTTGGGTTTAGATGGGAAGTGAACACAGCCTGACTCATCATTTACCAGCAGCCGACGGAATTGAGGAGCAGGGGCAAACGGCAGCTTCAGATTAAAAAAAAACAGGGGTAAATATACAAACTTAAAAAAACAGAGGCAAACGTATAATTAGAGTTGAAAACAAAGACAGTGATATAATTGTCCCTAAAAAATAGCCTGCACGGCAGCACAAACAACCTACCCTAAAGATCAAAAGCCAAAACTAATCTGCAGAAGAATTGTACTTTTGCCATTTGTAAGCTCTTGTGCATAATAAACTCAAGGAGACAGTTTTCTAGTGAATCACAAAATGTTGCTGCTAATCTCAGAGCCTACAGTTGAAATAGAACCCGACATACTATCTTACACAAAGAGCATATACAATTGAAGGGCATAATTCTTGAACTCACTTTTCAGACATCGATGAAACAGAGGAGCATATACAATTGAAGGGCATAATTCTTGAACTCACTTTTCAGACATCGATGAAACAGAGGTTGCCATCCTATTCTGCACTGCCTTGATTGCAGCGACACGGCAGCTGTGGCCGCTCTATTTGCAGCCCTTCAGTTCGAGCAGCATACTTGCACAGTCAAACAATTTGAGTTCCTCAAGCAAGGAAGCTTATTCGATTATCAGCCTGTACACATGAGAGATGAGAGATTGTTAAATATCTGTAGCTGTAGGGCACGCTAATAGCTGGGTCTGACAGAGCCAAGGAGTTCTTCCGAATTCCAGAATCCAACTCTCCCGTTCGTTAATCCCTGTTCCAAAATGCGTACACGGTGTTCACCTGAAATTGTAGCAGCTGAGGCCGTGCTTGACGCCGGAACTCCGTCGGCGTACGAGCTGTCGTCGAAGCAGGTTCGGGAGTTGATGCCATGATTCTGGCCGCCGGCCCACTCGCCGGTGCAGCCTACCACCACGGACGGCGGCGGCTGAGACATGATTTCGAAGGTGAGGTGCTCAGCGAGATCAGATTTTGGTCCTGTTTGGCTGTGCTGATAAGCCGGCTGAAAAATACCGTTGGTTGATTTGTTATGAGAGAAAAATATTATTCCGGCTGAAAAAACAAGTTGAAAAGTACGGATTATAAGTCATGAGGTGGGCGAGATGAGGAACTCATTATGTACGTCGAGGATATCCCAATCAAATCTTTTAGTTTTATATAGTTCCAATCAGAAATCCACGTCGAACTCGAACTTGGACAAGCAAAAAAAGGTGAAGAAATTCGTGTCGAACTTAGAGTTCATGTGAACATACCCTGAATTTTTCTGATAGCAATTGGAGCCTTCGTTCGATGCGATTCCAACCAAACTTTGATTTCGATTCCGACTCGCTCGGAAATCGCGTCTTGCGTCGTTGCGCCTTCGCCGCTTTGCGTGGCGCCGCCAATGCCAGGTAAGGCAGCGGACTGGACTGAGCGCTCTGCGTGTTGGCATCCATGTCGACGTTGGACGGTACTCGCTGCACGGCCGCGGAGGAGGCACGCGGCGGAGTCATGCGCGAAGGCGGCGGCATCAGGTGTGATGTAGGACCCCAGCCACAGGCGCTCCCGCCTGCCGGGCACCCCTGGTGCGGCGTATCCATATATGCCCACCGCCGCACGCCCTGTACCGGCCGCCGCTTCGCACCTTTTCCAGTGCCACTCGCTGCGATTTTTTTAATTCTTTTGTGACTTGTGATTTTTTTAATTAGAGAAGAAGAGGAACAACGGAACAGGAGCAACGGGAAGCGGAGCGCCGTGAGTAATTGGATCGGAATTAAGCCGAAAGCTAGCGAGTGGCAGAACGGTTAGACCAGATTAGAATAGGACGTACTAAAATCATGGTAGATTAGGTATAGATATGACTCTGTTCACTTCAGCTTATGAGCTGTCAGAACAGTATTTTTTTCTCATAACAAATCAGCCGTTTCAGCTTATCAGCCGGCTTATAAGTTCTGCCTCGTTATAGATGGCCCTGTTCGCTTAGCTGATAAGTTATAGCTGAAAGTACTGTTCGCTGATTTGTTATGAGAGAAAAACACTGCTAAATGGTTGGCTGATTTGGTTGATAAGCTCAAGCGAATAGAGCGATAGATAATTAGCTTATGTTTAATACTGGTGATGGGCTCAAAAAGTTTAGTCCCAGGCGGTCAAGGTCATTCCGCGTGGGCGGCCGTGTCTTCCACTCTCCCCCTTCCCCGCCGTGCGCGTGGTGTTACTCGTGTGCTGACAGCGTGTTCAGTTCCTAAAATTTTTTTTGGTAAAGTTTTATAGCACTTTCGTTGTTATTTGGTAAAATTTATCTAATCATAGATTAACTAGACTCAAAAGATTCGTCTCAATATTTACATATAAATTATGTAATTAGTTATTTTTTTATCTATATTTAATACTCCATGCATGCGTCTAAAGATTTGATATGAGATACTGTGAAAAAAAAAAATTGGGTGTTTTTATCTAAACATGTGCTGAGTACGAGATGAGATCCGAATCCATGGGCCCCCATGCCTGCCTCTTCCTGAGGAAGAGAAGAGCTCAACTGTTGGGTGCTGACTGCTGAGCACGCAGCCGCCGCCACCGCCCACCCACAGCCTCTAGGCTCTAGCTTTAGCTGACCTTTTTGCTTTACACGCGATGAAGGCATCCCATCCCATCAATTAATTAGTTGTCAAGAGAGAGAGAAGAGGACCAATATCAGCAATCAGCAAGGGGATCAGGGAAGGAAGACGAAGGAGGGGATCCGAATCCGATCCGATTGATTGCGGAGCGCCGGAGCTCGGGGCGATTCATGTCAAGATGCTGCAGCGGGCGGCGAGCAACGCCGCAACGCCTACTCGTGGTGGTGGGCAAGCCACATCCGGACCACCCAGTCCAAATGGCTCGACGCAAACCTGCAGGGTCAGTTCCGGTTCCGATTCCCACATGTTCTTTATTCATTCATTCATCTCCTGCTCCGAAGTATCGCTGTCCTGTCCTCAAGACCTCAACTCTCTGATGACCGATCTTGTGTTGTGTGCAGATATGGAGAATCGAGTCAAGATCATGCTTAAACTCCTCGGACAGGAAGCCGATTCCTTTGGCAAGAGGGCCGAGATGTATTACCATACCAGACCAGAGGTGATAAGCCATGTGGAGCAACTCTACAGGGCTTACAGAGCTCTCGTCGAACGCTATGACCACATATCCAAGGAGCTCCATAAGGCCAACCACACCATTGCTACTGCTTGTCCAGAAGAGGTGCAGTACGCAATGTTAGAAGAGGAGGATCATGATTTCCCCAAAGCGATCGTACCAATCAACTCACACAAGATACACAAGTCCACGGTCCAAGAGATTCTCAGGGCAAAGAGACAAGGTCCGTCGGGGTGGAACAAGCTACCCTCCGATCCACACATAAGCACCGAGGAGGCACGACAAGAGATCGGCAGACTTCAGAAATCTATACTTGTTCTGCAAACCGAGAAAGAGTATGTTAAGAGTTCTTACGAGAGTGGGATTTCTCGGTACTGGGAGATCGAGAAGCAGATTGCAGATACACAAAAGGAAATCTGTGTTATTCAGGACAAATTTGATGCACATGCAGCCATCGGTGACAATGAAGCCCGTGCCTTGATGACAATAACAGCTCTTAGATCTTGTCAGGAAACCATTTCTGAGCTTGTACGTCATTTTGAGGAGTTGATCAGGCTTGCAGCCGTGGAGTTGGAAAAAACAAAGTCTCTCCGAGCACAGCTGTATGCTATGGATGGCAAAACTGACACATCTTCGAGAGAGGCAAGCAGCGCAGGCATGTCGGTGAACCCAAGGTCTTACCCGGTTACCCAGACAATACTGGAGTTGCAGCCCATATATGAGAAACTTGACAAGTTTTTTGCCAGTGGTTCTGAATCCTCTGCAGAGGAGATTGCAGAGAATGTTGATGAACTTGTTGATAAAGTCATCAACTTGGAGCTCAAGTTCCCAAAACAGACAGCACAAATCAATCAACTCATACAAGAGAATGAGAACCTAAAGAATAAACTGGATGAGTTACAAGACGAGATGGCACTTCGTGATGACCAAAGTGACTTGAATGAACAGATCAAGAAATTAGAGGATGAGTTTAGCACAGTCCGAGTTCTTGAAGGATCAATAATTGAGGAAGAAGCCTCTGTCAGCATAGGCTTTTCTGAAGCTTTTAGCTGCATAATTAATATCTCAAAGGCACTTGAATCTGTTGGTCCTGAAGACGTGCATAATTTGTCGACTACGGTAGGGGATGGTGCAACAGTTTTAAAAGATGTGGTCCTGGAGCACTCTACAGAAGAGAGCAAGGGTGGGGAGTTCAGAGACATAGATGCGCCAACTCTAAGTCATAGTTTGGGCCAAGATAGAGAAGATGTCTCGGAAGTGGTTAATGATAATAGTAACGATAGCATCCATGGCTCAAGGAATGCTAATGAGGAAAAAATCCCTGGGAGTTGCTTAATGCAGCAAGTTAGATACAAATCGTCTATACATTCTGCGAACCATATTAATCCGTTTGCCAGTTCAGAAAATGAAAACAGAGTTCATGATTCAGGTGAGGACAATGTTGATAGCTCACCAGGAGAAGTATTCCAGAGTTCATCAGAAAATGAGAATGGAAGTAGAAACTTCCCTAAAGGCGAAATTGTGAGAGGCGAATATCCATTGGGAATTGTCAGACAGACTCATCTCCTCCACTCAGGTAGTATGGATGCTTTAGACAAGAAATATGGCTCTAATGAAGCTTCTCAGTCACTAATGGAAGTTGCTGAGGGAAATATTGGTAATAGAAGTTCTTTAATCAGCAGTAGTGTAATCCAGGAGGAAGGACTTGGAGATAGTAAATCACAAAATACCAGTGGGCATATTAGTCCAATTGCTTCCTCAGAGTTGTACAGTTTAAAGGAAAAAGATTCCCTAGAAGAATCCTCATTGCCAAAAGCTATGTGTTTCAGTGGTGCCGATAAGAGCCTGCACTTGGGGCATGCAAATGAAGCACAATCTATTGAAGAATTGCCAAACCAAGGTGGTCAACTAAATGGGTCAGAAAATATTGAAAGTTTGAACGAATGCAGCCAAGTTGTATTGCTTAAAGAGGATGACTGTATTTCATTAGGTCATGTTGATAATATCCAAGATATGAAGAACATGTATTCCTCAGAAGTGAGGGATGAAACTTCTCTCTGTGTGCCAGCTGGAGATTCTGAGCAAGTTCTGACAAACTTAGAGAAGAAGAGTTCACATGGCAAAGAGCTTGCAAGCGAAGCAACTACCTCGAACAACCATGGAGGAAGGAGTCAGGGTGAAAAGTCTGGTTTGATGGGAGAGGAATTTGTACCTAGCTGGCAAGAATTTCTTCTTGATGGGCTTGAAGGTAGAGAAGCAATCCTACTAGCTGACTATACTTCAGTTCTGCGGAACTACAAAGAAACAAAGAGAAGGCTTACCGAACTGGAAAAGAAAAACCAGGAGCATCTTGAAGAGACAAAAGCAGTTATACGGGAGTTAAGGAATGCAAATTCCATGAAGTATGTTGAGATTCGGTCACTAAGAGATCTCCTGGATTCCTCGGAGATGCCTCCCAGTAAAGTGGGTAGTAACTCAAATGGTTTCTTAAGTGTGAGATCTTTTAGAGAAGCTGACAGATCAAATGGCACTTTGGGTAGAGATATTTCAACTGTGGAGGAAAGCAGTTCTAGCAACATCGATGCACCTAACAACACGTCACCTTTTGAAGTGAGGTTCAGAAATGACATTAACGCTTTGGTGGAGGAAAATTTGCAGTTCCTGGTAAGGTATAGCATGGCTTGCCATCACATGGAGGAGTTCGACAGAAGATACCAGGAGGTACAGAATGAAATGGAGAACATGGACGATAATAAGACTGGGGAACCTGAAACTCGAGCAGAGCCTGAACCAGCTGAAAAGAAGTTGAGAGAGCTCCGAACTGAACTGGATGTATGGTTTGAGCAGAACGCGCTTCTCGATCAAGAAGTGCAGCTTAAGTCTGCATCTCTTTGCAGACTGCAAGAGGAGATAGCCGAAGCCCTGCGTGGTAGCTTGGAGATGGACAGAGCCAAATTGTTTACACCATATGAAGCTGCCAAGTTTCAAGGGGAGGTCCTAAACATGCAGCAATCTAACAGCAAGATTGAGAACGAGCTGCAGGCAGCATCAGAACGAATGAGGGGGCTTCAAGCCAAGGTTAACCACGCCCTAGAGAAGCTACGTGAGAGTTTTGAGTTTTCATCCCAACACTTGTCGCAGCCAGAGACTGAAAGTAGCTATGGGAAACAGTTCAAGCATTTTCCAAGTAGGACAAGGGTACCGTTGCGGAACTTCCTGTTTGGAACAAAGCGAAAGAAGAAATCAATATTTGCATGCATCAATCCCACACTCCAGAAACAGTTCAGCGATTTGTGAGGTGTGTGAGTGTGCTCTTTTTGCATCTCGAGTTCCAGAAACGTATTCATTTCACTAACTGACATGATTCTATTGTTTGCACTTGTAGTGAAAAAAGACGTTGAAGGATGCATGTGGTAGCAGCTAGAATTTGGCTCATCTCCAATCAACAGATATAAGAGCTTATCGGGCGGGATAACATGACCATAGTTTTCCTTGTTTTGAAAAACTTATCGTTACACCATTGCTCACCGGGCAAAAAAATTGAACAATAGTTGTATATATATCATGGTTGATCTCCTTGTACCTGGGGGTAGTTTTGTTTCCCAGGGTACAATTAAGAGCAGGTTTTGTTTGACTTTAGCTTGTGTTTGTTTGGAATGGTAATTTGTTCATTTCATTTGATTGAGAATTTCAGAGAAATAAACAAGGCAAATTATTTGGAGAGTACCAGACGAGTACAGTGTGAATAACATTATAGCAAACACACATCTTATTCAGTTGAGACTTATTCCAACTCATACAACATGAAACGCCTGACATGAAGATGTTGAGAAGCTCCCCTCCCCTGGGGATGATCACATCAGATCAGGCTACCGTGCTTTGCATCTGCAAATACAAAGATGAGTCAGTCCCGCCTCCCGGCCCGTTACTACTTACGTATTATACTATATAGTATAAATAAAAGAGCACCGATGTTACCTCGAACTTGTTCATCAAGGCAGCAAGCTGCAGGCGGCGATCCCCCCAGGTCGCTGCGTAGGCATCTATCTTGTTCAGCTCCTGCAGTTACGTTATTGCACACGATGTAATGTAATTTAATTTTGCGGAGTTAACAGAAGAAATTATATATAGATGATGGTTGAATTTGATTGGTGCACGCAGTGGCAGTGACGCACACCTCTATCCACTCCTTGAGTTTAGGCCTTGCTTGTGTCATGTCGTAGCGCTTCACTGCAACGAAGAAATCCTTGAAGCGTTCGACAAAGGGCGCATAAACCATGTCGACCTGCATATATAGATGCAATTCGGTTATTGTCAGCAAAACTAATTAAAAAATGATGGACTAATAATAAGTGATTGATGAGTTTACTGACTGCGCTCATGGACTTCCCCAGGAGGAATGGCCCATCAGAGAAACGTCCTAGGGACTCCTCCACCTCGTCAAGAGCAGGAGCAAGCAGCTCACTGATATCATCATCTCCTTGTCCTTGGGCTTGGGCATAGGCACGGCCTGCCCTGAACAAGGCTATGATGACCGAATCGCTGCTGGCAATCAACTCATCAGCAAAAGCTTGCTTTGCAGGGTCCTGATCACGAGGAAACAGCTTGGGGCCCTCAAAGTTGGCGTCCAGGTAGCTGAGTAGATCCAAGGACTCTGCTATGATGTTGCCATTGTGCTCCAGGACCGGGACCTGCACTGCATCACAGCATATTGATTAGTAATTGTCGATGATGAGAAAGAAAAGAAAAACAATTGTGATGTGTTCCTCCAAGGAAATGGTTGTTGACCTTGCCCGGTGGGTAAACTTTCTCGAGGAACCTTCAATTCATCATCATATTCAGATGGATTAAGTGAAAGGCAGGTTAGTCATCGGTTGGATTGAATTTGGAACTGATATTATATATATGAACATATATACAGCCTTGGTAGTAATCCGTATGTAAGATTTGATAGAGTAGCATGCAATTGCAATGCAATACGATCCTAGTCCTAGCTAAGCTGGCTACTGAGTAATACAAGCTGCTACTCCTAGTAGTTTGTAGTTATATTACCAAGCAGGCTTGTCTTGCAAATCAATGGCAACCAGCTGAATCTTGTCTTGTAACCCCTGCCCAACAACAAACCCAGCTTTATAGCCAAGGAAATCCTTGGGAGACGGAAGGTACGGTACGGTAATCAAGCACAAATTGGTGTGGCGCCTAGGCGCCTACCTTGAAGTTCCTAGCTATCCAAACTCTCTGCACATATGGGCATATGTAGGAGATGTAGAGCCTTGTTGTGCCATCGAAGAGGTTTGGTGGTTGAGAACCGGAACCCAGGGTTGGGGGCAGCACCTCCTCCGCTTTCGTCTCTCTGCACGCATAACATGCGGATGCTGGATCAGATCCGGCCGTCAGCAGGAAGCAGAGCCATCTCCTTCTCCCTCTCATACCTGACGGTGACGGTGGAGTCATCGGGTGCCGCCGCCGTCGCCATATAGCCTGATCGCCGGACGGAAGGCTCCTGCCCCCTGAGCAGCTCAGCTGAGGTACCTCTCCTTCCTGCTTGCTTTCAGTGGAACAAGCTAGCTAAGAGATGTAGTAGTAGTTACAGGAAGGAAGAGGAAGGCAAGGCGACCAGATGTAGATCAGGATCAGCACATGTGGTACTAGTACCATAGCACTAGAAACGGAATATTGTATTCTTTATCCGTTATAATAATTGTCCGAGTAACCCACGCTCGCGTTTCTCACATGCTGAGGCCAGTCACGGTCACACTCACACGCAAATCATGACATTTCTTATTTTCTTGACACCACCAACCGTCCCCGGACCACCCGACACGGCTACTCTTGGTCCAATCCTTAGGTTCATGCGTTGCTACGGTAATTTTGTAACTCTAGTTTCGTGGATTGAGAAATAGTAAAGTTATACTACATATATATACGTCTTTTTAGAAAAATCTTGGAAACAAAGTGAATTTATGATTAAAAAAAGGTTGAGAAAATAATGTAGATTTTTTTTAAAAAAAATACTTTGGGTTGTATTGGCAGGAGAGGCTAGAAGTAGAGTTAGGCTATGTGATTCTGTCTCCTCATAGTATGAGAGCAGTGTTGTGTTCTAATCACGAAGATATAGCGATAAGCTCATAAGAGGGCTTTGACACGTTATCGAGACCTAGAGCGGCCGATGTTGTTAATGAAGAGGAGCATCTGTGGTCATATCCTTCGGACATAGGTTTTAGCTAAACCTTGTTAACAAATATCGTGCCTCTGACATCAGTAAACTTGAATGTTCGTCTCAATAGATCTAATTAACGCTTTTGCACGTGGAGGTTAGTAAATATCTTACCGTTGTGGGAGCTAATTTCTAACATATATGTCCTCGTCAATCATTGTTCCGGTCTTAAATCTTGATCAGTAAAATTCAGTAGATGTGTCATCTAGGTCTCTAAAATCTTAAAATATATGTTTTTTTTTGCTTCCTAAAGTTGTAATGGGTCTCATCTAGGTTTAAATGGATGTTTACCCGACTTGCTATCCCACGTGACACAAATCTGCATATGAGATGCATGTCAACGCAAGGCTCCACCATAGAAAAAATCGTATATTTTCAATACAACCTCAGATAAAGATGATTTTTATATAAAAAATACGCCCTCAGCAAGATCCACAATTTTATAGTTTTGAGTTTTTTTATTTGAGATCATTAAGATGCTAAAAATAATATAAAGTTTCAATAGAATATTAATCGCGTTCCAAGGCTTGTCACCTTAGAAAAAATTATATCTTTCTTGTATGTTGTCGGATAAAGATACTTTGTATATGAAAGTTATAGCGCTTAATGAAATCTACAACTTTCTACTTAGAGATTTTTTATTTGAAGTTCTTTAAATTTAAAAAAATGATAAAACATGATTAATATGTTGCTCAAATTCTATATTATTATTTTGAGCATCTTAACGACCTCAAATGACAAAATCAAAACTATGAATGTTTAGATTTTATGGGGGCTACAAATTGTATTATATGAAGTATCTTTATCCAACACCATACAAGAATAATATGATTTTTCTAAGGTGAAGCCTTGGTACCCGATTAATATGCTACTAAAACTTTATATTACTTTTAAGCAGCTTAACGACCTCAACTAACAAAACTCAAAACTAGGAATTTGTTGATCTCATCAAAAACTACAATTTTTATATATAAAGTATCTTTATCCAACACCATACAAGGAAGATAAGATTTTTCTAAGATGACAAGCCCTGATATGCAATTAATATGCTACTAAAACTTTATTACTTTTTAACATCTTAGCGACCTTAAGTGAAGAAACGCAAAACTAGTAATTTGTAGATCTTATCGAAAGCTACAGTTTTCATATACGTAGTATCTTTATCCGATACCATATGATACCATATAAGAATGATATGATTTTATGAGGTGACAAGCCCTAGTACGCAATTCATATGCTGAAGCTTTATATTATTTTTAACATCTTTGTCACAGAACCTCCTAATTATGATGGCCCACAAGTACATGTCATTGCCATAATGACCTCTGACAGTCGTACTTATGTTCACCATAACTTAAAAGGCCTGCTTTCCTCCGAACAGGATCCAATCACAGGAGTATTGCAATATTACAACAGTTTATTCAAAATATTCAACAGAGTAAAGTAGCGGAAGTCTTACAATAACATAGGTTTACAAATCAGTTTTCAAATCTCAAACCTTATGTACATTATTACAAACCATTAGTAGAGAAGTATCGGTAGTAACTTTATTACATCACACAAGCGAGATGCCTTGCCCAAAGGCCACACAGTCTACTCGTCGTCGTTTTCTTCAACCACGACGGTCATGCAACAAGGCTCGAAGCAGACTTGTTCATGAACCGCACCTGCAACAAGGGGTTCAACAAACCCTGAGTACGAGAGTACTCAACAAGACTTACCCGACTAAGACAAAGACTCCAAGGGCATGCTAGCTTTAGGGAATCAAGGTACGGGTAATCTAGAGTCAAGATTTCCTTTTGCAGAAAAGCTTACTAAGGTAAGTCCTTATTTTCAATATTTTACTTTTACCATTGATGGTTCATTAACCAAATCTAGGTGATCCTAATCTAGATCAAAGAAATTATCATCAAAACCTTTCTTATTCTTTCTTTCAATTCAGTTCTTAACTACGATGTAAGTCAGGTGATCAAGTCTCCATAATCGAGGAGCAACGACGATTCGAACCGATTATACCCAGCTGGGGATCTCTAACATCACGATATATGTAGAACCGAATCTTGCATATATCAACCCTCATTTAGATCTCCCAAAACCAGAACGTGTCCATCGCCACCCGAGAGTACAGTACTCCTCGAACCCGGCCCGATTCTAGCCCCGAGGGTACACGTTACTCCCGCCATCTCTCCACTCCCAGTGCGAGGTTGGACGTTCTCGTAATGGAATCACTAACATGTTGGGCTTACCCAAGGCATGAAGCTAGTTGCAAAGTCTCGAACACAACAGGCTTACAACGAACGGACCTTAACTGACAAGGCGGAAACACTACATCGAGACTCCTTTCCCAATGCATGTTAGCAGTGGCCAAACCACCCGCCCGATCTTTCCAGTTCATTCTTATATTTCAATTTTCATTCCATATGCCGTCATGGCTAAATAAACATTGCATTTAAAAGTTTAACTTCTAAGCATAGCGAAGCATACTACGTATTTTCAGTAAAACAGGTATCAAGGTTAGTATCGCAATAATCAAGGATGGTAATGCAGCAATTAGGTTATCACTCAACTCCTAATTACTTAATGCAATAAACCATAATATAAATATTAAAACATTTGTAAAATAACAAGGTAGGGTTTAAATGCACCGGGGCTTGCCTTGCTCTGACACGACGACTGACTCAGACTCGTGAACTCCTCCGTCTGGTTCGGAACCCGCCGACGATCGCTCTTCTCCGGAGGCCTGCTCGACGACTTCGGCTTCCTTGAAAGCGGTGACTACACGAAGGTATAACATGCTTTAACATGATGCTCAATGATAAACATGATGCTTGATGATAGCATGCCACGGTTACTATTCGAGTACAACTTCCCTTCACGGTACCGTCGTAAACAGAAAACCTACTAACTAGTAGCGACGATTTCCCGCGATACCAGCTCTTAACCTAACAAGTTACTAACGAGCTCAATCATGAAATTAAGGTGCCAGAGATCACAAAAGGGTAGTGACCTAAGGACATCACTCAATCACAAAGGCACACAACACTTAAAGTTCTTAATTTAACATTTATTTTCTATTTAAAAAAATTAGGGCATAATTAGAAATTGATCAAACTTTATCTAAACAAGCTCAAACTTTTTCTATGGGTTAAGAATGATTTATAATAGTGTCATAATTAATTTCATAATTTTTGGATAAATAAATTAATTATTAAAATTACTGGAAGTTGCATTTAATCTTTATTGGAACCAATTAATTCTACTGCATAAAGTATGCAAATTCATGATTTAGTATTTTTCCTAGATAGTTTATACATTGAGAAGCTTATACAAAAATTTTCATAAATTTTGGAACTCTACACAATTTTTAAACAAATAAACAAATAATAACACTATTCATTTATTTGAAAAAGAAAAACAAAAACGAACTCGGGCTGCTTCTCCTCCTCTCCGATCCGGCCCAGCCCAACCGGCCCGCGTGCCCACGCGCTCGCGCCCGCACGCGCTGGCCCAGCAGGCGGCCCAGCAACGCGGCCTGTCTCCGCGCGCGCCCACTCTCCCTCTCTCTCTCACTGACAGGCCGACCCCGCCTGTCATCGCCTACCTCCCACCTCTCGCTCACTCCCGCGCGCTCACTCACCTCCGCGCGGTGGCCGGCCGGTGACCAGTGCCCCGGTCGACAAATTGAGCTGACCAACACGTTCTACATCACCTCACGAACCCGTTTTGCTAAGTAACGCCATGGTTCGAGCCCTAGCGACCCGCGAGCGACGGCGATGGCGGCACGGTGGCTACGGGAGCAGCACGCCGGCGACTACAAAGCGGTAGAGGTTAAATTGAAGGGTCGGGAAGTATCAGCGGCTCACCACGGTTGCAGTGGAGTTCTTGGTGGCGACGGGGAGCGGCTGGAGTGGCCTGGCCACGGGAAGCGGCTTGGTCGCCGGAGCTGAGCACGGGAAGCGGTGGTCGCGGTGGTTCAGACGGAATTGGGCTGGCTCGGGTGGTTCACGAGGTGCGCGAGGATGCGGCGATGCTATTGGTGCCACTGGCGTGGCCGGAGACGGCTTGGTGGCGGCAGCGGCGAGCGGTGGAGCTAGCGGCGGCGGCGGTGGCGGAAAACCGAGAAGAAGAAAAACGACGGCGACTTGACGTATTTATAGAAGACGAACGCGGGAACAGGGCTGGACTGCTCGCGTTGTCGCGCTGGAGCTCCTGGGCATGCCTGGAAGCTGGCCGAAGCCGTCCGGCGTCTCGCCGGCGCCCATGCCGGCCGATGGCCGACGGTCATTGGGCTGACACTGTAGCTCCCCCCCTAAATTCTGAAATTCAAACTGGTTTTTCAATTTACTCTCAAATTTTTATAGCAACTTGAAAATCTTCCAATGTATGAAATCTTCAGAATTTCAAGCTCTACAAGTTTGATATTGAACACTTTTTCAAATTCTGCTTGGATTTTGAAATTTGAGTTTAAATTCAAAAAGAGACACATTTTGCAGATTTGGTAATTTAGAAATTACTTTTGATTTTATATGGAAACTTCAAAATCTCCAAACATCAAAGTTGTATATCTTGACCAGACCTACAACTTTGCTGTTCAAAACTTTTTCAAATTCTACCTCCATTTTGAAATCTTAGTTTGGGGACAAAAATGAATAAAATCTGAAATTTGTTTATTTTCAAAATTACTCCACATTTTACACTAAAACTTTGAAAACTCAAAACACCAAAGTTGTAGCCCTTGAAAAGTTCTACAAACTTGGTTTTGAACTTTTTCCCAAATCTTGCTTAGATTTTGAATTATTTCAAAAGGGGTAAAACAGGGTTTTGAAATTTAGGGTTTTCGGAGGGATTTCAAATTGGAATTTGTTGCTACTTTGATTTGTGATTACTTAGTGATCAAAACCTCACCCAAGGGCATCATTTGGACCAACATGACATGGTTGACCAAATGTCACTCTTGGTTGACCAATTTACTTTTGAAATTCTTTTACATTTTTCCCCAAATTTGAATTCGAATTCGAATCGGAAAACTCGCGACAAGTTTTGGGACTCCAATTCAAACTCAAATTTGGAGCTTCATTTTAAATGTTTTACCTGAGCTCATACCCTACATTTGACACTAGTGTGCAACACAGTCGCGCACTTCAAATTACGCAGGGCATGGACTAAGTATTTGCGGTGATATTCGAAATTAGGGTTTTCGATTTCGGAGCACACCACAGAGAAACACATTCAACCTAATTAAGTAAATTCGTTTTAGTTGATGCATAACAATGTTAACCTAACAGGGATGCTTTGCGATGCATTATGATGACATGGCAGATTAATTAGCACTATAACACCCGGGGTGTTACAATCTTAAAGATCTAAAATGAAAAAAAATCAAAACTATAAATTTGTAGATCCCATTAAGAACCACAATTTTCATATAAAAATAATCTTCATCCGAGATTGTATGAAAAATATACAATTTTTTTAAAGATCAAGCCTTGCCATTGACATGTGGGTCCTATCTATCACATCCATGTCACGTAAGATAACGTGTCGAATAAATACTTATTTAGACCTGAATGAGACCCGTTACAACTTGAGAGAGGTAAAAATGTATTTTGAAACTTTAGAGAACTAGACGACACCTCCAAACAACTTTGATGGCCGTTGGTAAATTTTACTCAATCTTGATTATATTCACAGAAAAAGACACTTGATTATATCCACAGAAAAAGACAACTTGTCAATTGTTTACAGCTCAACACTGATAGTGATCGAAAACCAGATCACTTGCTATATGGAAAAATCAAACTGAAAAAGGAAAATTGAATAATTGAAGAAACGGGTAAGAACTATTATAAACTCTCCTAGCAAGTCAGGATGAAGGTTATTTTAGTACCTTCGGACAAAACTGAATGATGATTCCATAATAAGTGAATAATTGAAGAAATAGGTAAAAACTATTACTACTGCGCAAAGAGCATCGCCACTAGCCTATAAAGCTCCATCACTGCTAGTTCCGTACTTCAAGGCGGTGAAAGTGGACGGTGATATACTCGTCTTCGTCACCGCCGATTTCACACCAGTGGAGAAAACCGATTCAAAAAGAAAAACCTAGGCATGCCCATGCCCGCCGGCCACGCCCTCGCGCTGTCCGTATTGTCAGCCGCAAATAGAAGCGACGGCCGCCCGCCGAGCAAATCCATCCGGGAAGAGGATTAGGAGTTTAGAACTGCCACCCCCACGCTTGGACACGCGTACCTACCGTTCGCCAGCCAGTTAGCCACGCCCTTGCACAGATCAAGCCCGAGGAAGGGGAGCGTGGTCACTGCACCCGTTGTCACCGTCGCCTGCCACGCCCTTGCACAGATCCAGCCCAAGGATGAGGAGCGGGGCTGCAGAGAAGGGAAGTGGCCAGGGCCGCCATGCCCTAGCTCAGTCGTCGTCGAGGGATGCAGAGCCGGGCAGTCGTTAAGAGAGGAACAGGGTCACTGGAAAAGGGAGTCAGGTTGTCATCAAGAGAGACGGGTTGAGAGAGAGAGAGCTAGCAGGTCGGGCCGGTAGTACTTGGGTTGGTTTTCACTCCGCCAGCTCCTGGTTGAACTAACCATAAAAACCAGTTCGATTTTCATCACCGGTTCAATTTCGAACCAATAGTGGTATATTATCACCACCCATCTTAACAGAACCTAGAACCGGCGGTAAAAAATAGTGTTGGCAAAAATGTTTTTTTTTAAAGTAGTGATTACTGATTAGAAACTCACCTAGCAAGTCACAAGTTGATCACTATCATCAGATGGAGGCTATTTAGTATTTTTTGTACAAAAAAACTGAATAACAATACCATGAGAACCTTCATATTCCATTGGTCAGGACGGGATCATGTGATTTTTGCATAGTTGTTGTGTAGAAGAATTTTGCTCTTCGGCCGCACGAGAATTAACGGACAATGTACTCATGAGAGAGAAGTTTTGAAACCTACAACAAAGCTTTACCATATATAATTCTCCGATGTAAACTTTTCTAAAGTCATATAAAAAAATATCCACCACAGTCATGAACTTTTTTAAGTGCACCAAAAAGAAATACACCTAAACCCATCTAACCTTTGAAATAAAGAGACAAGATCAACTCTGACCTCTCCTTGCCCCCCCCTCACTCAAATCGAACGGGGCAAATTGGTCGGACTGACTTGCATTTTCCACGACCAGGTGGGCGCACACCTATTATCCTGGCCATACAGGAGCATCAAGATTCGCGCAAAAACAGGAGTCTGTAGGGGAGCCGACGTGGTGGCCGTAAGGATGGCAACGGGTCGGATTCGGATCGGGTGAAGTCTCTGTGCACCCAAAACCGAAACCCGAAATCGAAACCCGAACCCGAACCGAAAACCGATTCGGGTCGAAATCCATCACCAAAACCAAACCCGCGGATACCCGAAACCCGAACGGATACC
This sequence comes from Saccharum hybrid cultivar R570, assembly GCA_038087645.1. Classification (NCBI taxonomy): domain Eukaryota; kingdom Viridiplantae; phylum Streptophyta; class Magnoliopsida; order Poales; family Poaceae; genus Saccharum; species Saccharum hybrid cultivar. Next base: position 4,414,688 of record JAQSUU010000354.1, on the reverse strand, counting down.
CGAAACCCGAATGGATACCCGAAACCCGCGGATAAATATACACATATTCACATGTATAAATAAGAGGCAATAAATAATAAATATTTTCATGAGTCAGTTTTGAATAGATTTAATAATCTAAGTAAACAAGTTATTATTAGCATATTATAAAACATGAGTTTTAATTCCAAATGATTTATTTCGGATATCCATTGGATATCCACGGGTGAAAAACCAAACCCGAAATCGAAACCGAAAACCGTGGGTGAAAAACCATCCCCAAACCTGAAATCGCAGGACCCGAAACCCGCGGGTATCCGACCCGAACCCGATCCGCTGCCATCTCTAGGTGGCCGCAGCTCGGGAGGCAGAGGTGGAGGCTGGGGCCGGAGGTAGTGGTGGCGGAGGCCGGGGCGACACCGGGCGGTACCGGAGCTGCAGGTGCTAGGGCCACGAGGCCATGGGCGGCAGGGTTAGGGCGACGCCGGCCGGCGCCAGAGCCGTAGATGTCGAGGTCATGAGGCCATGGGCAGTGGGGGCGGTGGCGGTGGTCGAGGAGGTCGCCGGAGCCATGGTGGTGGAGGCCGGTGGGGCAACGCCGGCGCGCCGGGGTCACGAGGCCACCATGGGCGGCGGCAGCGGTGGATTTGTTTGGGACTTGGAAAAGAGACGGACACGAATCTTGACGCGCTACTGGACGGTGTGTGATACAGGGTGTGCGCACACCCGGTTGTGGTTATGATTTTTCGTTGGTCGGACCAAACCTCATCACTCGTCCCGTCCCGCGCGCACCCCATGCGCCCAGCCCCACTCTCTCTCTCCCCGACGCCGACTCTCCCTCTCCCATGCGCCGACTCCTCTCCTCTTCCCAAGGCCACTCTTCCTCTCCCCGGCGTGGACTCCTCCTCTCCTCTGCCACACAGACTGCCGCCAGGGAACAAATCCAGGGCGGGCGGCACCGGCCGCCGGCAGCCCATCCACCGCCCGCAATACTCCCTCTCCCCGGCGTCCCTTGGCCGCAGGCGCAGCCACCGGGGGCGCTGCCTACAGTGGCGCGGCCACCGGGAGCGCTGCCGTCGGGGCGCGGTCGTCGGGGGCGCTACCGTCGGGGCGCGGCCAAGATCCGCGAGGACGAGGCGACGACCACCAACACTTTCGCCGGCAGCAGCAGCTGCGTTGCCCCTTCCATGTCCCCGCCGACGCCGCCTCCGTCGAGGGGGCCGCCTCCTTCCGTTTTTGCTGCAGCGCGCAACCGCCATGGCGCAGCACCATGGGTGGCTGCTCCCCCACGACACACTGCAGGTTCGCCCGCGATTCTCCTTCTCCCGCACCACACCATGGTTGGCGGCGAAATCTCTGGGTTGGGCTCTTCCCGGGGCCGGGACCCGGAGGCGCAGAAGCCGGCGTGGCTGCGGCGCAGGGAGAGAAGTGCGCGAGGCTGAGGGAGTCGCTCGGCGAGCTCAAGCTCAACACCGTCTACGTCGAGGCCCAGTGCCCCAACCTCGGAGAGGTAGGGCCGAATCAAACTGCAAATTCTAGGTTGTCCGCTGTCGTGCAGGTTCAGTGCTTCAGTTGTGGGATTTTGGTTTCATTTCGTTTTGATGAATTGACGGTGATAGTGTGCAGTGTTGGAATGGAGGTGGCGGGGCCGGCGGAGAAGGGGATGCCATTGCGACCGCGACGATCATTTCCTCGGCGACACCTGCACCCGGGGGTGTCGATTCTGGAGCCTCCCCCACCGAATGCCCTGGAGCCTCTGAAGATAGCCATGGCATTCGCGAGTTGGGGTTATGATCTCTGTCAGTTATAAACACGTTGAAGATGATGGCTATGCTGCAAATTATCTGATAGATAACATCCTTTGCAGAGTAGACTACGTTGTGCTGACAAGTGTTGATCGGGATGACCTTCCTGATGGTGGAAGTGGCCATTCTGCTCAAACAGTCCGAGCTCTCAAGGTTTATCCATTGTTGACGAGCGGTGAACTGGTAACTCTTTGTACATCTACCATGCTGAATATTTTTGTTTTTTTTTCAGGAGCTGAACCCTGGGATATTGGTAAGAGTGTCTGACTTCAGATTTTCGAGGTGACATGGATGCAGTTTCATCTTTAGCAGACTCCGGTCTAGGATGTATATGCTCACAACATTGAAACTATGAGGAGTCTGCAAAGAATAGTAGTTAGAGATCCCCGAGCAGGGTAATGCGCTTCTTGATTCATATCTGTCTGAAGATTTTCCAGTTCCTACTCTATGTTCAGTTTTCTACGGACTACATTGGAACGGATTTCCTGGTGCTGTTTTATATCTGACGTGCTTTCATGAAAAAAATTGTTTGCAGCCTGGTTGGTCAAACTTAGGGACATGCTTGGTTTGTCTGTGACCTTTTTGGGAAGTACCTTGGTGACTGGAGCAAAGCTTGAAGACAAGTTTTTTGTTGGTAACAGGTTAGCAATATCAGCCAACACTGGTGCTGTGTCCATGAGAGATGATGGTGCATATGGAGTGTATATGGAGGCAACTATTGGTGAAAAAACTGCACACTTAATGTTGTTTTATTCAGAACTCCCAAGACCCAAGTTTTTAGTTGGTAACAGGTTAGCAATATCCCTAGAGTTCCTGTATTCATCTCTACATCTACAAGATATTGAAAAGAGTATTGTTCTCAGAACAAAAGCTGGGATTAGTGTGCTTCAAGCTCTTGGTGCTGCTGTCAGTCTTGACATCAACATAGGCATACACCCAATCAGCCCCGTATATCAGCAGGTGCAAAGTGTGCACCTGTTCTGGGCCTCCATATTTCTAGGGCCACCAAATTTAGTACACATATAGTCCATCAGCCCATCAGCCCAAGAAACTTGGCAGGCCATCGGACTCCTTCCCCATAGTCCATAGCCCATACGGTACGCATATACTTATAGGCCTGGAAGTTAGCACTCGGCAGCGACGTTTGCCGCAATCCTTTCATCGTTGCGCCGCTGCAGCTAGAGCTGCTAGACCTAGACGTGGCTGTTCTGCACGGCATCGTGGGCTCGCGGCGATCACGATTCACGCAAAGATCGGCATCGCCAAGAAGTAGCTGTCATCCGTCGGCGCCGAGAACCAACACCAACACGTCGCCGTCGGCAGCTCGGTAGTCGGTACGCACACAAATTTCATCCCCAATTATGTGCAGTTGTACACTTGTACCTTGAAAAGCATTTTAGTCTAAAAATCTGCATTATAATTAGGGAATTTCACAGGAGATTTCAGATTTGCATCATGTCTTCAAGAAATAGGAGGTTTGAATCTGGTCATGAAAAACGTAAGAAGAAACAGAGATTAGAAGCAGCAGCTCAAACTCAAAGGGGTGCTCTTGATAGATATGTTTTGAAAGATTCTCAGTTTACTTCTCAAAATCAAACCCCTGATACTAATGTTGGCGAGGGTCATGCTGATGATGGTAGAAACACAGTAGAAGTTGGGCCAGAAATTAACAGCGAAGGTATCGGACATGTTGATGAAGCACATGCTAGAACTGAAAGTAACAATGACAACAATAGTTCTTTCCAGCCTGACATATATGATCCAAGATATTGGGATTCACTTGATTCTAAAATGATTGATATATTGCTGCAGAAGGGTCCTAAAAGAGATTTATCAATTCTTAAAGGTCCCAAAGATAGATTTTCTAGAAGATTTTCTGCAACATTTTACACTAGAGTTCTCGCAAATGGTGAAACTTGTGACAGAGAATGGCTTGTATATTGCAAACCTCTAGATAGAGTATTTTGCTTTTGTTGCAAATTATTGAGAAAGGGGCATGCAAAAGGACAATTGGCAAATGATGGGTTCAGTGATTGGAATCATTTTGGCACTAGACTTAAAGAGCATGAAACCAGTGCAGAGCATGTCTCGAATATGGCTTCTTGGTATGAATTGCGTCTCAGGTTGCAGAATGATCAAACAATTGACAGTGTTGCTCAAAGAGAAATCCAAAAGGAAAGGGAGCATTGGAGAAAAGTTTTGTACAGAATTATCTTAATTGTAAAATTTCTTGCATCACATAATCTAGCATTCCGTGGCAGTAATAGCAAGTTATACCAAGATAGCAATGGAAATTTCTTAGGAATGGTTCAATTGCTTGCTGAATTTGACCCTGTTATCCAAGAGCATGTTCGGCGCATCACCAATGATGAAATTCATAAGCACTATCTTGGTCATGGTATCCAGAACGAGTTAATAAGTTTGCTCGCTGATGCAATTAGGAGTGAAATCATTAGAAAGGTAAAACAAGCAAAGTACTTCTCGGTTATACTTGATTGCACTCCTGATGCAAGCCATCAGGAACAAATGTCTTTGATCATAAGGTATGTTGATATGTCCTCAGATTCTGTTTGTGTTGAAGAATCCTTTCTAGGATTTTTGGAGGTAAAAGATACTAGTGGACAAGGATTGTTTGATGTCTTACAGAATGAATTGAAGAATCTTGACCTTGATATAGACAATGTGAGAGGGCAGGGATATGACAATGGGTCAAATATGAAAGGGAAACATCAAGGGGTACAAAAGAAACTTTTAGATATAAATCCCAGGGCTTTTTATTCAGCTTGTGGCTGTCACAGTCTGAATCTAACATTATGTGACATGGCCAAGTCTTGTGGTAAAGCAAAAGATTTTTTTGGAGTCATACAACGCATCTATATGACATTTGGTAAATCCACTAAGAAATGGCAGATTCTTTTGGATAACATTACAGGATTGACACTCAAGCCATTGTCAACTACTCGTTGGGAGAGTCGTGTTGATAGTGTTAAGGCTATAAGGTTCCAGATGCAAGAAATACGGGAGGCCTTGCTCCAAGTGGCTGAAAGTGATGATGATCCATTGTCAAGTAGTGAAGCTAAATCCTTAGCAGACAATGAGCTTGGTAGCTTTGAATTTTTAGTGGCAATACTCATCTGGTATGAACTATTATCCGTTGTTAATTTGGTCAGCAAGCAGCTACAAGCAAAGGATATGATTATTGATACTGCCATTGAGAATGTACGAGAGCTAATATCCTTTTTCAAAGAGTACAGAGAAACGGGCTTTTCAAAAGCTTTGCAAGTTGCAACAGAAATTGCACTAGAGATGGAAATTGATCCGATTTTTCGCACCAAACGCAAGATCAAAAGGAAAAGACAATTTGGTGAGAGCCCTGATGATGCATCTTCTCCTTCGCAATCTGCAGAAGATTCATTTCGGCGTGATTATTTTATACCTGTTGTTGATCAAGCCATAGTTTCACTTTCTAGGAGATTTGAACAATATGAGGAATTCCAAAATAATTTTGGTTTCCTATTTACTTCAGATAAGTTGCGTTCCTTGGGTGATAGAAAATTGCTTTCTTCTTGTGTCAATCTAGAAGCTAAACTTAAAAGTGGAGAACATTCAGATATTGATGGAAGAGAATTATACGTGGAGTTAAAGTTCATTCAAGATCATATTGACAGATCTATGGGCCCTCTTGATATTCTGAAATATTTGAAACAACATGGTTCTTTCCCAAACGCCATTATTGCATACAGAGTTTTGTTAACCATTCCAGTTACCGTTGCATCTGCGGAAAGAAGCTTTTCTAAACTCAAGTTATTGAAGTCCTACTTGCGATGTGCAATGACACAAGAAAGACTCAATGGGTTGGCAACAATAGCACTTGAAAATGATATTTTGGAGATGATCAAGTATGAAGATATAATTGAAGACTTCATTTCGAAGAATACTAGGAGAATGATGCTTTTCAGTAGAAATTAGAATATAAGGTCAGTTTGTTGCTTAAGTACTTTTGTATTGTTTTAGCATCAAGATTTGATATGTTCTGAGTATTGTAAGAACAACGTATATTTGAAACTTTATAATGAAGTAAAATTATGCCTTTGTTATATTATTTTCTTATAGATTTTAGGGCCACATCACGAGTTTCGTTCAGGGTCTTCCAAATCGTAGGTACGGCCCTGACCCAATCTGGGCAGGAGAGGATCTGCACATGTTGGTGGCCAAGAATTTTTCTGGTGTTGCAAAATCTTTAGAAGGTACGATCATCTAAGAAGTGCATATCTTAGCTCCATAATTTGCTCTCATATGCATCAAATCCAATTATATTCTCCATTATAGGATGTGTTGATGGATATCTGAGCTGCGTGATGTCTTGTTATATTCTCCATAATTTTCTATTCTTTCTGAATTGAAGCACTATTCCTGAGCATTATCTGTTGTATGTGACTTCTTATTTCTGAGCATTGTCTATTGCCTATGATGTCTTGTTATTTCTGAGCGCCACCCATTACCAAGGTTACAAGACAAATGATGGCCATTTTCAGCTTTTCCAGTATGTATATGTACAAATGTAGTTTTACTTCACTGAAGATCATATCATTGCTATATGTCTCAAATGTCGTTCATTAGTTAGTGATCTGGAGTGAAGGTTCTGTAAATTTTTTTTTTTTGCAAGGTAATCTACCATATACCCTTATTTTCGTATACCATTTTCCGTCCTCTCGCGAGGCCACGTCGCCTCCTTTTCCTGGCCTTGCGATTCGCAATCGACGCCCAGCGCAACGGCAGCTGCATTTTTATTAATTATGTACATTGCTGGAATTGTCTAAAGTCATTTGATTTTATATATTTCTAGGTGAGTAACTACGAAAAGGAGCTGGAGGATATGAAGCACATGACAAGGCAGGAGTTTGTAGCGTCTCTGAGAAGGTCGGTCTAACGTCATTGATTAATCACTGCCACCTCTATTGAATAAAAATCTGCACTGTGTTAATTGTTAAAGTTTGAGCAAGATCGACTACATATTATTTAGATCTTAATAGACCCTTATATATGAATGCAGGAAGAGCAGTGGTTTCTTCAGAGATGCATATTTATAGATCTTAATAGACCACTGTATATGAATGCAGGAAGAACAGGGAAGTGACTTGGTATGAATTCATATAGTGACGTCAACAAACACACATACACTTTGGATTGAGGAGGCAAATTCATTTATATGGAAAATTGATCTCATATATTTTCCTTTCATAGTTAGAATTTGTGTGGACCTAGAAAAGTTACTTAATGTGGGCCGTATCGTTGGCACGGACAATATACTATTTTTATAGGATGTTGGACCTGTTTTGTACTTTTACTGAAAACTACTGAGCAATTTGAAGGAGTCTTAACTGCAAGGTTGTCATCATCAAGTTCATCAACAGTGGCAAAGCGCTAAGTGACATCTTCACTATCAGATTCGGAATCAGAGGAAGCGTAGAGTTGTTCATATGATTATAATGTGTATATAAAAATTTTGGACTAATGTGTATATATAAATTTCAAGTTTCATCAACAGTACCAAGCCTGACTTTTTAATTAATGTGTGTATATAGAATTAAGTTTTCATGTGCATCTCTGAAATGACGCCATAACGTTAGCACGGCACTGTACTAGTTCAATTAATAAACCAAGTTCGTAGCCCATGTAAATCCCTCGACCACCATCCTCTGGTCCCCTTCACAACCACTGCCACTGTCCTGAAAAGAATGTGATTTTAGTACAAAAATTTACAGAAAAAGTATTAATATTTATGATACAAAATATGTATACTCCACGATGAATCAGTGACACTTATTTAGTATCATAAGTATATAGTATGCTAAAATTGCATATATATTTTTAGACCTCCCTGGTTCATTTCGAAACACAGCCTACATGAGCATCAATCAGCTCTTCTTCCGTCTTGCTGTAATGACTGATTTGTTCATCAGGTCAGGCCCGAGCCCTGAGAAGACGATACTCTACTTAATCCAACGCAGCCTAAAATGTGGAGCAGTAAAAGAAAGAGAATAATATACTTATATAAATCCCATTGTGTTGTTTGTTCCGCAGACGGAAATGACATACACTCTGGAACGATATATATGTACAGCACTTGGTACCTTCATCAATGGAATCCACCAGGGAAACACTTGGCATTCCGAATACATCATCTCAAACAGGTGCTAAACCAAAGGTTTTGAACAGACCATCGATGCCCTCCATTCCAACAAAATGAGACAAAATTCTCTCTTCATCTCCACAGGCACCCCAGCTCTTGCACATCTTAGATTAGATGCTTACCAAAATTCTGGGCTTTCCCAAACCATCCATAGCCTTGGTTAACCACTTCCTCTCTGATCTGCAGTGCCATGGCTTCTATTCCTGGTCCTAGTCCGCGGTGGTGTCCCTGGAGCCACCAAGCGCGAATTGGCATGTGCTTCCTGATCGTAGGTCTGGGAGGCAAGGTAAGTGAGGGCTGTAACCACATCCCCGATCAGCGGTCTCATGCTCGGTTGCTCTTGGACACACATTGCAGCGACAGCAAGGGCCTGGTACAATCCCCTTGGAGGATACTGCCCCTCTAGTGCAGGGTCTGCCATCAGGGGAAATTTCCTCCTGTCTTTGAACAATGGCCGGGCCTGAAATGAAGCATCAACAAGGGTTACACTAATTGTGAACAACAAACACATGGAGAGGTTTTAGACTTTTTCAGAGCAAGCAAGCGCTTATTTAGCGGAAAATCATATGGCGCCCAGGGGGGCTGACGCCCTCGTTCTAAAATACAATGTTGCAATGTTTCAAAAATCATCACAAAAATCATGTATGTAGTACTAAAGTTAAGTGTAGCCGCAACAATTCAGTTTGAAATTAATCTTTGATGCTAAGGTTTAAAATTAAAAAAAAACAAAAAAAAACAGAAGTTTCACTGTGAGCAGATAATGAGCAGTGCCAGGTTGACTGCTTGTCCATTTTGTTTCTTGGCATCTAGGATGAATTTTAAACTGTATTGTTGTGGCTATACTTAACTTTGTGTTTACTACATACATGATTTTTGAAACATTGCAACATGGTATTTTAGCTAACGAGGGCGCCAGCCCCCATGGGCACCAAATCTGCACTCTTATTTAGCAGAGTGATTGGCATGTCATAATCTATTATTCAACAGCATCTTTACAGTAATGCCACCTAAACAACCAAATCAACCATGACAGGATAATTACAGAAAGCAAGCAAAATTAATGTAGCGTTGGCGTGCTGCCGATAAAGCTCGACATAAACATGAAATGCTGAATCTGGAAAGAAATAAAGAGAGGCACTGAAAATAACCTCCTATGCTTTCCCTTCAGGTGATATGATACCAAAGACTGAAGCGATAACACAGTTTTACAGGACATCCGAGCTAAGAGGCAGACATCTGGTAATTTTCCAGAATACATTAACAATCAATACTCAACAGGCGGAAGATAGCACAATATGCTGTTCTCCATACTCAACATCTATACTAGAATTAGCACAGACAAGGATGAAAACATAACAAATGATCAGCATCAGTAGCTTACCCATGCAACAAGATTTTGCTCCCCTCCAGCTCGGGTGTTGTCAATAGCCCTTTGTCCTGTAATGATCTCCAGAAGGACTACACCGAAGCTATAAATGTCTGACTTTAGGGTCAACTGTCCGGTCATAGCGTACTCAGGGGCACAATACCCATATGTCCCCATCACTCTTGTGGAAACATGAGTTTTATCACCGATTGGACCAAGCTTTGCCAATCCAAAATCAGACAACTTTGGGTGATACCCCTCTCCAAGCAAGATGTTTGAACATTTCAAGTCCCGGTATATGACAGGAGGACTGGCTTTGTCATGCAAATACTCTAGCCCTTTCGCTGCACCAGCAGCTATCTTCATCCTTGTATTCCAGTCAAGCCGTGCCTTATCTGGGGAAGGATCTGAGTAAAAATAAGAAGAAGCCGTGAGTGGAGAAATTTTAACCACATAAATTCGAAAGGAAAGTATAGTAGTTCAGGATTTGAACAGCTTACCATGAAGGTGATCCTCAAGAGAACCTAGAGGCATATACTCATAAACCAAAAGCCTCTGATCCCCATCAGCACAGTAGCCAATAAGGCTGACAAGATTTGGGTGATGCAGCAAGCTCAACATCAGAACTTCAACAAGAAACTCCCTGTTGCCTTGTAATCCGTTACGGTCAAGCTGCTTTATAGCAACAACCTATCATGAAACGAATGGCATGCCATGTCAGTGCATTTTCCCTTAGAAAGGTTTAGATTTTCCAGCTACAAGTGTTGGATGAGCATTAATATTCGATAGTTTTATATAGAGAGAGAATACGCATCCAAGGAATGTTTGTTGATAGCAATCTAGGCCTAGCACTATATTCATGATTTCATCTTATTAGGGAATGGTATAGTGTTAAAGCAAGCTTCGTATCATCAGTCACAAGTTGGACTAGGGATATATAAAACAGGCAGGAAAGCAAGAAAACCTGGCTGACACTGTCCAGATAGCCTCTGTACACCCGTCCAAAGCCACCCTCACCAAGAAGGCAATCAGCTCTGAAGTTGCTCGTGGCTGCTGCGAGGTCCCTGAAAGTGAAGGTTTGCGCAGCGATTTGGTGGTGGCCAGATCCATTGCTCAGGACAATGCCCTTGTTTGCAGACTCCTTGTTGAAATCGAACGAATCCTGCTTCGTCACACTAGACGACGGACCCTGTTTGGGTTTCTCTGCATCAACAACTGGAACAAGAATACACGGCTGAGCGAAAGGAGGGGCAGTACACAACAGAATTATGAAAGTGATGTAGCCAAGAAAAGGGAAGAGTATGTATCTCAAGACGACCGAATTGCGAAAGAAAAGGACCCAAAAAGTTTGGGGAGAAGAACCCCGATGATACGAAACAAGTGAATTCCAGTCAAGCATGGTTGGGAAGGATGACCTCACCTGAGGCGGGGCGGATCTGGGGCTTCTCCGGCGGCTGCTTCTCCTTCTTCTTGGCCCCTCCGAGGCAGGGGAAGCAGCAGTCCATGGCTCGCTCCCGTTGCCTGACCTGCTTCCTGAGGAGGGGGAGCTCTAGTCTCCGCGTCCGAGTAGCGTGACCGCGTGGGGGATAGAAGAGAGTAGAAGGAAGGCTGCGTCGAGCCTGAGACGGGGGACGGGGGAGGAGAAAGGCCGAAACGGAGGCTGCGGGAGGCAAAGGCAACAGTCCAACTCCTGCAGCTTCTAGTCGAACCCTGTTGTCTAGGAGTAACTGCTGTATGTGTATGTGCTGTCATCTTTAGGCTTCGTTTGTGAGCAAACGGCGGGAGGCATGCTCGCAAGCTGGACCAACAAAACTTTGTTGATTCCCTTTCTACCAACAACTCGAGCAGGCTGTTTATGGCATGCTAGGATCTTTGACAAGCACTGTGTAGGATTAGAAGCCTGTTTGAATGTCTAGCCAACTTACTTTAATTCTTGTGCTTAAGCTTTTTTCTTGCTGTTGCAAGAGTTAAATTGGTTGTCCTGGCTTAGCCAACGTCTTGTTATCCGCGCCAGTAAAGTCAGGCCAAGTTACGTAACCTTAACAAAAAAAAACAAAGCATGTTTTTACTTTCTCCCTTGATCTCTCATCCCACCTACTTTTATGTTTGTTTTTGGTTATCTCCCTTCTTTCTCATCGTGGTTGTACGCTCCCCTCTTGTCTTTGTGTTGCATTCATCATCCTTGGCCTCAAATTTGGGGACTGGTCGCCACCTCCCCAATTCTCGTGAGCATCCCTCCTCCCGCCACCCCCTTTTCTCGACGCAGAGAAGGCTTGGTGGAACCTTAGGTCGACCTATTGGAGATCAAATCCGCCCTTCAGAGGTTTCCCTCGCCGACTTTTGTGTCTTCCTTAGCATCTGAGCTCCGGTGTGGTTGACTTTGCCCTCGATGACTTGCCTGTCCACCTTTTCCTGTCATCCCCACCTCTAGCGCTTGGGATCCATCATCAGTGGCCCCTCGCCCAACCTCGGCCACCCTAGTGCCGCCCTACTTGAGGTTAGCCTCCCTAGCACCTTCTTCCAAAGCTTGACCTCCCCTATTGATGGGAACGAGGGTCTCAATCTTCAAGTTGAGGTAACAATCGATTTGGCATAGGATTGACACATTGATCCGGCTTCCGATCATAAAGACTAAACTACTATAATCTTAGCACCGCGCCTCCTCTGGTTATCAACATGCACTTGCCCGATTGATCTTCTCGAGAAGGATAATCCATGTAGCGAATCAAAGAGCACAAGCAAAAAAATAAAAGCAATCTAAAATATTGTGGATGTAGATGAAACTCATAGATTGGGGTTCCACAAACCGATATATAGCAGAACTGTTCAATGATAGATTAATCTTAGCAAAACACAAACCCTAACTTGAGTGACAACTACTGAATATATAGTCTAAGGGACGGCCAAGTACCCCTATTTGTGTCGCTAAGGAGTCCCCAACATGTTACACGGCCCAAAACATGACGACGCACAACCTTGACAGATTCTAGGCGGTCACTTATTTCGATAGTTCCCATAGACATCGATGAATTTTTTATGTGCTACTGGTATTACTGAAAATATTACCTCCTTAGCTTTCCATGCATAGGTAGAACGTCCAAAATAGAGTTCGTATGCGACTTGGACGACATTTTAGCATGCACTGCTCCTCGAGTCCGGAATGGACTCGAACTTGATACAGATTGGGCATCCAACTTGGCTTGGACATCCAGTTTGGCATTCTAAGGTGTTGGTGAAATTCCTAGTTTGGCTTTGGTAATTGAGCATATGTGTTTATATTGAGATACTGTAGGATCGAGATGGCGGACTAGAGGGGGGTGAATAGTCCTTTCTAAAATTTAATTGCACCGGCTAATCAAAACTTATGCGGAATTAAAACTATTGATCCAGCCAAGACTACACCCTTCTATCTATGTTCTCTAACACCTTACAAAGATCCTAATCAAGCAACTAAGGTGCCGGACTAGCAAGAGCTCACCTAACCACCGGGAGCTCCCACACAACTAGTAAGCAAAAGCACAAAACTCCTACGCTCACTAGCAATGCTCAATAACAAGGCAACTAATGCCAAATTAGAGAGCGCAAATTACTTAGCTACACAAACTAAGCAATGTGACTAACAAGGTTACACAAACCAAATTAGTCACGCAAGAGCTACTTCTATGCTACATAATCAAGAAGGTAACTAGCAAGCTACACAAGCTAACTAATTACAAGAGCAACTACACAAGCACAATATAAGTAAATGTAAATACAAGCTTGTGTTGGGGAATTACAAACCAACGGGATGACAAGGTTGACACGATGATTTTTATCCCAAGGTTCACTTGGTTACCACCAAGCTAGTCCCCGTTAAGACAAGCTCCAAGATTGTCGCCGGTCCTCTTGCTAGTGGTGACCCGCAAGTCACACTCTCCCACGTGGAGTGCTTACCACAAGATCTAGCACTTGATCCGGCCGGACCACTTGTCGCCCTTCGCGTCTCGCTTTACTAGAGTTGCTCTTTGCGGCTTCCGCGGGGTGAGCACAATACCCCTCACAATCACTTCTCCAGAGCACCGCACAATCTCTTTGCGGGCTTCCACGGAGACCACCACCAAGCCATCTAGGAGGTGGCAACCTCCAAGAGTAACAAGCACCACCAACTTACAACTCGAACACCTAGTGCCACCCGATGTAACCTCATGATGCAATCACACTAGAATCGCTCACTCATATAATCGGATGATCACTTTCAAGCATATGTGAGTTAGAGGGCTCCCAAGCACTCCCCAAGCATGGACACTAAGTCCCAAAGGTGCTTCACAACAGCCAAGGCCGGCCACCACTTCTATTTATAGCCCCAAGGGCTAAACTAGACGTTGCCCCTTCACTGGGCCAAACTCGACACCACCGGACACGCTGGTGCGTACCACCGAACGTAGGCAGCCAGCATCCGGTGCACCATCACCGTCCACGTGTCCTCGCGTGTTCAACCTCAGCCGCAGATCTCCAACGGTCACTGCGTGCGCCAACGGTCAAGAGAATGACCGGGCCTAGCACAGTGCCACACTGGACGCACAACGCCTCAGCGTCTGATGCACAACAGAGAGCTCCTAGAGCCTCTATTTTGTGATCGGACGCATCCGGTGCACCATGACCAGACGCGGGCCAGCGTCCAATCCTCCCTGACCTCACTGTGCACCGCCACGTCAGCGTGACCAGACGCTGAACAATGTTTAGCCAGAGTCCGGTCCGCAGCGTTCGCTCCTCTGCAAAAACAGACCAGACGCGCAGGTGCTCCCTGGCCAGTGTCCGTTCGCTCAGCTCCTTCGCGCGCGTCTCTGCCTGAACTGATCGGATGCGCAGGTGCCCCCGAGGCCAGCGTCCAGTCACTTCCAGTGACCTGTTTCGCCTCTGTTTCTTCGCCGAATCCTGCCTCGCAAGCTCGACAGGAGGGAGGGAGTCTCCCCTTTTCTCTTCCTCTCAAAACCCTTGCAAATGTGCCAACACCACCAAGTGTACACCACCATGTGCCTGTGTGTTAGCATTTTCACAATCATTTTAAAGGAGTTAACCACTCAACTTGCCACTGTAACATTCTAGATGTTACAAAATTAACAAAACCCTAATCATGTTAATCATCATGTATAATTAGCAAGTAATAAGGCATAAACGCATTTCATGTTTCAAGTATGGCATGAATATGTTGCATATAGTGTCCCATATGTGTTGCATTTATAGCACTTTTATGTTGCATTCATAATGTTTCATATGTTTCAAGTAAAGTGTCGGTACCAACAGTATAGGGGTACCCACATCCAACGATAATAAAAAACAAAACGACTAAGTCACAGTAAAAGGCAGCCCGCCTCAACTGCATACCAGGTCCGTCTCGTACGAGGCCAGCTCGACAGAGTGCCTCGACCGCGCTCCGGCTCCGACTCGTACGAGGCACCCTCGATGGGAACGCCTCGACCGTGCCCCGTCCCGCACGACAGGACACCTCGACCGCATTCCGACTCGCACGAGGCTCGTTCGCCCACTGAAAAAACTCTGACTCGCGTGACCCCGGGTCAGGGCGCTCGACCCCCTCACTTCACCTACCCCAAGACAAAAGTTAGAACATTTAATGCGATTACCTGCTACCACCTACCGACATGGCCGCAACCAGGATCGATGTGGGAGCAATGCCGATGTCAGTCCTCACTGTTTTTCCGCCCATCCCGTGATGGGAGGTGAAACCTATCACTATGCACACCTTACCGTGCACTGTTTATCGTCAGTCACCCTCGAGGGAGGATACGACAAGGCTCGTATTCCGCAATCTCAGGGATCCGACCTTATCCGTCCGGCCTCGACCCGGCTTCGACCCAGCCTTGACGCCCAGCATAGTTCAACAGGGAGGGAAGGCCGGCATGGCACGGTGCTCCGGGTCATTTCGCCGTCTCATCCCCGATGTCACCATGGTGTCCAGGGATGGCCGGCCATTCCCAGGGCACGTCGCTACAGTCACCTCTACAGGGATTGACAAAACATCGCCTCAAGGCTCTCCGGTGCCCTGGCCTCCTCTCACCCTATAAAAGGGCAGGCTAGGACCCTACAAGGGGACACGAACAACAGGCAAGACACCAGTCCAAAGCCCAGTGTCGAGCAATCCAAGACTCCCATCACAGATATCAACATCTCAAGCAATCATCCTTGTACTCTTTTTTCTCTCTTTGAGACTTGGGCTCGCCGCCCCCTCTCGCAAGCTTGTAACCCCTACACAAGCACCTTGGTGCAAGGAAATACAAAACTCTCCCCCCCCCGCTGGACGTAGGGCGTTCTCTTGCCCGAACCAGGATAAACCCCCGTGTGTTCTCCTTGCATCACCATCCAGGATAGGGACACGCAGCACTCACTCATCGGTTTAGGACCCCCACGGGACCGAACACCGACAGTTGGCGCGCCAGGTAGGGGAAAGCTACGTGCCAACATCGCTTTCCTGCAAATCTTTCCTGGATGGCTGACCCCGAGTTTCCACTCCCATTGGCCACGGTGATCTGGTTCGGAAGTTTGGAGTTCATGTCGCTTGGCCACGGCTATGATATGGTCCTCCTCCTGCCCAGGCACCCAACCGAATGAGGATTACGAGCTCTCCCAGCCTGGGGGAGCACTCCGCCAGTATCGTCACTCTCGACAGGCGTGAGCCGCCAGACGACGACGAGCCTAGCGCAACCGTCGTCTCCACCTCACGGAGGGTGGAGGGATTCCCCGATCCGGCGCCTCTCAGCCAGACGCCAACCCAGATTTCCTCGTTGAGGGTCTGTGTAGGATGAGCTTGGCTGAGGGTAAGATGCCGACAGAGAATTCCGCCGCTCCCCCGTCCGGTGAGACACCACCGCTACCCGGTCCAACCACTCCGACGCGTGCAACGATATCTCCATCAACATTTCTGTTTAGGCTAGACCCGGTTGCCCAGGTGTACGCTTCCTCTGTGAGCACTAATATGAGTGCTTACGAGGAACGCCCCGGGCACCACCTACGCTCCACTCTGGATCTCGTTGCATCCACGCCGGCTTCTGAGTATCTGGACTCTGCAGAGACCCTGGAAACAGAGCCCCGTGTGACTGCTTCTCAACATTGCAACCACGGAGGTGATTTGCAACGGTCTCACATTCCCTCATCATATTACTACTTCGGCGCCCCTGACTCCGACTTGGCTGACGACACCTACGATTCGACCCGCGAGTGCTTCAACATCGACGAAGCCAGCGCGTCAGAATCAGAGGATGAGGAGCCGGTTGAAGGAAGGCACACGCCACCTCATGTCGAACTCCCTATCGAGCGAGACGAGGCTCAGTTCCTCGCGGATCAAGGAATGCAGCTCGAGCAAATTCGCGAGTTGCAGGACAGGCTCGACGAGGAACGAGAAAATCTACACCTACTCCAACAAACCCTCGAGCGCGAGCGTGCGGCACACACACTTGGCGGGAGAGCTCGCGAGAGGGCTCGCGACGTCAATCGTCGCATCGACGAGGACCGGGTGGTCGACCCCCCGGTTTTCTCTCAAGCCAGCCAGAACGTTGTCGCCGCCGCCATGCTCCTCCGCAACATGCCCGAGCCGTCAAACCCCGACGCCCGTCGGGCTCGAGATGAAATCCGAGAACTCCTCGAGACCGCTGCTATGCAGCAGGCCGAGAGCTTCGCCTCGAGGCAATGCGAGCCAGCCTCGGAGCGGCTCGTCGAGCCCTCCCAACAGGAGAGAGAGGCCTCGGTTCATCCCGAGCCTGCCCGGTGAAACAAGGCAGCGCCTGTCCCCGAGCACGTTGTCGATGATCACGAACCCCGAGACACCCGTGGCAACATCGTCGAGCGCCGCACGCGCAAACACGGCGACGGTGTGGCTCGAGGTTACCATGTGCACAGAGGCGGGCGCTACGACAGCTCAGAAAATCGTAGCCCTTCACCCGAGCCTCCGGGCCCTCGGGTCTTCAGTAAGGCTATCCGTGAGACGGTGCTCCCGGCTCGGTTTCGCCCTCCCACGACTCTCACCAAGTACAACGGCGAGACCAAACCCAAACTTTGGCTCGCCAATTTCTGCTTAACGTGTCAGCTGGGCGGGGCCACCGACGACCGGGTCATCATTCGACAACTCTCCCTGTTCCTCTCCGACACCGCCCGAGCCTGGCTCGAGGATCTCCCACCTTGACAGATCCACGACTGGGACGATCTCGTGAGGGTGTTCGAGGGAAACTTCAAGGGGACCTACATGCGCCCCGGCAACTCGTGGGACCTCCAGAGTTGCAAGCAAAAACCGGGTGAATCCCTCCGGGATTACATCCGGCGTTTCTCCAGGCAGCGCACCGAGCTCCCCAACGTCACTGACTCCGACGTGACTATGGCCTTCCTCTCCGGGACCACCTGCAAGGAGTTGGTCCGAGAGTTGGGCCGTAACACCCCACTCACTGCCAACGGATTGATGGACATCATCACCAACTTTGCCGCTGGCGAGGAGGCAGTTGGTGCCATCTTTGGCGATGACCAGGACAAAGGGAAACAAAAGGTCGACGATCCCGCGGGCTCCAGCCGGGGCTCCAAGAGAAACAATCGAAGAAAGAAGAAGAGCCAGCAGGGCAAGCTCGAGGCCCCGGCCGACGAACTTGTCGCTGCTGTCGAGCGCAAGAAACCTTGAGGCCCCCCCGGTGGGGGCATCTTCGACAAAATGCTCAAAGAGCCGTGTCCCTACCATAAGGGACCCACTAACCATAACCTCGAAGATTATCACATGCTCTGCAGGTACTTTGAGGGCGTAGGCGTCAAGAAGGACGACAAGAAGGAAGATCCCAAGGGCGACGACAAGGATGGGGGGTTCCCCGAGATCCATGACTGCTTCATGATCTACGGAGGACCCTCGACCCGCCTCTCGACGCGCCAACGCAAACGAGAGCGGCGTGAGGTTTTCTCCGTGCAGCCGGCGGTCCCCCACTTCCTTGACTGGTCTGAGATGGCCATCACTTTCGACTGTGATGATCATCCCGACTACGTCCCCAATCCGGGAGTCTACCCGCTTGTTGTTGATCCCATCATCGCCAACACACGCCTCACCAAGGTACTCATGGATGACGGAAGCAGCCTCAACTTCATCTACGCTCAGACCCTCGACCTCCTGGGGGTCGAGAGAACGCGCCTCCAACCCAGCGTCGGGGGTTTCCACGGAGTTGTGCCAGGGAAACGGGCAGAACCCGTCAGCCGGGTCGATCTGCCTGTCTGCTTTGGCACACCGTCCAACTTTAGAAAGGAGACTCTCACTTTCGAAGTGGTCGGATTCCGTGGAACATACCACGCTATCCTTGGGCGCCCGTGCTATGCCAGGTTCATGGCGGTCCCGAACTACACCTACCTCAAGCTCAAGATGCCAGGCCCAAACGGTGTCATCACTGTGGGACCCTCATACGAGCACGTCTACGAGTGCGACGTCGAGTGTGTCGAGCACGGCGAGGCTATTTTGGAGTCGGCGACCTTGGCAGCGGACCTCGATGGTCTGGCCAATGAGATTCCCGACCCAAAGCGCCATGCCGGTAGCTTCGAGCCCACAGAGGACGTCAAGCTCGTGCCCCTCGACCCTGCTGATCCCAAGGGAAAGGCACTGAGCATCAGCACCACCCTCGATCCCAAATAGGAAGCAGTGCTCGTCGACTTTCTCCGCGCGAATATCGACATCTTTGTGTGGAGTCCCTCAGATATGCCGAGCATACCTAGGGAAGTCGCTGAGCACGCCTTGGAGATTCGGGCCGGCTCCAAACCGGTGAAGCAACGCTTGTGCCGCTTCGACGAGGAGAAGCGCAAGGTCATCGGTGAGGAGATACACAAGCTGCTGGACGCCGGATTCATCAAGGAGGTTCATCATCCCGAGTGGCTAGCTAATCCTGTATTAGTTAAGAAAAAAGTGGGAAGTGGAGGATGTGTGTAGACTATATTAGTTTAAATAAAGCATGTCCAAAAGTTCCCTTTCTCTTACCACGCATTGATCAAATCGTTGATTCCACAGCGGGATGTGAAACTCTCTCATTCTTAGATGCGTACTCCGGCTACCACCAGATTAAAATAAAAGAGTCCGACCAGCTCGTGACTTCATTCATTACCCCATTCGGCATGTATTGCTACGTTACGATGCCCTTCGGTCTCTGGAACGCAGGGGCAACGTACCAGCGGTGCATGCAGCATGTTTTTGGGAAACACATCGGACCAACCGTCGAGGCTTACGTCGATGACATCGTTGTCAAGACCAAACAAGCCAACGATCTGGTAAACGACCTTGACGTTGCGTTCAAATGCCTCCGGGCAAAAAACATCAAGCTCAATCTGTAACAGAACCGCCCAATTATACGAGATTAAGTAGGAAAATCATCCAACGAGAGGACAATTTAACAAACTTAAGCCCGTATAACCCGGTAGTCCGTGAAATCTCGACGGATTTCAAACCATTTCACATAACAGCCAAGATCGTACTAAGTTTAGCGGTCACCGTCATAAGTTACATAAAAGTTCACGGCACAAAATACATCGGAGTTTAAACATAGTTATTACAAACCAGGTTCGAATAAAAGTAGCGGAAGCAGTAGTTCAAATCACGCACACACACAGCGTTTTGAAATAAAGTGCCAGCTTGTGATCATCTCCAGCAAAAGCATCAGACGAGAAGTAGCGAATGACCATTGCCCATGGTCCTAAGCTTCACCCATCGCAGGATAGAGGTAGTTGATACAATAGCCGTAATACATCTGCCCATCTACAACAAGTGGGAACAAAGCCCTGAGTACGAGAAGGTACTCAGCTAGACTTACCCGACAGAACCAAAATAAAATGACACCAAGGATCATGATAGGCTTTCTGGTGGGGTAGCTGACTCATTTGCAAGAAAAGCATTTTTAACTTAACAGTTCTTTTACAAAGGCATGCAGTATTTTAATCTTTATCACCCTGTCAACTATGATTGCACTTGTGCTAGAGTAACAAGGTAATTAAGCAAGTAAGGATTACCAATGATCATTAACAATAGTTACCATGTCATCTTCCACATAACTATCCAAGTGTTTCATCAATATTACTACGATGAAGTAGCTCAAGTCAAGTGTTCACTATCCAGTGAACGATGGTGATTCGAATCGATTATTAACCAGCTGGTAATTTATTCCTCACACAAACCTCACTCACCCGCTAAAGTGAGGTATTGGTCACTGAGTCAACTATTCAGGTAAAGTCACGAGCTTGCCAGGAACCACATGTACCTGGGGGCCGCCCGATTGCTCTTTGGCCTTATCATCGCGCCCCCGTATCCTGCCACTACTGCTCCGGTACAGTGCGTTGCGGGCAATCCACTTGGCCCGAATAATCTCCCAGCTTCGTGGTCGAAAGGTACATTATTCGGCCAGCTAAATGTGAGGCATGCGTTCAACATGACTCGAGGGCCAACAACGGTCGGTCCTTAAGCGACACAGACGGAAAACACTACAGTCTGAAACCCTGCAAGTTTCCGCCCGGTCTCAGATTCATTTCGATACTTAGTTATTCTCATATGACATACTTTCACATAGATCCAAGTAATCCCCTATAGCTCGCGGATGACAGGCAATCACCCGACTTCTACCGGTCTAAGCAAACTAAGCAATTTTTTGACCGCGGACACCAGGGTAACAAGGATCGGGTAAAGCAAGGTGAAACAAGGTATAATGCAGCAACGTTTGCAAACAACTCCTAAACGTAATGCATCAAATTAAGTAAAGTCAATAATAAATTATTTGCAAACCGGGAGAGAAATGCTCCGAGGCTTGCCTCGCTCAAAGGAGCTCGGACGGTGGTCGGGGCACTCTGGAAGATCTTCAGGCTTCGGTCGACTCCTGCTCTTGAACCTCGGACTGCTCTTCCGGGTCCTCAGGAACTGCTACCGGGTTCGCTTCCTGCGATCCTGTATGATGCAGAATTATAAGTGTTCATGCCTAGGTGCATTGCAGGGATGACATCAGATAATGATGATGAATGAATGAGATGTAAATGAGCATGTTACTTTATTTGGATTACGTGGAACTTACGACTCTTCTACAAGGTAGTCTACGTCATCCAAGAACATGTACTCAAAAACTACCACCACTATTCTCTACCATGCAAAGACACCTTGACACTCAAGATGCTTCAAAGATACATCAAAGCATAGTTTACTAACTAATCTTGCATCAAAGATTGAATGTAAACCCTAGTTAGCACTATGCTTGAACAACAACACAAAGTTTGGTAGCACAGAAAAATCCCAGAAAATTACAGTGGTTTACTAACATCAATACTAGCCTGCCACAAGATTTTCATTGCAATTGGATTACTAGAACTATCTATACAAAAATAACAAGCTAAGGCCTAAAAATGAGTATGAAAATACTTTGCATTATGAAAAGTATCAAACAACAGATTTAGAACTTCTCCTACTTTCTACACAGTAAACAATCACTGTAGAAAAATTATTACTTGTATGTTTTATTCACATTTATTTAATTAACAAAAATAGCAAATACTAGTGATAGAAAGCATTTGAACTACACCTACACATTTTTCTACAGAACAGACATGATATATAATTTTCCTAGCAAGTACATGGCACAAAAAGATTAACAAACTTGAAATCACATTTTTCTAATTTTTCTATAATTTATTATCAATTTTTCAAGAAAACACCAATTCCAAGGATTAAATAAAACACTACAGAAAAGTAATGAAATATTGACATGCAATATTTTTATATTGTAGATCTGGTTCCAATGAGTCCATAGAAATTTATTTCACAATTTTTGGAGCTGGCATGACTACAAAAACATTTCCCAAAGTATTTTTAACCATGAATAATAAAAGAAAACAGAAAATGATTTTTCGATAATGATATTGGGCCGGCCCGTGGAAGTCAACCGGCCCGTGGCCGTTTTCGGCCTGGTTCGCGCGCGCGGGGGAAAAAGCGAGCAGGCCCGCTCGGAGGCGCGGCCCATAGGGCGGTGGCCCAGTGAAGACCGACGGGGGGGAAGAACAGGGCGGCCTCGTCGGCGTTCGGAGCCGCGACGGCGTGGCGGTGGCCGACGGCCAACGGCCATCTCCGGCCACGTCCCAACCAGTGAGCGCGCGCACAGTGTTCGCGAGGAAATAGCGAACTCGAGAGGGAGGCTCGGGGGGATGGAGAGGGAGCGAGGGAGGCGATGGACGGAGTGCGAGCTCGGCGGTCCCGTCGTGGTGGCGCAGCGGGGGCGGAGAAATGGAGCCCTACCGAAGCGAGCAAGGGGATGGTGGCGCCCGTTCGGAGGAGAGGAGAAGGTGGCGGAGCTTCGTGCACGAGCAATCGAACGGTGGTGGTTCACCGGCGTCGGAACACGGCGGTGGATGCGAGGGCGTGCGGTGGCGAGCGGCGCTCCCGCTCGGTTTCTCCGGAGGAAGGGAAAAAGGGAGCGAGCGAGGGGCGAGTGGGACGGAGACCAGGTGCTCATGACGATTTGAGGCGGAGCGCACGCGGGGTCCACGGGCGGCCACGCGGGGGCGTCGCCGGCATGCGGCCGCCACGCGGCGGGTGCGTTCTGCCGCGGCGCCAGCGAGCCGCGCGCGCAGGAGCGGGAGGGGGAAGAGAGAGGCCGGCCTGGGCCGGGCCGAGGCGGGGAGCGGGCGCGGGCGCGCGCGTGCGGAGGCGGGCCACTTCCGGCCGCGGGCCGAAACCGAGGCGGCGGCCTGCTAGGTTAGGTTTTTATTTTTTTCAAATTTCTAATTTCAAATAAAATTCAAATACAGTTTTCAAACCTCATTTTGAACAAGAAAAAGACATTTTCTGGAAATGACCCAAAAATAAAAGTTGCTTAGAATTTAATTCTCTACAACTTTGATTAAGGGGCCAACTAAAAATTCTCAACAGATTTTGAATTGGAGAATAAAAGCTAAAATAGGGAGTATTTTTGAATATTTTCAGAATACATTTTTGAAACCAGTTTTTGACAAAACTTTGAGTAAATTAGTTGCTCCAAAAATTTGACCTATAATTCTAAGTGATATAAAATTTGTAGTTGCACAATTTTGATGAAAGGTAATTAGCACATTAACATATTACATTACGAATACCATTTCCCAAGCTTTTATTTCACTCAAGTTATAATATTACCATATACGACTAAGAATGATATGAAATGTCATGCTTATGATTGCAATGCAAATGCTTGCGTAACACTGGAGTGTTACAGCCCTCCCCCCTTATAAAAATCTCGTCCCGAGATTTGGGTTACGAACCATTTATTATAAAAATCTTCGTATGCTTTTTGTAGGTATTCACCCGTTTCCCAAGATGCATCCCCTTCATCATGATGACTCCATTGTATCTTATACGTTTTCACCACACTGTTTCGAGTAGCCCTCTCTTTGGAATCTAAAACTCGTATTGGCTGCTCACGATACACCAGATCTGACTTAAGTTTTATGCCTCGAGGTTCAATTCTTTCCTCTAGAACGCGCAAACACTTCTTGAGATGTGATACGTGAAAAACTGGGAATATAGCACCCATTGCTCCCGGTAATTCCAATTTGTAAGCCACTGGACCCTTCCTTTCCAAGATTTTGTAGGGTCCTACAAATCTGGCGGCAAGCTTTCTGCGTATTCCAAACCGCTTCTTCTTCATTGGCGTGACTTTTAGATAAACATAGTCACCAACTTCGAATACAAGCGGTCTCCTTCTCTTATCCGCATAACTTTTCTGACGTGACTGAGCTGCTCTCATATTTTGCTGAATGATATGAACTTTCTTTTCGGCTTCTTCCACGAAGTCAATACTATAATACCTTCTTTCCCCTGGCTCAATCCAGTTTAAAGGTGTTCTACACTTTTGGCCATACAGAGCCTCAAAAGGTGCCATCTTGATAGCTATTATTGTATGCGAACTCTGCTAAGGGTAACCATGACTCCCATGAACCTCTAGAAGATAACACATAAGGTCTTAACATATCCTCTAAAACAGCATTAACTCTTTCAGTCTGACCATCTGTTTGAGGATGATAGGCAGTGCTACGAATCAGACTAGTCCCCAAACCTTTGTGCAAATGCTCCCAAAAGTGAGCAGTGAACTGTGATCCTCTGTCAGACACTATAGTCTTCGGTATGCCATGCAATCGCACAATCTCCGTAATATACTTCTCGGCATATTGAGGTGGTCTATAATCTGTCTTGACAGACAAAAAGTGGGCTATCTTGGTAAGACGATCCATGATTACCCAAATCGAATCATGGCCTTTCTGAGTAGTGGGCAAACCCATGATGAAATCCATACTTATATCATCCCACTTCCAACTAGGTACTGACAAAGGTTGTAACAATCCGGCAGGTTTCATGTGAATAGCTTTCACCCTACAACATGTGTCACATCTAGCTACATAAGCTGCAATTTCCTTCTTCATCTTTGTCCACCAATAGCGAGGTCTTAGTTCTTGATACATTTTACTACTGCCAGGATGAATGGACAACTTAGAGAGATGAGCTTCATCCATAATTTTATTCTTAAGCTCTCTATCCTTTGGAACAACAAGATGGTTGTCGAACCACAACACGTCCTGCTCATCCACTCTGAAGTGTTTTGAGGGTTCCGCTCTAATTTTCCTTTTGATGTGGAATATCCCTTTGTCTGCTTTCTGGCCTTCTATTATCTTACTCTCCAAGGAGCAACTGATCTGAATACTATGTAACACGGCAGGGTGCATTAGATTAAAACCATCCTCGAGTAAGGGTTGCATATTCAGACAATGTGACTTTCTACTCAAAGCATCAGCTACCACATTGGCTTTCCCAGGGTGATACTGTACATTCAAGTTGTAATCTTTGATTAGTTCTAACCATCTTCGCTGTCTCATGTTCAATTCTGGTTGGGTAAAAATGTACTTGAGACTCTTGTGGTCGGTGAAAATATTGCATACATTACCAAGTAAATAATGTCGCCAAATCTTTAAGGCATGCACTACGGTGGCAAGCTCAAGATCATATGTCGGATAATTGATTTCATGTTTCCTCAACTGACGGGAGGCATAAGCAATGACTCTTCCTTCTTGCATCAGAACGCAGCCTAATCCTGTTTTTGATGCGTCGCAGAACACATCAAAAGGCTTCTCGACGTCGGGCTGCGCAAGAACTGGAGCAGTTGTCAACAGTTTCCGCAAGGTGTGGAAAGCTGTCTCACACTCCTCTGTCCACACAAACTTGTGATCTTTCTGTAACAGACTTGTCATCGGCTTGGCAATCTTCGAGAAGTCTGGGATAAAGCGGCGATAGTAACCAGCTAACTCTAGGAAACTCCTGACTTCTGACACTGTGGTTGGAGTTTTCCAATCCATAACCTCTTGCACTTTACTCGGATCTACCGAAACTCCATTCTCAGATAGAATATGACCAAGGAAAGGAACTTTCTTCAACCAGAATTCACATTTGCTGAACTTAGCATACAACTTATGATCTCTCAGTCTGGTCAAGACAATTCTCAGATGCTCTTCATGATCTTTCTCATTCTCAGAGTATACTAGAATGTCATCAATGAAGACAACTACAAACTTGTCCAACTCTGGCATGAAAACCGTATTCATCAGATACATAAAATATGCAGGAGCATTTGTTAAGCCAAAAGACATAACAAGATACTCGTACAACCCGTATCTGGTAGAAAAGGCAGTTTTCGGGACATCTTACGGTCTAATCTTTATCTGATGATACCCTGATCTTAGGTCTATCTTGGAGAACACTCTAGCTTTGGCCAACTGATCAAACAAAACGTCGATATGAGGCAAAGGATATTTATTCTTGATAGTTACGGCATTAAGAGGTCGATAATCCACACACATTCTCAGAGTACCCTCTTTCTTTTTCTTCACGAACAAGGCAGGACATCCCCATTCAGACTTACTTGGTCAGATAAACCCCTTCTTTAATAATTCCTCCAGTTGCTTCTTCAGCTCAGCTAACTCATCCGGAGGCATCCGATAGGGTCTCCTCGAAATAGGAGCTGTCCCGGGGATCAACTCGATTCCAAACTCAACATCTCTATCTGGAGGAAGGCCAGGTAACTCGTCTGAAAACACATCCGGGAACTCACACACTACCGGGATCTGGTGAATAGGAACAACTTCCATAGCACAGGTCACACTCACAAGGTCTGTTCTTCTAGGCAATGATACCAAGAAAGTACCCTCTGCCTGGGGATCCTTAAGGGTAAGCATCCGACGGCTTGTATCTATGACTGCTCCCTAGTTCTTCATCCAGTTCATCCCATGACCACCACCTTGATTATTACCTCTCTGAACATTTTCAGCGATGGTACGCAGAAAATCTTTCATATTCCTCTGTGACTGCTCGGCGTTGCGCTGGCTCCCAAGGAACTGTGCGAAGAATACTTCTGCAGTGAGAGGTGGAGGAGGGGGCAATTGTGGCTCTGGCTGTGGCTCCTGGTGGTTGATGTTGTTTGCACCACCCCCACCAGCCCCTGCACCGTTGCCACCAGTTTCAGCGGCCTCATACGTGGCATGGCGGGTGTTTGCCATCTGCATTTTTCAGCAACAAGTAATAATTGAGCGAAGTTGTAGTAATTGTATTCGAATGAACAATCATGCCATACTGAATTCATTTGAGAGAACAAGTCATACAATAAAACAGAGGCACAATAATCTCATTCCAATTAAAACAACATCACTAATCCAATTACTTCGAATGCAACATCGCGTCCAATACAACCACGTTGCTAGCATACATACACTGGACTTTTATGCGTTCGGGCATCGCAAGCACAACCAAGTTCCCAAAAGATCACTAGTCTCAAGATCGAACAGGATACAACATGATACATGAAAACCAAAAGAAGGCCATCGCAACAAAGCCTAGCTACTAACGCAGGGCACTATCCTACTCTTCGGGGCCGTCGTCGAGGTCGGAGGCGTCACCACCGCTACCTTCAGTAGCAGCGTCGTCGTCAACGTCCATATGGGTGGCGTCCAGAGGAGCATACGAGCCCATCCTGTTGTAGAGGGCATGAAACTCTTCATGCAAGTTGGCATTATACTCTTCTAGCTCCTTGACCCTCTGCCTCAGAAGGTCCCTCTCGTTCCAGGCTTCATTCCTTTCCTACACTAGCTGTCCCATCATGCGGTCTGCATTTCTGTTGGCCTAAGTCAACGTCTGCACCCGCTGCATGGCACTCTCTCCTCTCTCAAGAGCCCAGTCTCGCTGCAAGCTCATGTCGGCCAACTGCTCCTGCAAGCTAGCTATAGCACGTGCTTGCTTCTTCTTCTACTTCCTTGCTTCGAGTCGGTCATCACCACGCAGGCCAGTCAAAGTCCAATAGGTACTCTCAAGACCCTGGTATGCTCTGATGGCTGCATCAATTGCACTCATGGCGTGGTTGTCTCTAGCCCGTCCTTCACTGGGGCCTCTAACCAGGGCACTTCCTTGCGGTTGCACCCAAATGGCATCATGAGGATCATCTCTCGGGAAAGTACCGGCCAAAGCGGCTGCCAACTCATTGGGAAACCTGCTCATTATGTCTCGGATGATGCGAAAGGCTGCGCCCTCTGCACCCTCAACTGGAGTGCATCCTTCAAACTCTAAATGCCAACCATCCCATTCTGGCGCATCACCAAGAGCAGGGACGGTGATTTCCACTACTGCAAGTCCATCCTCAGCTAGCTGGCTCTCACTCCAAGAGTACACCGGCTCTTGACCCTCCGGGTACCCCACATCATGGAGCACTCTCCAAAGCAAGGTGGGCATGCCAAACTCGCTTAGAAAAGTGTCCATGCTGCGGCGCTCCCGTGGGGCCATCTGACGATAGGGTGCTCTTCCGCGAGTGGACTTACGGGCAGTCTGCTTCGTGCGGGCCATCTGTAGCACAAGTTTTAATTACCCGGTGAGAACATATTTTAAATTGATGTCACTTTTATCAAAATGGGATAATCCTTTTATAAGGGGAGGAATGCATGTTATGAATGAAATGCACAGGCAATATGATGCATGCACGAGTCTTACGTTCTCACAAACTTAGAAGATAAGGACATCTAACGATGAATTCGGTGGCATACAAACGATCTCTCATATACGTAACTAATTCGATCTACACGATAAACGCTGTTATGTTCCTGCAGAAAAATCATTTCAGCCCATTTCCCATGAATGCATGAAAGCAGTAAATCTACCTACACGCTCTACACGAATCCCCAGATGCGTGTACAACGGTAGTATCTACCCAAACACATCGTCCTATTGACGGCATCGCCTCAACGGACGGAACACCCACACATGCGATACTTTCATAAAAACATGTGTAGAACATGTAATTATTCTAGTATCATATAAGCACTCTCCCTAGATCGGCGGTGTATCCGATCATGCTCTCACAGCTCACACTTACCAAAGTGTAGAGGTAACTGATCCATACATTACCACTCAATTAAGTGGCACTCATACAATAGCACGCCGTATGAGCAATGAAAGAGAAATATGGTGCAAGAACCCCAAGTTAGTACTTAAATAGCCACCTAGAGTCCTTAACTGGGCATACAGGATATGACCACTAGCACACTACTAGTTTGAAAATCACATTTTTTTAAACAGAATTTTGTTTTAAATACACTTATGAACAGTAATCACGCTAAACCATGCTCCGATGCCAGCTGTAACAGAACCGCCCAATTATACGAGATTAAGTAGGAAAATCATCCAATGAGAGGACAATTTAACAAACTTAAGCCCGTATAACCCGGTAGTCCGTGAAATCCTGACGGATTTCAAACCATTTCACATAACAGCCAAGATCGTACTAAGTTTAGCGGTCGCCGTCATAAGTTACATAAAAGTTCACGGCACAAAATACATCGGAGTTTAAACATAGTTATTACAAACCAGGTTTGAATAAAAGTAGCGGAAGCAGTAGTTCAAATCACGCACACACACATCGTTTTGAAATAAAGTGCCAGCTTGTGATCATCTCCAGCAAAAGCATCAGACGAGAAGTAGCGAATGACCATTGCCCATGGTCCTAAGCTTCGCCCATCGCAGGATAGAGGCAGTTGATACAGTAGCCGTAATACATCTGCCCATCTGCAACAAGTGGGAACAAAGCCCTGAGTACGAAAAGGTACTCAGCTAGACTTACCCAACAGAACCAAAATAAAATGACACCAAGGATCATGATAGGCTTTCTGGTGGGGTAGCTGACTCATTTGCAAGAAAAGCATTTTTAACTTAACAGTTCTTTTACAAAGGCATGCAGTATTTTAATCTTTATCACCCTATCAACTATGATTGCACTTGTGCTAGAGTAACAAGGTAATTAAGCAAGTAAGGATTACCAATGATCATTAACAATAGTTACCATGTCATCTTCCACATAACTATCCAAGTGTTTCATCAATATTACTACGATGAAGTAGCTCAAGTCAAGTGTTCACTATCCAGTGAACGATGGCGATTCGAATCGATTATTAACCAGCTGGTAATTTATTCCTCACACAAACCTCACTCACCCGCTAAAGTGAGGTATTGGTCACCGAGTCAACTATTCAGGTAAAGTCGCGAGCTTGCCAGGAACCACATGTACCCGGGGGCCGCCCGATTGCTCTTTGGCCTTATCATCGCGCCCTCGTATTCTGCCACTACTGCTCTGGTATAGTGTGTTGCGGGCAATCCACTCGGCCCGAATAATCTCCCAGCTTCGCGGTTGAAAGGTATATTATTCGGCCAGCTAAATGTGAGGCATGCGTTCAACATGACTCGAGGCCCAACAACGGTCGGTCCTTAAGCGACACAGACGGAAAACACTACAGTCCGAAACCCTGCAAGTTTCCGCCCGGTCTTAGATTCATTTCAACACTTAGTTATTCACATATGACATACTTTCACATAGATCCAAGTAATCCCCTATAGCTCGCGGATGATAGGCAATCACCCGACTTCTACCGGTCTAAGCAAACTAAGCAATTTTTTTGACCGCGGACACCAGGGTAACAAGGATCGGGTAAAGCAAGGTGAAACAAGGTATAATGCAGCAACGTTTGCAAACAACTCCTAAACGTAATGCATCAAATTAAGTAAAGTCAATAATAAATTATTTGCAAACCGGGAGAGAAATACTCCGGGGCTTGCCTCGCTCAAAGGAGCTCGGACGGTGGTCGGGGCACTCTGGAAGATCTTCACTGACCTCCTCTTTGGCTTCGGTCGACTCCTGCTCTTGAACCTCGGACTGCTCTTCCGGGTCCTCGGGAACTGCTACCGGGTTCGCTTCCTGCGATCCTGTATGATGCAGAATTATAAGTGTTCATGCCTAGGTGCATTGCAGGGATGACATGAGATGATGACGATGAATGAATGAGATGTAAATGAGCATGTTACTTTATTTGGATTACGTGGAACTTACGACTCTTCTACAAGGTAGTCTACGTCATCCAAGAACATGTACTCAAAAACTACCACCACTATTCTCTACCATGCAAAGGCACCTTAACACTCAAGATGCTTCAAAGATACACCAAAGCATAGTTTACTAACTAATCTTGCATCAAAGATTGAATGTAAACCCTAGTTAGCACTATGCTTGAACAACAACACAAAGTTTGGTAGCACAGAAAAATCCTAGAAAATTACAGTGGTTTACTAACATCAATACTAGCCTGCCACAAGATTTTCATTGCAATTGGATTACTAGAACTGTCTATACAAAAATAACAAGCTAAGGCCTAAAAATGAGTATGAAAATACTTTGCGCTATGAAAAGTATCAAACAACAGATTTAGAACTTCTCCTACTTTCTACACAGTAAACAATCACTGTAGAAAAATTATTACTTGCATGTTTTATTCACATTTATTTAATTAACAAAAATAGCAAATACTAGTGATAGAAAGCATTTGAACTACACCTACACATTTTTCTACAGAATAGACATGATATATAATTTTCCTAGCAAGTACATGGCACAAAAAGATTAACAAACTTGGAATCACATTTTTCTGATTTTTCTATAATTTATTATCAATTTTTTAAGAAAACACCAATTCTAAGGATTAAATAAAACACTACAGAAAATTCATGAAATATTGACATGCAATATTTTTATATTGTAGATCTAGTTCCAATGAGTCCATAGAAATTTATTTCACAATTTTTGGAGCTGGCATGACTACAAAAACATTTCCCAAAGTATTTTTAACCATGAATAATAAAAGAAAACAGAAAATGATTTTTCGTTAATGATATTGGGCCGGCCCGTGGAAGTCAACCGGCCCGTGGCCGTTTTCGGCCTGGTTCGCACGCGCGGCGGAAAAAGCGAGCAGGCCCGCTCGGAGGCGCGGCCCACAGGGCGGTGGCCTAGTGAAGACCGACGGGGGGAAGAACAGGGCGGCCTCGTCGGCGTTCGGAGCCGCGACGGCGTGGCGGTGGCCGACGGCCAACGGCCATCTCCGGCCACGTCCCGACCAGCGAGCGCGCGCACAGTGTTCGCGAGGAAATAGCGAACTCGAGAGGGAGGCTCGGGGGGATGGAGAGGGAGCGAGGGAGGCGATGGACGGAGCGCGAGCTCGGCGGTCCCTTCGTGGTGGCGCAGCGGGGGCGAAGAAATGGAGCCCTACCGGAGCGAGCAAGGGGATGGTGGCGCCCGTTCGGAGGAGAGGAGAAGGTGGCGGAGCTTCGTGCACGAGCAATCAAACGGTGGTGGTTCACCGGCGTCGGAACACGGCGGTGGATGCGAGGGCGTGCGGTGGCGAGCGGCACTCCCGCTCGGTTTCTCCGGAGGAAGGGAAAAAGGGAGCGAGCGAGGGGCGAGTGGGACGGAGACTAGTTGCTCGTGACGATTTGAGGCGGAGCACGCGTGGGGTCCACGGGCGGCCACGCGGGGGCGTCGCCGGCATGTGGCCGCCACGTGGCGGGCGCGTTCTGCCGCAGCGCCAGCGAGCCGCGCGTGCGGGAGCGGGAGGGGGAAGAGAGAGGCCGGCCTGGGCCGGGCCGAGGCGGGGAGCGGGAGCGGGCGCGCGCGTGCGGAGGCGGGCCGCTTCCGGCCACGGGTCGAAACTGAGGCGGCGACCTGCTAGGTTAGGTTTTTATTTTTTTCAAATTTCTAATTTCAAATAAAATTCAAATACAGTTTTCAAACCTCATTTTGAACAAGAAAAAGACCTTTTCTGGAAATGACCCAAAAATAAAAGTTGCTTAGAATTTAATTCTCTACAACTTTGATTAAGGGGCCAACTAAAAATTCTCAACAGATTTTGAATTGGAGAATAAAAGCTAAAATATGGAGTATTTTTGAATATTTTTAGAATACATTTTTTAAACCAGATTTTGACAAAACTTTGAGTAAATTAGTTGCTCCAAAAATTTGACCTATAATTCTAAGTGATATAAAATTTATAGTTGCACAATTTTGATGAAAGGTAATTAGCACATTAACATATTACATTACGAATACCATTTCCCAAGCTTTTATTTCACTCAAGTTATAATATTACCATATACGACTATGAATGATATGAAATGTCATGCTTATGATTGCAATGCAAATGTTTGCGTAACACCGGTGTGTTACACAATCCTGAGAAATGCGTCTTTGGCGTTCCTCGAGGTATGCTTTTGGGGTTCATCGTGTCTAAGCGTGGCATCGAGGCCAACCCAGAAAAAATCACCACGATAACCAAGATGGGCCCCATCCGAGACCTGAAGGGCGTGCAGAGGATCACGGGCTGCTTGGCGACGCTCAGCCGTTTCATTTCGCGCCTCGACGAGAAAGCGCTCCCTCTGTACCGCCTCCTGAAGAAATCGGAGCACTTTTCCTGGACCCTCGAGGCCGAAGAAGCTCTTACAAAGCTCAAAGCTACACTCTCCAATTCACCAGTCCTCGTCCCTCCGACCCCAGGAGAACCGCTCGTGCTTTATGTCGTCGCGACGACACAAGTGGTCAGCGCGGTCTTGGTTGTCGAGAGGGCTGAGGAAGCACATACCTTGCTCGTCCAGAGGCCGGTCTATTTCGTTAGCGAGCTGCTCTCGGAAACCAAGGTACGGTACCCGCAAATCCAAAAGCTATTATACGCCATCGTCCTGACACGGCGCAAACTCCGTCACTACTTCGAGGGTCACCCGGTAACTGTGGTTTCTTCTTTCCCCTTGGGAGAGATAGCCTAGAACCGGGAAGCCTCGGGTAGAATTGCCAAGTGGGCGGTCGAGCTCATGGGCGAGACCCTGTCTTATGTGCCACGCAAAGCCATTAAATCACAGGTGTTAGCAGATTTCCTGGCAGAATGGACCGACACTCAACTTCCCCCTGTACAGCTCCAAGCTGAACTATGGACCATGTACTTCGATGGGTCGTTGATGAAAACAGGAGCAGGCGCGGGTTTGCTCTTCATCTCACCCCTCGGGGTTCACATGCGCTACGTCATCCAGCTTCATTTTCCTGCGTCGAATAACGTCGCTGAATACGAGGCGCTCATCACGGGTCTGAGAATTGCCATCGAACTCGAGGTCCGACACCTTGACGTTCGAGGCGACTCCTAGCTCATGATCGACCAGGTCATGAAAAACTCAAGCTGCCGTGATCCCAAGATGAAAGCCTACTGCGAAGAAGTGCGGCGCCTTGAGAACAAGTTTCACGGCCTCGAGCTCAACCACATCGCACGCAGGTATAATGAGGCCGCCGATGAACTGGCGAAAATCGCGTCCAATCGAACTACGGTTCCACCAGACGTTTTCGCAAAAGATCTCCAGCAGCCGTCCGTCGACCTCGGGTCGGAAGCAAGGGTCGACGGGCCATCGCTGATGAGGACATCGCCACGCTGGACACATCGACGCTATGGTCTTCCCCAAGTTGCAATTCGTCCCTAACTCAGCTGTCACGTCACCCTCGGATTCAGCAGACACGGCGTCACTGTTTCGGTCATAACTCTCTCATACGACATCGAAACGGGGCGTTCTTGGATGCGTTGGAAAGGGGACAATGACGCCGTCGTTTTGGATCTAGTCCCAGCTCCAGAAGGTCCGTGGATCATTCTGTGTGACCACGCAAGGTGCTGCGTCACCTATTTGGGCCAACTTGGCCATGTATCGTGTCGGGCCTTAAGCCCAAGTTGTGGGCACCCAACCCCTGGCCGTCCTCAACCCTAGGTCGAGTCTTAGACTATAAAAATAGCCGCCGCCACTGCTAGACAATGGGGTTTTGTTTAGAGTTTAGTTTTCCATCGAGAAACTGAATCGTTCATTGTAACTGTGGTGACAAATCCTTTTACAGTGATCCAGGGCCCCTGTTCTTGATCTTCTGAACTGTGTCGATTAGTCCTTTGGAACCAAGTTCTCGAATCCAATACTGATATTCGCGTCATTCATATTTGCAATTTCAGATTGCGTATTTTTACCTTCTTGCTTGTGTTCTTCGATTCGCTTGCAGGAAAAGTCTTCTTGGCGAGGTCAATCAAGTTGTGCTTGGTTGATAACCAACAGAGCTGTGGTGTAACGGTTGCAGGGTTTAAATCGTGTCTGATTTGAAGCCGGATCGCCAACGTCGAGATCTCCATAAATCAAACTTACCGGTTACCTCTCGGAAGATCGGGTCTGTATCTCATCGATTGGTATCAGAGATTTTAGGTTTACCGTGAGGTATATTCTCGTTTGCCTTAGATTCATATTTGTTCATTACCTAGAGTCCACAAAAAGCCCAAAAATATTTCAATTTCCGTTGTCCTATCACCTTTTGTGCCTTTGCAATTTCGTTTCAGATTCGCGTTGTTGAGTTTGTGTCCGTGGTCGAGTCTTGTTGCTGGTTTAGGATTGTGTTCGTGGTCGTAGTTCAATCGCCCGTAGCTGTGATTTTTGTTTTCCGCCGCTATCCCATCCATCGTTCCCAAACAACAAGTCGAAGCCACCACATTACTCGACTTGTCCCCGCTAGCCGCCTTGTGTACCTTCTCGCCGCCGCGCAAACCCTAGATAGGTTGCCAGCCGCTCTTATTTTGCCTGCATCGCAGCCCTCCTTACATCATCAGGCGAATACCTACTGTCGCTGTTGGAGTCACAGGGACGATCTTATGATCGATGTTGGAGTTTAGGGACGCTTTGCCCTAACTGCCGCTGCCGTGTTGTGCCTTCCAAAAAATATAACTTGAGATACCTTTGGTAAAACAGGCATAACTTTTCGCTCGTTTATCAGAAAAATCTAAAATTTTTACAGCAGTTTCTTGACAACATTTGGAGCCGACCCAAACTCGGCTTCATCATGTTTGGTTTCATCAAAATTGCCAAAAAAATTCAGAAAAATAAAGAAAAAAAAATGTCAAAGTTTTTGCACGCTTTTCAAAGAACGTGTTGTATTTCTGTAGACTACATCCCACCTCAGTTGTAGGTGCCAATTTTTGTGGTTGCATCTTTTGTGATCCTTGTTTAGAGAAAAATATAAAAAAATAGTGAAAAAATAAAAAAGTTTGATTCCTATTAGTGCCTTTTAGAAAAATCAGGGAAAAATTCAGGGAAAAATTCAGAAAAAAGGAAAAATCCGAGTTCTTTGCTTGTTCTGTGCGTTCTTTCCATTGTCCTTTGTTTTCACCTTGTTACGCTACGTCTCGACATGTTTTAGCCAGCAGCTGTGATTTGTACTTTGGATCTGGATTGAACAATCGTTAATCTGCATTCGTTAATTGCTAATCCTTGCTGTCATATTGTGTGCCTACCCATAGCTCCACATATTCTTCTGTCAGCACAGGTTCATCTTGCAAATGTTACCCACGCTCAACAACAGATTGCTTTGCCATGTTGGTTTTGCTCTTGTTTGGCGTTGATAAGAATACAGGCAAGACGGTGGTAAACCGCTTGTGATTTTGCATTCCACTTTCACCACCACCACTTGGTTCCTTTTAGTTGATAGGGATAATACTTTGGTGTTGTCTTTTTCTATCTTCTAACCATGGCAGGATCTTCGACGGACTTCAATGATTGCGTGTCCAAGGGCGAGCTTACAACGTTCATGACTGAACAAGGACATCGCCATGCTGGACACACCGACGCTATGGTCTTCTCTAAAGTGCAATTCGTCCCCAACTTAGCTGCCACGTCACCCTCGGATTCAGCAGACACGTCGTCACTGTTTCGGTCATAACTCTCTCATACGACATCGAAATGGGGCGTTCTTGGATGCGTTGGAAAGAGGACGACGACGCCGTCGTTTTGGATCTGGTCCTAGCACCAGAAGGTCCGTGGATCATTCTGTGTGACCACGCAAGTGCTGCGTCACCTATTTGGGCCAACTTGGCCATGTATCGTGTCGGGCCTTAAGCCCAAGTTGTGGGCGCCCAACCCCTGGCCGTCCTCAACCCTAGGTCGAGTCTTAGACTATAAACATAGCCACCGCCGCTGCTAGACAATTGGGTTTTGTTTAGAGTTTAGTTTTCCATCGAGAAACTGAATCGTTCATTGTAACTGTGGTGACAAATCCTTTTACAGTGATCCAGGACCCCTGTTCTTGATCTCCTCCACTGTGTCGATTAGTCCTTTGGAACTAAGTTCTTGAACTCTCAATTGATATTCGCATCATTCATATTTGCAATTTTCAGATTGCGTGTTTTTACCTTCTTGCTTGTGTTCTTCGATTCACTTGCAGGAAAAGCCTTCTTGGCGAGGTCAATCAAGTTGTGCTTGGTTGATAACCAACGGAGCTGTGGTATAACAGTTGCAGGGTTCGAATCGTGTCTGATTTGAAGCCGGATCGCCAACGTCGAGATCTCCACAAATCAAACTTACCGGTTACCTCTCGGAAGATCGGCCTGTATCTCATCAATTGGTATCAGAGATTTTAGGTTTACCGCGAGGTATATTCTCTTTTGCCTTAGATTCATATTTGTTCATTACCTAGAGTCCATAAAAATCCCAAAAATATTTCAATTTCCACTGTCCTATCACCTTTTGTGCCTTTGCAATTTCGTTTCAGATTCGCGTTGTTGAGTTTGTGTCCGTGGTCGAGTCTTGTTGCTGGTTTAGGATTGTGTTCGTGGTCGTAGTTCAATCGCCTGTTGCTGTGATTTTTGTTTTCCGCCGCTATCCCATCCACTGTTTCCAAACAATAAGTCGAAGCCACCACATTACTCGACTTGCCCCGCTAGCCGCCTTGTGTAACTTCTCGTCGTCGCGCAAACCCTAGATAGGTTGTCAACCGCTCTTATTTTGTCTGCATCGCAGCCCTCCTTACATCATCAGGCGAATACCTACTGTCGCTGTTGGAGTCACAGGGACGATCTTATGATCGATGTTGGAGTTTAGGGACGCTTTGCCCTAACTGCCGCTGCCGTGTTGTGCCTTCCGGAAAACATAACTGGAGATACCTTCGGTAAAACAGGCATAACTTTTCGCTCGTTTATCAGAAAAATCTAAAATTTTTACAGCAGTTTCTTGACACCATTTGGAGCCGACCCAAACTCGGCTTCACCCTGTTTGGTTTCATCAAAATTGCCAAAAAAATTCAGAAAAATAAGAAAAAAAATTGTCAAAGTTTTTGCACGCTTTTCAAAGAACGTGCTGTATTTCTGTAGACCACATCCCACCTCAGTTGTAGGTGCCAATTTTTGTGGTTGCATCTTTTGTGATCCTTGTTCAGAGAAAAATATAAAAAAATAGTGAAAAAATAAAAAAGTTTGATTCCTACTAGTGCCTTTTGGAAAAATCAGGGAAAAATTCAGGAAAAAGGAAAAATCCGGTTTATTGGCTTGTTTTGTGCGTTCTTTCCATCGTCCTTTGTTTTCACCTTGTTGCGCTACGTCTCGACACGTCTTAGCCAGCAGCTGTGATTTGTACTTTGGATCTGGATTGAACAATCGTTAATCTGCATTCGTTAATTACTAATCCTTGCTGTCATATTGTGTGCCTACCCATAGCTCCACATATTCTTCTGTCAGCACAGGTTCATCTTGCAACTATTACCCACGCTCAACAACAGATTGCTTTGCCACGTTGGTTTTGCTCTTGTTTGGTGTTGGTAAGAATACAGGCAAGACGGTGGTAAACCGCTTGTGATTTTGCATTCCACTTTCACCACCACCACCACCACTTGTTTCCTTTTAGTTGATAGAGATAATACTTTGGTGTTGTCTTTTTTTATCTTCTAACCATGGCAGGATCTCCGACGGACTTCATTGATTGCATGTCTAAGGGCGAGCTTACAATGTTCATGACTGAACAACGCAATCTTATGACCGAGCTGACGCGCAATGTGAACAATCTGGTCACCCGCATTGAACAACTCGAGCAACGCCCTCCACCTCATCGTGCTGATGATGACGATGCCGGTGATTTTGGTGATGACGATACGGATGCTGACGGTTATGTCCGTCGCTGCCTCAACTTCAATCGTCGCGGTATGGGAGGTAATAATCATGGTAATAATGATCCTTTTGCTAAAATTAAATTTAGCCTTCCTCCTTTTGCTAGTAATATTGATCTAGAGGCTTATTTAGATTGGGAGCTTGCTGTTCAATAAAAAATTGATTCTCATAATGTTCTTGCTGAGCATAGAGTTAGACTTGCTACTAGTGAGTTTACTAATTTTGCTTTGTTCTGGTGGAGTGATCTTTGCAATGCTAATAATGCTGCTGCTGTGCCTCAAACTTGGAATGCTTTAAAGCAACGTATGAAATTTCATTTTGTTCCTCCTTATTACCAACGTGATTTACGTTTGAAACTACAAACTTTAAAACAAGGTGATAAAGGAGTAGAAGCTTACTATCAAGAATTGCTTATTGGTTTAGCCCGTTGTGGTATAAATGAAGATGATAATGATGCTAGTGCTAGATTTTTTGGTGGTCTAAACCATGATATCCAGAACATACTTGATTACAAAGAATGGCGCAATTTTTCTCAATTGTATCATCTTGCTATTAAGGCAGAACGTGAAGTACAGGGCCGCAAACAATACCAGCCTTTCAGGTCTAACAATGGGAGAAATTTTCAGCAGCGTTCAGAGCCGGATACGCCCAAGATTCCTGTTGCCTCACAGCCATCGACATCTCTATTTTCTTTTGGGGTAAGTAAATTGTCTAATGTGCAGAAGAAAGGTGCCACTCCGGGTGCTTCTATTAGCTCCTCCTCGTCCAGCGCTAAAATCATTTGCCACCGATGCAAAGACATGGGATATGTCATGAAAGATTGCCCCAGTTGTCGTGCTTTCATTGCTACCGAGGATGGATATGTAAGTACTAGTGATGTTGAAGATGATTTAGCCCTTGCTGCTAACATTGATGCAGATTCCACTAAGGGCGATCAAAACAAGAAGGTCATCATCATTGACTCCGTGGCTGCTGCCGCAGACTACCCTAGCCTTCTTGTGCAGCGTGTGTTGAGTACACGTGTGGGACAAGAAGAAGAGATGAAGATCCAACGAAACAATTTGTTCCACATGTATTTCATTGTGCAGGGTTGTCGTGTTCTCACTATCATTGATAGCGGGAGTTGCAATAACTTGGTGAGTTCAGATTTGGTTGAGAAACTTGGCTTGACCACACGACAACATTCGTATCCATATAAACTTTAATGGTTCAATAATAGTGGTAAGACTAAGGTAACTAAATCAGCACACATTAGCTTTTTCACAGGTTCTTATCATGATACTGCTGATTTTGATGTTGTCCCTATGCAAGCTTGTTCCATTTTGTTAGGTCGTCCATGGGAATTTGATAATGATGCTTTACACCATGGTAGAACTAATACATACACTATCATACATAAGGACAAGAAAATTACATTGCTGTCTTTGTCTCCTACAGATATTATTAAACATGCTAAAGAGATTAAAACTAAACCTTCAACTGACATTGCTAAACATAATAGGATTAAGTTAAAAGGAGGTACTTTTCTTGCTACAACTTCTGCTGCTGCTGAGTTATGTGATAATCCTGATGCACCATGTTATACTATGTTTTGTCAACCTATTATGTCTGGTGCATTGCCTGTTGTCACTAACCTTTTGCAGGAGTTCGCTGATAATGGGATGAAGTCGAGGACGACTCTAATTCTAGAAGGAGGGGATGATCAGGACATCGCCAAGATGGAGTCGAGGACGACTCCAATTCAAGAAGGGGAGGATGATGAGGACATCGCCACGCTGGACACACCGACGCTATGGTCTTCTCCAAATTGCAATTTGTCCCCAACTCAGCTGCCACCTCACCCTCGGATTCAGCAGATACATCGTCACTGTTTCGGTCATTACTCTCTCATACGATATCAAAACGGGGTGTTCTTGGATGCGTTGGAAAGGGGACGACGATGACATCGTTTTGGATCTGGTCCCAGCTCCAGAAGGTCTGTGGATCATTCTGTGTGACTATGGCAAGGTGCTACGTCACCTATTTGGGCCAACTTGGCCATGTATCGTGTCGGGCCTTAAGCCCAAGTTGTGGGCGCCCAACCCCTAGCCGTCCTCAACCCTAGGTCGAGTCTTAGACTATAAACACAGCCGCCGCTGCTGCTAGACAATTGGGTTTTGTTTAGAGTTTAGTTTTACATCAAGAAACTGAATCGTTCATTGTAACTATGGTGACAAATCCTTTTACAGTGATCCAGAGCCCCTGTTCTTGATCTCCTCCACTGTGTCGATTAGTCCTTTGGAACCGAGTTCTTGAAATCTCAATTGATATTCACATCATTCATATTTGCAGTTTCATATTGCGTGTTTTTACCTTCTTGCTTGTGTTCTTTGATTCGCTTGCAGGAAAAGCCTTCTTGGCGAGGTCAATCAAGTTGTGCTTAGTTGATAACCAATGGAGCAGTGGTGTAACGGTTGCAGGGTTCGAATCGTGTCTGATTTGAAGCCGGATCGCCAACGTCGAGATCTCCACAAATCAAATTTACCGGTTACCTCTCGGAAGATCGGGCCTGTATCTCATCGATGATGAGGACATCGCCACGCTGGACACACCGACGCTATGGTCTTCCCAAGTTGCAATTTGTCCCCAACTCAGCTGCCACGTCACCCTCGAATTCAGCAGACACGACATCATTATTTTGGTCATAATTCTCTCATACGACATCGAAACGGGGCGTTCTTGGATGCGTTGGAAAGGGGACGACGACGCTGTCGTTTTGGATCTGGTCCCAGCTCCAGAAGGTCCATGGATCATTCTGTATAACCACAGCAAGGTGCTGCATCACCTATTTGGGCCA
The DNA here is from genome assembly GCA_038087645.1 of Saccharum hybrid cultivar R570. Taxonomy (NCBI): domain Eukaryota; kingdom Viridiplantae; phylum Streptophyta; class Magnoliopsida; order Poales; family Poaceae; genus Saccharum; species Saccharum hybrid cultivar. The sequence goes on along the minus strand of JAQSUU010000354.1, from coordinate 4,373,169 downwards.
ACTTGGCCATGTATCGTGTCGGGCCTTAAGCCCAAGTTGTGGACGCCCAACCCCTGGCCGTCCTCAACCCTAGGTCGAGTCTTAGACTATAAAAACAGCTGCCGCCACTGCTAGACAATTGGGTTTTGTTTAGAGTTTAGTTTTCCATCGAGAAACTAAATCGTTCATTGTAACTGTGGTGACAAATCCTTTTATAGTGATCTAGGGCCCCTGTTCTTGATCTCCTCCACTGTGTCGATTAGTCCTTTGGAACCGAGTTCTTGAACCCTCTATTGATATTCACATCATTCGTATTTGCAATTTTCAGATTGCGTGTTTTTACCTTCTTGCTTGTGTTCTTCGATTCGCTTGTAGGAAAAGCCTTCTTGGCGAGGTCAATCAAGTTGTGCTTGGTTGATAACCAACGGAGATGTGGTGTAATGGTTGCAGGGTTCGAATCGTGTCTGATTTGAAGCCGGATCGCCAACGTCGAGATCTCCACAAATCAAACTTACATGTCTGATTTGAAGTCGTATGAGAGAGTTATGACCGAAACAGTGATGTCGTGTCTGCTGAATCCGAGGGTGACGTGGCAGCTGAGTTGGGGACGAATTGCAACTTGGGGAAGACCATAGCGTCGGTGTGTCCAGCGTGGCGATGTCCTCATCATCCTCCCCTTCTTGAATTGGAGTCGTCATCGACTCCATCTTGGCGATGTCCTTATCAATCACCCGACCCCCCACATGTGCCAGAAGCCCCCTCGACCGGGGCTGAGGCCATGCAGGTGGAAGGCTCGACCCTGCCATCCGACCCTGAGCCTGACTGGCGCATTCCGTACCTCAACCGTCTCATCCGAGGGGACCTCCCCTCAGATAAGACCGAGGCTCGACGGATCGCTCACCGGGCCAAAACCTTTGTGGTGTTTGGCAACAGTAGGGAGCTGTACCACCGCAGCCCCACTAGCGTCCTCCAACGTTGCATCACAAATGAGGAAGGCAGAGACCTGCTCGACGATCTACACTCGGGGGCTTGCGGTCACCACGCAGCGCCTCGAACCCTTATCAGAAATGCTTTCTGACAAGGTTTCTATTGGCCGACCGCAGTCTCTGACGCTGTCAAGCTGGTATGCTCCTGCAAAGGTTGCCAGTACTACACGAGACAAACCCATCTTCCAGCACATGCCCTGCAAACCATTCCCATCATGTGGCCGTTTGCCGTTTGGGGGCTTGACCTTGTCGCACCTTTGAAAAGGACAACCGGCGGCTTCACCCACTTGCTCGTTGTCATCGACAAATTCTCCAAGTGGATCGAGGCCTGCCCCATCACCAGCATCAGGTCCGAGCAAGCTGTGCTCTTTTTCACCGACATCATCCACCGCTTTGGGGTTCTCAACTGTATCATCACGGACAATGGCACCCAGTTTACTAGTAAAAAGTTTCTAGACTTCTGCGACAACCACCACATCCGTGTGCTCTGGTCAGCCGTGGCTCATCCAAAAACAAATGGCTAAGTGGAACGTGCCAATGGCATGGTCCTACAAGGCCTGAAACCCAGAATCTTTGACAAACTAAACAAACATGGGAAGAGATGGGCTGTCGAGCTCCCCTCGGTCCTATGGAGCCTAAGAACAACGCCGAGTCGAGCCACAGGGTTCACTCCATTCTTCTTAGTCTACGAATCTGAGGCCATGCTCCCCACTGACATAGAATATGGGTCCCCAAGGCTAAAAGTCTACAACGAAAGAAATAACGACGCCGCAAGAGAGGACGCCCTTGACCAGCTCGAGGAAGCCCGAGATGTGGCTCTATTACATTCTGCCAGGTACCAGCAAGGTCTCCGATGCTACCATGATAGACACGTTCGCAAGCGTGACCTCAACGTCAGTGACCTGGTGCTGCGACGAAACCAGAACACCAAGGGACGGCACAAGCTCACACCCCCGTGGGAAGGCCCGCACATCATCACAGAAGTCCTAAAGCTGGGCACCTACAAGCTATCCAACGAGAAGGGTGAAATCCTTACCAACGCTTGGAACATTGAACAGCTACGTCGCTTTTTCCCTTAAAAAGCCTCAAGGCTCTGTAATTTCTTTTCAATATCATCAATAAAGAATACAGCGATGTTCAAACATTCATTTTACAAACAATGAGGAAGGATCGACTCTGTTCTCCCAGAATCAACCCTCCCTCGGGGGCTACAAGGGGGGAACCCCCAGTCCCCGAAAAAACTTGTACTTTTTTCAAAAGTTGAAGGACTACCTCTTAGGTCGACAACGCTGCGAGAGCACCCTGAGGCTCAGAAGGGCTCTCGAGCCACGAGATCACTTACGCCTCCGAGGCTACGATTTGGCTCACAGGCCCTCGTCGTCGGCAGGTGGAACCACCTCGGCTTCGAAAAGCTTGGCCAGATGGCTTCCAGGCTCCTCGGCGGCTCCGATCAGGTCCAAGCAGGCATCCTCGTTCTCCTTGTCCGTCCGGTCAAGGTCAGTGATGAAGCCGTCAGCAACAAGCTCTATGTCAAACACAAACCCAGACCGAACGATGGCCAGTGCTCTCTTCACGCCGTGGTGGAGGCTGCCCCGTATCCTCTCCCGGATGAGGTGGCCCAGCGCCACCATCCGGCGGACGAAGGAGTTTCCCGAGGCGTCCTCCCCGGTGTCGGCGTCGGGCTCGACCCCTAGGCCATCACACACAGAGGTGATCGCGCCCTGGAGCATCTGAGTCCGCTGGGTCTCAGCCTCGAGGAGGCTCTGGAAGGAGTTGGCCACCGCCTGGGCCACCCGCTGCTCCCTCTCTAGCTCTGAAACACAATTAACTAAATTAGCACTAATACGGGGCCTCGACGCCAAGGCCGTAACACCCATACTTACCCTCGGTATGGGTCTGCAAGCCCACGATCTTGTCATGGAGCCCCCCGCACGTCCTCTCAAGCCCTTGGAGAGCGCCGTCCCTGTCACGAACAGTCGCCCTCAACGTCTCGATCTCCTGGCGGGCGTTCAGAAGAGCCGCGTCCTTCTCCTGAACGGCTCCGCTCAACGCCGCGACCTCGTCCTTCAGGGCACCGAAGCGAGCAGTTACCTGCCCAATCTAGACGTTGAGGGTGTCGTGAGGACAGCTGACCAGGGCGACGTCCTCCTCGAGCTCTTTCACCCGTGCCGACAGGGGCACGAGATCCTCGCGGGCCTTAGCTGCCTCCTCCTGGGCCTTGGTCACGTCTTCACGCACCACGGCCTCGGCCGCCCAGGCCCGCACTGTCTCCTCCTTGACCGCCGCGTAGGCGATACGCAGCTCGGCCATCTCGGCACTCTGATCGGAAAGCCGTTTGTTGGCCCATTGCCGGGCAAGCGCCTTGCGCTCCTGATCACGGTTCGGAAAAACCAAAGAGGTTGAGAACCAAGAGAAAGGAGGACAGCAAAAGGATAGCAAAAGAACCAATAAGCCAAAACATACCTCTGTGGCGTCTCGCATGCCTCGTGACACGTCCTCCATCACCACATGAAGCGATCGATCCATGTGTCGACGGAGGCCCTCGAGGTATTCCCAGTGATGCACCTCATCTCTGTCGTTCAGGGTGAAGACGGGGTCCGCGCCGGGGTTGGAAGTGTCCCTGAACTTGAGGGACAGTCCCCCCCAGCGCGGTATCTCCTCCTCCGCCCACACTAGGGCCAGCGCGGCGAGGTCCAGCCACACGGACGACGGTCTGGCCAGGGCGCTCTCCGGCCCCGTGGAAGGACCGGCCTCACCCGCGGCTCCGGCCTCACCAACCGCCGCTGATGGACCAGCCTGGTCCACGGCCTCGACCCCCTCGACTCCTACCACCTGCTTCCCCTTGTCCAGGGGGAGTCGTCGAGGGTGAGGTCGACCATGACTGGCGTCGACCCTTCTGCCGGGGCCGGCCCCTCGATCACCGGCGCCTCCTCCTCTGGGACCACGGGCAGGGGCTCGACGACCCCGCCCTCCACCGTAGCCGCAGGCTTCGCCGGCGGGTCTTGCTGCGGCCGCGGCTCTCCCGGCTGCGCCACCTCCTGTCCCGCCGCCGGTGGGACCTCCTCCATAACCACATCCGCATTCGCCCGCTCCGCATCGCGGACGGATGCCTCGGCCGTTGCGGCCTCGACGGCAGCCTCGGCGGTCGACGACGACCCCGGCTCCGCCCCGCCCGTGCTGGGCGCCGCCACTTCTGACGGTCCCGACCCCTGTGTGGCGGGGTCAGAACCGGTGATCGCCGAGACGCCCGCCTCTGCCTGGGCCATCGCCTCCTGCTGCTTCAGACGCTCCTTTGCGGCCTGAAGCCTCTCGATCCAGGCGACGTCCTGCGCCGCCGTCCGATTAATGATGACGGCGCTCACCCGGAGCGACTTTGCGGGGGTCGGCCCCATCAGCTTCGCCTTGCGCTTGAGCCTGTGAAACGAGAAGAAATGTCAGAAAACGGCACCAATGAAAAGCAACAAAGCAGAGCACGAATCCTTACCCGGAAAGGGGCACCAAGGGCCTCGATCTCGGCCGATCTGAACCCCCCGGCGCTGCCTGCGGCGGTCTCGCGGCCGGCCCCCCGGTGGGCCGGGTGCTCCTTGGAGCCTTGGCTGGAGGGCTGCCTTGGGTCCTCACGCCCGCCAGCAGCACCGCCGATGATGACGCCGGCACTGCCGCTCCAGCCACCGGCTGAGCTTGCGGGGCCTGGACAGGTGGGGGCGGCCCCGTCAACCCCTCCTGTGGAGTTTGGGATGGGGCGGCCCCTCCCGTCAAGGGGCCCGCCTCCTTGCCTGCCTCTTCCTCCATCTCCTCCTCCACCACCTCGACCGACACAGACGCCCGGGAGGACGACCCCCCAATGGGCTCTAAGAGCGGATGAACGTCGGGGAGGTCCGCCAGGCCGGACGCGGTGTCGTACCGCGACAGGGCATCGTCGTCGTCCCGTCACAGCCGTCATCATCCTCCCCCGAGACCATCTCGGAGGGAGACTTCACGAGGGGGAGCCCGTCGAGGGCCTGCTGGCGCCGAAGCTTCTTCAACGCCTCCTTCTCCTTGGCCTTGCGGATCTGCCGCTTCTTGGTCGTCTCCTTTGTCTGCTTCTTTTGGGACGCGTGCTGGCGTCGAGCCTCCCGGACGGGCCGGTCCTCTGGGACTGGCGGCCACGTCTCCCGCACCACAGACAAATCCTATGCATCGGCCTTGACTAAATCAGAGGAACCCAAAAATAGACAAAATAAACGAACGTGCTAGCAAAAAACACTTACCAGAGGCTCGAACCCCTGGGAAGGTCGCATGGGGACCTTGTCGACCTCATCCGTCTTGAAGTTCCCCACCATCCGACGCGCCCGCCGAAGGACCTCCTCGAGGGTGAGGGACTCGTGCGACATCCAGCTCCCCTCTAGTGGTGCCTCCGGTGTCATCTGGTCAAGGCGGAGCTGACGCTGGCACAACGGCATCACCCTGAGCCGGTGGAACGCCGTGGCCACCGCCACCACCATCAAGCCTCGCCGGCGGAGCTGTTGCAGCGCCACCAGCAGCGGGTCCAAACGCGGCTTCTCGGCCTCCGCGACTCCGTAGGACCAATTCTCCTCTCGGGCGACTATCACTCGGCCGGTATACCTCGGCAACTGACTCTCGTTGTTGTGGAGGTAGAACCAGCCATCGTGCCAGCCGCTGTTCGAGGAGATGAGGTGGGCCGGGATGTACTGATCTGCCCGACCAGACCTCACCTGTAGGACGCAGCTCCCCGCTCGAACTACGCACCGTAGCCCCTTTTCCCCCGCCTTCTTGGTGAAAAGCTTCGCCTTGAAAAGATTCCACTGCGGCTCCATCCCTAGATAGCCCTCATAGACCACCGCGAAGATGGTGGCCTGTGCGACGGCGTTAGGGGTGAGATGGTGCAGCTCCACCCGGTAGTAGTGGAGGAGCGCGCGCATGAAGGTGGTCGCCGGCACGCCAAACCCTCATTCATAAAAGCAGATGAAGCTAACCACGTACCCTTCGGGGGCGCCGGCTCCCGGTGGTCGGGCGACGGCGCAATCCACTCCGGCCGCGACCGGCTCATCCTCGGCCGCAGCAGCCCATCCTCGACTAGCTCCTCCAGCCTCCTCTCCGTCACCGAGGAGGCGGCCCAGTCGTCGGCGGGAAGGATCTGACTCTTGCCTGCCATTGGCACCGGGAAAGGCTGTGTGGACAGAGGGGGTGCGATGGCGGCGGCGCTGGATGAAGACGGAGGGCGCAAGGGGCACAAAGAGATGTCTAAGGCAAAGGAGGCAAGAACGCAAAGGGCCAGTAGGGGAGGCAGACCCCTAGGCTTTGTTTTTATAGCCCCGGTAGAAGCCCAACGGCTGCGCGAAAAGGTAGGAGCGGTTTCTCGCATTTAATGCTCTTACCTAACCGTTTCCCTGAATCTCGCAGGAGTTGGGCGCGTGGCCATCCCCCACATCGTAACCGTACGCCACGTCGCCCACTACCGCGCTGATCTTGCCCTCTCCCCTGAAAAGGCGCGCCCGGCTAACGGGCGGGGCAGGATCCGCGGATGGATATTCCCAGATACCTGGTAAACAGGCTCCGAGCCCGCCATAAGTCTCGAGGGAGCGGAAGCTGGCCCTCGACCGGGGTTCGACAGCTGCCCTCGAGCGACAAAGTTAGGGACGTCCAGGGATGCGCCCGTGCATGGCCAGGGCTCGAGCCATGCTCTTGAGGCACCCCAAGACGTATTCGAGGCTGTAGGAGGAGGTCGACATAGGAATCCCCTCGAGGGAGGCACCGAGCCCTCGAATCCCGTCACAGGGAATCAAGATCCACATGACTACTTCTTGGCATTCTTGAGAGCGCCTCCGGGCCACTAGCCGACTCCTAACGACTGGAGCACGGGCTCACACTCGAATTCCCCCGCTAGTAGCTCACCGGAGATCATCGGAACTCGCCCAAATAGGGGTAGTACGGCATTCCCCACCCCTCCTCCTCCTTCCAAAGGAGGAGCGTGAGGGTCGAACGACAAAAGACGGCCGGGACTCTGATCGACCTCGTGCGCACGAGGCTCGAGGGCTCGACCGCAACAAACCAAACTCTAAACAAAAAGGCACGGATCACGCCACCACTAGAAGTCATTCCCCAATAGAACGCATAAAAGACCTCGGAGGAGTCTCAACACTCCACCGAAGCCTCGGGGGCTACACCCGGCGGGTGCGCTCGTGCGCCCCCATCGGCAAAAACCACGACGTTACGACTCCAGTTCATCAACTAACAAGCCTCTGGGAGAGTGATCACACACTCACCCAAAGGCTCGGGGGCTACTGTCGGTACCAACAGTATGGGGGTACCCACATCCAACGATAATAAAAAACAAAACGACTAAGTCACAGCAAAAGGCAGCCCGCCTCAACTGCATACCAGGTCCGTCTCGTACGAGGCCAGCTCGACGAAGTGCCTCGACCGTGCTCCGGCTCCGACTCGTACGAGGCACCCTCGACGGGAACGCCTCGACCGCGCCCCGTCCCGCATGACAGGGCACCTCGACCGCATTCCGACTCGCACGAGGCTCGTTCGCCCACCGGAAAAACTCCGACTCGCGTGACCCCGGGTCAGGGCGCTCGACCCCCTCACTTCACCTACCCCAAGACAAAAGTCAGAACATTTAATGCGATTACCTGCTACCACCTACCGACATGGCCGCAACCAGGATCGACGTGGGAGCAATGCCGATGTCAGTCCTCACTGTTTTTCCGCCCATCCCATGATGGGAGGTGAAACCTGTTACTATGCACACCTTACCGTGCACTGTTTATCGTCAGTCACCCTCGAGGGAGGATACGACAAGGCCCGTATTCCGCAATCTCAAGGATCCGACCATATCCGTCCGGCCTCGACCCGGCTTCGACCCAGCCTCGATGCCCAGCACAGTTCAACAGGGAGGGAAGGCCGGCATGGCACGGTGCTCCGGGTCATTTCGCCGTCTCATCCCCGACGTTACCATGGTGTCCAGGGATGGCCGGCCATTCCCAAGGCACGTCGCTACAGTCACCTCTACAGGGATCGACAAAACATTGCCTCAAGGCTCCCCGGTGCCCTGGTCTCCTCTCACCCTATAAAAGGGCAGGCCAGGACCCTACAAGGGGACACGAACAACAGGCAAGACACCAGTCCAAAGCCCAATGCCGAGCAATCCAAGACTCCCATCACAGATATCAACATATTAAGCAATCATCCTTGTACTCTTTTTTCTCTCTTTGAGACTTGGGCTCGCCGCCCCCTCTCGCAAGCTTGTAACCCCTACACAAGCACCTTGGTGCAAGGAAATACAAAACTCTCCCCCCCCCCGCTGGACGTAGGGCCTTCTCTTGCCTGAACCAGGATAAACCCCCGTGTGTTCTCCTTACATCACCATCCAGGATAGGGACACGCAGTACTCACTCGTCGGTTTAGGACCCCCACGGGACCGAACACCGACATAAAGTAATCACATGTTTTTTTTATGTGAGTATAGGTAGTGTTTCATATGTTGCATAGTAATGTTTCAATAAGAGCATGTCCATGTTGCAAATGTGATGTTTCCTATGTTGCAAATGTTGATTTACATGTGTTGCATGGAATGATGTCATGAATAATAATTAAGGTTCTATGTGAATTTCTATATGTGACTTTGCTTAAGCAAATAAAATTTTCCTAAAATAAACTTTGTTGTTCAAAATGTGCTCTGAGAAATAGAGGCAAAGTAGTGACATATTTTCAAGTCAAACATGTTTAATTTGGAGCTCAAAGATTGGATTTAAGGTTGATTTTCTAACTTAGCCATTTTCGCCTAAGTTCTGAAAAACGGCGTTTAAGTTCAATCTTTGGTGAGTTATGAAATCAAATTTCATTAATAAAATTTGTACAACTTTTGTTTCATTGTGTGGTGTAATGTTTGAGTTTGGATAATGAGCGATTGGTTGATTTGTTGATCACTGTTTAAACACTAATTAAGTAGTTAAAGTTATTAATCAAAAATCAGTTTTACAGAACTCTAACTGAATTCCAGTTTTTAGTTTGAATGTGCTTGTGTTCTATCCCCTAGATGTCTCTAACCAGCTAGAATTAGAGGAGGATTCTTTAAGCAATGTTGGAGTGAACATCAAGATGAACAATTTTCATTTTTGGAGCTGATCAAGTTTCTACATGGAATCGAGAGAAAAATGGAGGAGAAGATGGATGTTTCAGTCTGCTACAGTACCGCGTCGGAAGCAGCTCGGCTGTTTGCTTCACCGGCGACGCTGCCGTGCACCGTTTGGCCAACTCCGCGCCGCCTCTCGCGTTTGGGCATGTGGACGACCACGTGGCTCGCTCCAGAAGGTGCCCGTGCTCTCTCCTGGCTCGTCCTCGCCGTTTTAAGCCCGCACCGGTCGTCCTCTCTTTCTTTCCTTCCTCTGCTCCGTCGCCGGTGAGCTCGGCCCGCCAGCGAAATTCACCGCCATCACTCGCTCCCAGCTCAATTGCTTGCGTCTCCAATTTCGATGGCTCCTCACGAACCTCCTTGACCCGCTTGTGCCGCCTCTCCTCACCGGAATCGGCCACGGGCCGGATTCCCGTCGCGGCGGTTTGCCATGGTCGCCATGCTCCACCTCACCGTGGACAGCTCGTTCCGGAGCATATCTTTTCTTTCCATCTTGTGTTTCAGCTTCTCCTGGATGCTGTGATGCTCACCGGCTTGCCGGTTTTACCTTCCATCGGCAGGACGCGCCGGTTGCCACCGCAGTCGTTCGCCATGGCCGGTAGCACCGTGGTCGCACGTGGCCGGGCTGCCACGGACCGTCTCCGGCCATGCTAGGACTGTGTTCAGGTGCGGCCCGACGCCTCAGTGCTATGACGCACCTCCCTCGCCGCCAACGAGCATCAGCCGGCCAAATTCGAGCCTCGCTGTGCGTCCTCTGTTCTTCATTTGCGACCAGGGGCTTCGCGCTAGAATAGGAACAAAGACAAGGGCCTAAGTGCGAAGACCATGACTCATGTGAATAGTGCACACAGTGCTGTTTCTCTTTTTCCTTTTCAGGATATATGTTGAATTTGTGATTTTCATAACTAATTATTGGTACATGATAAAATCATGAAATTTTTGGTGTAGTTTCTTCATGATGTGATCTATGTGGGAAAAATATGAAACCATAAAAATTAATAGTTTTTAGATGCTTAAAAATTAGCTCTTTTAATTAATAAATGCTTATTACATGATTTTTGTAGGCTAAAATAAATATCCAATGGTCATGAAACTTTTTGTGTAACTGTTTTATGCTAGAATCAACCTTCACAAAAAGTTTGGGATTAATTTGATGATGTTTAATTATATCCTTAATTATATGCTTAGTTAATAAGTTAATAAATATTAAATGATTAGCATAAATCCTAAAATGAATTGGGTGTATTTTGGAGTTGATTGTGGACCTTGGAACACCGTTGCCTTTGCTGTTTCATGACATATAATTATTTGTTTGGTATGCTCATGATCGATCGGAGATAATAGAAAACTAAAAATGCTTTTTAGTTTAATTAAGCTTTCCATTAGTTGATGCATATATGTGATGTTGATTGCTTTTTTTGAATGCAACCTATTGGGTAAAAAGATTAAGTTAATAAAATATGGTAAAAGTTGAGTTATGCATTTTCATATACATTGCTTCTACATATCTTTTCATGATGTAGCTTTAATTAGTAAGCGTGTATGTTAAGTGAAACCATAACTTGTAGGTTTATCTTGATATGCCTTGTTAGCTTAGTACGATGAGTTAATGTAATCCTAGCTTTGCATTGTTTGCCTCTTGTAATGTATGTTATGCATAATTCATTGTTAACTTCATGATTAGCTTGTTAAGTGGTTAACTAAAAGTACTTTATGATAAGTGAACCTTTGGCTTGATAAAAGAACAACTAAAAATGTTAATGATATTTCATGTACTTAATCAAAGTCATTAGTGTTAACCACTTAATGAACCCTAGTTAGGTTAGTGTTGTTAGTTTGCCACTATACCGCGAAGGCAAGTTGTACTCAAGTAGATAACTAATGTTTATCCTTTCTAAATGTCTCTTGTATGTTATGCCTTGTTCATCATCATGTATCATGGCATCCATTCCATCATGTTAAGCATCACATCATTTATATACGTGTAGTGCATAGAAGGTTTGTGTTGAACAAGTGTTGACGAGGTTGGTGTTGATCAATCTTCGGAAAGGTGTCATCCACCTGTGGTGTTGGTGTCAAACTTGACTTCTACGAGAACTAACCACCGCTGCAACGAAGGCAAGCCCCGGTGCATTTAAACCCTTCCTTGAGTTTTACAAATCTTTATCACTAGTACTATGGTTTATTGCATTAAGTAATTAGGAATTGAGTGATAACCCAATTGCTACATTATCATCTTTGATTATTGTGATATCACCCTTGGTACCTGTTTTATTGAAAAATGTGTAGTATGCTTCGCTATGCTTAATAAGTTAGGCTTTTAAATGAAATGCTTATATGGCCACGATGGTATACTTGATAAATAATGAAATTTAAGAATGAACTTGAAGATCGAGCGGGTGGTTTGACCACTGCTAACTTGCATTGAGAAAAGAGTCTTAATGTAGTGTTTCCGCCTTGTTAATTAAGGACCGTTCGTTGTAGGCCCGCTTGTGTTTTGAGACTTTGCAACTAGCCTCATGCCTTGGGTAAGCCCAAGATATTAGTGATTCCATTTCTAGAACGTCCAACCTCGCACTGGGAGTGGAGAGATGGTGAGAGTAGTGTGTACCCTCGGGGTTAGAATTGGGCCGGGCTCGAGGGGTACTGTACTCTCGGGTGGCGATGGACACGTTCTGGTCTTGGGAGATCTAAATAAGGGTTGGCATATGCAAGATTTGGTTTTATATATGTTGTGAGGTTAGAGATCTCCAGCTGGGTATAATCGGTTCGAATCGTCGTTGCTCCTCGGTTATGGAGACTCGATCGCCTGACCTACATCGTAGATAAGAACCGGAATTGGAAGAAAGAATAAGGAAATAATCTTGATGAGAATTACTTTGATCTAGATTAGGATCACTTAGAATTGGTTAATGAACCATCAATGATAAAAATAAAATGTTGAAAGCAAGGACTTACTTTAGTAAGCTTTTTCTGCAAAATAATTTTGATTTTTGAATACCCGTACCTTGATTCCCTTAAAGCCAACATATCCTTGGAGTCTTTTCTTTTCGTCGGGTAAGTCTTGCGGAGTACAATTGAGTACTCAGGGTTTGTTAAACCCTGTTGCAGGTACTGACTGGTGCTGTTAACCGGGGTCATGTCGGCGGGCTCGATATGATCTGGTTGTCTTCTCTTGACTTAGGTGCTCTACCTAAGTTGTCTTCTGTAGTTCTACTCAACTTCCGCCATTTAAGTTAAGTTTGTAAAAAGTTAACTTAATCATGATTTGTAAATCTATTGTTGTTATTCTTCCATACTCTTATGTAAGTTTTGTATCAAATGTTGTAATGTTGTAGTTACTCCTTTGTTGATCCTGGTATGAGTTGTCAAATGTAGTTGAATCGGGGTCCCTTGGGGGCACTCGACAGATCTTCTTAGGTTATCTGGTGCACATGCACAGCCGTCAGAGGTCTTCGGGACAATGACAGGTGCATGTGGGCCATATAATTTAGGAGGTTCTGCTACAGCCACGTCACTCGATCCTAGCAACGATGCAAAGTTAGATCACTCGAGTGGCACTAGATGATCGTTATGCAAACAAGTTTGCCCCTATTAATAGTACGGCCATCTATCCTAAACCCGGTCATCAACTTCTCTACACACCTATGACCGGTGAAATAGAAATGCCCTAGGTTATACCTTCGCCTTGCGCATTCCATTCCTCCATCTCCTCCAATGTCGATGCAACACATGCACCAACCAATCACCAAATGATATGATCCACTTCATATCATCACGTGACCTAATTGGTTCATCGATCTTGACCTCACTCACTCTTCACCGTTGCCTCGGTCCATCGTCGCCAAGTCTTACTCAAGCTTCACCATCACACGCGGTCTCTTGCTTTAAAGTCTCTGACTTGCCCTTCACACTTGCAACCGGTCCGTCGAGCCGAGCCTTATCTTGATCTTCTCCACCTTAATCACATGATTCCATGTCATATCTCATATGCAATGAGCTCCTCCATCATCATATGTGTGAGCCTTTTACCAAGTTTAAGCCATCTTCACCGTCATGGCATATGTTGCTCACACACATGTATTTGTGGACTAATCACCTGTGTATCTCATATAAACACAATTAGTCCACCTAAGGTTGTCACTCAATTACCAAAACCAAACAAGAACCTTTTAGATACTCATGTGTTTAGTCCACAGGTACACTAGTATGGGCAACATGTGTTTAGTCCATAGGTACAATAGTATGAGCAACACTTAAAGCCATGGTGGAGAGGTGACTTGGACATGTTGATGTGCTCAACTAGTGAGATGAAGGAGCTCATTACATGAGACATGACATGATGTCATGTGGCTAGGTTAAGAAGATCAAGAGACATAGCTTGGCTACAAAGGATCAGGTTGCTAGTATGAAGGGCAAGTCACAGACTCAAGTGTGATGGACCATCAGGACGGTGAAGCTAGAGTGAAGGACTTGGCGTCGATGGACCAGGTGCAATGGTGAAGAGCAAGTGAAGCTATGATCAATGAACCAATAAGGCCACATGATGACATGAAGTGGATTATATTGTCTACAAGGGATCAAGCCATGGAATACTTGTATTGATTAGTGGCTTGATGGATGTTGAGAAGAGCTTGACTGTAGATAGTCATACTATCAAGAGGGGTTTTCTTGTGAGCTAAAGGGTTATCTAGTGCCACTAGGTAAGATCTAACTCATGTTGCATTTATATTGAGTGACATGGACACTACTACACTATGCTTTTTGGAGGCAGACGATTTTGATTTTTTGAGTCAGGCATCACAACCGCCTCGGTCTATAGGCTACAATAAATCTTTTTTCGAGGCTGTTGAAATGCCCACCTTGGTTAATCAAATAAAAACAAAAAAGGAAAAAACCCGCAGCCCAGCCCTAACTAGGCTAGGATCTAGGCCTCACGCTACCGCTGAGGGAGGCCTCGCCCTGTGCGCCGCCATCACCGGGGGAGTGTTGATATTTCTTATATCACTATTGGAGTAATTCCACAAGCGCACAGAACTATTATGTAGCACTTCGCTCGGTGAGTACCGAGTGTCAAATTTATATTTTTCCCATAAGAAGGCAAGGAATCAAAAGTATAGGGCAAAGGATTCTTGCAAAAGGGAATCTAGATTTATATCCTAAATAGGTAGACGATAGGGTAGAAAGGGGGGTAATCCCACTACTACTACTATCTATGAACTACTCTAAGGATAACTAGAGGGACAGAAAAGAGAGGAGTGTTTATCTTTGTAGCTAAGCTAACTAATAACTAGTAGCAGTAATATAGCACTTCGGGGCACAGCCCGCCTACCAACTAGGTGAGTTGAATAGACAACACTGCAAAGAGCCCTACGCTTTAATAACTACGCCTAACGTGGTGGAATACAGAGGATGGACAAGGCTGTTACCACTTGCCACCTACCACAACTATCCAGAGACCTAGCCGTATCCACAGGTAATCTATAGCCTAAGCACCACGCTTAATCTATCGATATACTACCTCAATCCGAGCTCCGATGAAATGAGATCGAGGCACCCTAACCAGACGGTGAACCAATACTATAGCGCTACTACTAACCAAAAGATAACTAAGACTAATAATTATGCACACACAAGCAAGCACCTAAGCCACTAGCGACTAACACTAATGACTAACTACTAGCAAATATAGCACACAATAGCAATTCCTATAAAGTAAATAACTGAAAAGTAAATACTGAATAATAAATGCAGAAAGTAAAGAATATAGAAAAAGGAACTATACCAGAGACTTGGAAGACTCTTCCTAGCCCGTAGATAAGCTCCTTGACTCTACTCTACTCCTCCTCTAAACTCACTCACTCACTCTAAGGTAGAGCTAAGCTAAGCTAGAGAGCTTTGGAGAGCTAGATAATGAATGGGGCGAGTTGCAATGTGAGCCAAACCCCTCTATTTATAGTGTAGAGGAGCATGGGGGTACTTGTAGGTGAGTGAAGTCGGTTTGGAGGGGGTAGGGCGTCGGTCGGCCAAGGAGGGCGCCACCCAGCCCTTGGATCCACCGCCTCTTGATCCAAGGGTTGTGGTAGCTCCTCCAAGTCGGTTACAAACTGCCTTAAGTCGGTTTTCCAGCACTAAATCAGTGGAGAAGCCGTGGAGTGGATGACAAGTGGGCCCTTCAATCCATGTGAAGCAAAATCTTGTCTGTTCATCAAGCAATCCGCGTACTTGCTCCTGATTGGTTGAGGGGGTGATCCCACAGATCACTAACGTGGCAAGTCGGTGAAGTGGCATAGGGGGGCGCCGGGCGGCGCCTGACAGTGGGCCCCTAGCCCCTTGTCACGCTCCCTTTCTTGTACACTTCATGTTTGTACATATTTTCACCATTTTTCATCAAATTTCCTGCATACAAATAAAATTCCAAGTACAAGTGGAACTAGGTAAAATTCAAGCATAATTTCATCATTTCATGTTACTTTTTGCATGACTTTGGGTGAAATGTTGACGGTAAAACAAGGTGTTAGTAGCCATCAACAGGGAGCAGGCGAGTCCACATCTAACCTTCTCATGCGCCACCATCTCCGGATCCACTCGTGCCGGGGCTGAAACTAGTGGAGGCGGTGGAGGTCGAGCGCCACTGTGTCGGGAGAGTGAGGGGTGCCACCCTGCCTACTAGCACTACGCTCAGGAGAGGAGGTCGGCGTCGCGTGCTCGAGACGGGAGGGCGGCACGTGGCACGCTCGGGAAAGGAGAGCTGGCGCTACGCTCGGGAGAGAGAGAAATGATTGAGAACCCCTGTAGTCACACTTATATATGAGCCCGCTAATATGTTCTTTGCTGGGCTCAGCGCTGGGCCAGGATTTTCGAAGGCGGACCTTATAGTGTGCCCGCCTACAAAAATGTGTCTATGGAGGCGGATGCCTTAAGACGATAGCCTCTAAAAAATATACCATTTTTTATAGGCGGTTGTCTTAAAACGGCCACCTCCGTAAATCCGTTTTAGAGATAGGCACTTTCCAACCGCCTCGGTAAATAAAATGACCGCACATGTAAATAGATTTTGCGAGTCGGTCATTTTTCGATGCCTCGGTAAATAAAATGACTACCTCTGTTAATCATCAGGGATTTTCTCAAGCTGTTGTATTTTGTGCCCGCTTCGGTTAATGTTTGGGCACCGCCTTGCAAAGTCATTTTTTATAGTAGTGGGAGAGAAGCAAGTGAAAATCGCTTAAAAAGCAAACTCAGGGCCAAAGAAGTTATTGTTATGTTGGACAATATTTAAGAGTTAGTGCATTTGAAAAAGGGTTTGAAGCGGAGCTCGAAGCGGTGCCTCTGCAAGCAACGGATTAGTTTGTTGTGGCCTGGCAGAGAGCACCGGACTATAACGGTGCAGCATGCTAACTAAGCTAAAGCTAGGGTTTACCATCGGATTAGTCATGTGGTCACCCACTGACAGGTACCGGAGTATGTGATTGTATTGTTCCCCTAGCGGGAACGCATGGCGAGCTAAGGAAATGCGCGATAATACTCAAACGTGGAAGCGCTTGATCCAATGCTAGTTTGAACGCTCGGGGAGTTCTATGGTGGCCACCGAATTAGTCTGATGGTGGCTGTGGTGGTGGCCCTAGAGCATGCATTCAACTAGTTGTTGGAGTGCCAACAACCAGTTTGTCGGACAGCACGTGTGGGAAGGTCACCGGATTAGTCTAGTGCTGGCTCTAATGAGGCACCAGACCAATCTAGTGCTCATGTTTCTGCAACAACTTTAGCCAACGGCCAGTTGCTTGGCTTGGGCTATAAAAGGGGGTGTGGTTGATTGTTTGGGGTTGCTGGTGCCAAGGGAATCACACTCAAATCTACTAGAGCTAGTATAGCCCTCCACTCACTAGTTCTTAGTTGTTGCAAATCGAAGTGAGGTTGGAGTGATCTAGCATTTGCTAAGCCCTTGGACGTCCTCTCCTTCCCTTTTGGGGAGCTGCTAGGGTCCGGTCACTCGGACCGTACTCTGCAAGGGCAGGAAGCGCGCAAGTAAAGGGGAAGCGCGCGTGTGGGCGGATTCTAGGCGTCGGGAATTAATTTGCGCAGATAAGGGCCCACCTCACCTACATATCTCAAAAGTGACTTTCAACAAACTAACAAAGTATTAATTGCTAAACCAAAAGTCCAAATTAAATTCTGATTACACCATTGAGTTTGTTGCAAAAAAAATTCTTCAAAATAAGATCCCACGTGAATATATTTAGATAAAATTTTATTAACGAACATTTATCTTATGAAGATAGAATATTTTCTTTTATCGAGCAGAGATGATGTTCTAGGTTCAGAAAACAATATTCCATGTTCTTAAGAAAAATATTCTCGATTTAAAAGAACAATATTCTAGTTTTAAATTCATGATATTGGTATTATAGTATACATAAAAAAATAAATAAATAAATACATACCATAAAAATAATAAAATCTAAAGCAAAGCATGAGGGAAAGAATAAAAACACATAATAGAGAAAAAAAATTAAAAGAACGTTACATGGATATTTTCTAAACATCCTAAAATATATAATAGAATATCACATGTATACTAAGTAAACATCACTAAGTACACTATAGAACATCGCTAAATACATTATAGAACATCGCATATAAATTGCATGAACATCACTGAGTATATCATAGAACATGACATGTATACTAAATGAACATCACAAAAAACACCATAGAACATCACATGTATACTACATGAACATCACATACTACGTAAACAACACAAAAACATCATAGAGCACTATATGAATACTACGTAAATATGACATAACACAACATAGAACATTAAATGTATATTATGTGAACATTGCATACATAGAAAAATAAAAAAAGTAAAAAGGTATTTAAGAAATTAAGAGTAAAACAACAAATAAGAAATATACACATAAAAATATGATTAACAAATGATAAATATATAGAGTAAATAAAATATATGAATAACTTAAACAACGACAAAGAAAAAATAAAATTAAAAAATAATGAAAAATCGTATGAAACAAAAAATAAACAAAAATAAAAAATAAATTGAAGAAAAAAATAATAAGAAAAGGAAAGTAAAAGAAAAGAAAAAGAAATAAAAAATAAAAGGAACATAAAAATATAAAAATGAAAAGAATAATAAAAATAGCATAAAACAAAAAGAAATAAAAAATGAAGCTTGAAAAGAAGAACAGACAAAGAAAAAAGAAAAGACAAAGAAAAAGAAAAAAGAATAAGGAAAAGAAATGAGAGAATAAGAAAAAAGAAAAAAAATAATAGAGAAACTAATATACCTAGGTCCTGTAGCTTCCGTCATCCCCTGGTTTTTCACGCACCACGCGAATTCCCTTGCGTCGTCGACGGAGGGATCGGATCCGAACGTTCAGACCCGATGATATCCGTCCCTTTTGTGGGTGTGGTTTCTTAGAGATTCACTATCCTTGATTAGAGAGTGAGCTAAGATTTTTCAGCAAGCTTGGCTCACTCTCTAATCAAGGATTAGTGAATCTGTAAGCAAGAGAAATTGATAGATCTTGTGTGTGTTGTGGGCAACTGCGGTAGTCTCTAAAGAGACTACCGCAGTTGCCCACACCAGGTATATTAGAAACTAAGCTTGGCCCACTCTCTAATCAACCCTTTAGAGCAAGTCAAAAAGTTCTGGTTTGTTGCATTTGTTAATCTTAGAGCTTTGCTCCTAGTTGGTTAGACGTTACCAACAAGCACCCGAGGGTGTGGGCAACTGCGGTAGTCTCTAAAGGGTTGGTCTTCCCACTACAAGAGGAAAGAAAGACCCTTAGTGGAAAGCTAGAAAGAGATCGCTTTGGACCTTTGCCAAGAGTAGACCTTTGTTGGGTCACCCATCGAATTCCACAATGGAGACGTATGACACCTTTGGTGGTCCGAACTTCGGTCAAACAAATCCTTGCATCTCTTGATTGGTTTATCTCACACTTGTTCGGGTGGCGCATCTCTGTTCGTTAGGAGAGATGAAGAGGTGCGACATGTGTTTGGTCACCCAATTTTAAAGAAAAAGCAAGACAAGAGCATTGTTGTCATTTGAGTAGATTTGGGAAAATAAAAAGAAATAAAGCATATATGGATAAAAGGGGAGGAAATAGGTTTATTGAAATATCCGTACGTGGAGTGTCAAATTTTAGAAGACTTGTGAATTGAGGGTGAAATATGGAAGTCTCTTCTTCTAAACTGATTGGATTGGATGGGGCCATGGGAAAATGAATTTTTTTCCTATCAATCAAGGAGTCTTAGACAACATTCAAGAAAGGAACACCGAATTCAACTGTAATTTTCAAGTCATAGTTTGATGATTGCCTACCATTGCCTCACACGGTGTGGGAAAAGGAATTAACAAAACACACCGAATCCTATTGCTATCCTTGATCTGGGCTGGGCTGACTTGGCTGGACCTTCCTGTCCTAATAGGAAATAGGCCTTGGCGGGAGCCCAGACGTGAGCCTCAAGAAAGAACGTGGCCCAGCCCAGCCCCGAGACCAACCCTGTCTTCTCCGCTCGCCCTCCGCGCTCGCGTCGGTGTCCTCCATCCATCTCCATTTCTTGCAATGTCCAAGACCTGAGTGAGAGAGCTTCTCAGTCCATGGAGGTGTCGTCGAGGCTCCAAAGCCTCCTCAGGCCCCTCCTACTCTGCCGCTCCCGCGCCTCAGGGAGAGCCTTCCAAACCCTAGCCCTTCGCTCCCCCCCGCCGCCGCCGCCTCCTCCTCCGCGCCTCCCATCTTCCTTCCTCCTCCGAACGCGCCGTCTACCGCCTCCCCATCCCTATGGCGCCCCGTCCCGCCTCCTCTTCCACCGCCCCTTCGCCTCCGTCTCCCCGGCCCCCGCCCCCGTTCCAGGGAGGGACCACCTCAACTCCAAGGACCAGGGACCCCCGCTCCCGCCCGCGCCCTTGCCTCCGCCGCCGCCAGAGGAGCTCGCCTCCGAAGACGAGTCCTACTACCACGAGCACCTCCTCGAGGTGGCGCAGGAGAACCAGTCACGGGTCGTCCCCGTCAAGGCATTCTTCCTATGCACCAGGTACCGGCTCGTTGAGCGTTAGAACTCCTTTGCCCCCCTCTGCTACTCTGCTTTCTTTGTTTGGTGATGAACTAACTGATATGGTTGGTGGGGCCTCCCCCTCCCGCAGCATCGACCTGCGGAGCCTCCAGTCCCAGAATTCCTTCAATGTCATCCCACCCACATCGCGTGCCACCAACTACGTTGTCCTTAGATACTACGATGTCAAGGGAGACCCCGAGGTAGATACTCCCTGCTTTCCTAATGACACACCTAATTTAGATTCTGACACATTTTCTCATCACCATGGAATCGGTAAGTGATCAATTGCAAGCTACTTTCACTTTGTTGAGATGATAAAATCTTTTATCACGCTCTGCTCAGTGAATCTTTTCTCTGGGACCTTTTTTTCAAAATGTAAGATCCAAGGAAGGTACTGCGCTTTGTTTTTTACATGCCTTTGTTGTCAATGTTCAATGTGAACTGAACACCACAGTAGGCCGCTGCATCAAACTGTTCCTGCAGTCTTAGTGCCCCCAACCCATCTGGATTCCTGTATATATTCATAACTTGTGTGCAGCCTTGTAGCAGAGCTATCTAAAAGCTTCATTCTTGATTTTCTTATGCTCCTACAATTGTAAATTTGGATATAGCTGGGTCTGTCTTTTATTGATTCCTGGCATGGCATGTTGCTAGCATATGATGATTGCCTTTGTATAAATATGTTCATATTAAGCTCCTTGAGAGCTCAGTGCCTTGTATTTTACTATACCATGAAAACAGTTGCAAGCTGATTGTAGCATCACCATTTGTCATTACACGATGATATTCATTTGAAAAGGGCTGTCTTTATTTTCTGAGATGATTTGTTAAGGACCTGTCAGAGACTGGGTAGACTTATTCTAATTGTCTCACAGGGTTTTAAGTCTGGCGTCATAGATGAGAGCCATTGCCACTACATGGTCGTTTTCCAATATGGGTCCATTGTGCTGTTCAATGTTTCTGATCATGAAGCAGATGGATACTTGAAAATTGTTGAGAAGCATGCATCGGGTTTACTTCCAGAGATGAGAAAGGATGGTAAGCCCAAGAACACACACTTTTCCTAAGGGAGTAGAGTTTGTCATTCTTTTTATCTGCTTCGAACGCTTTAAATATTTGCATCTCATTAGTACTATCCTAAATTAGTTGAATCGGTCGAGAGGCATCTATAGAAAAGTTAAACTCTATTTCACATCTATAGAGTCCTTCGATCAATGACCACAAACAAAAATATCCCATGATATTTGTATTGTATGGTTTGCAGTCTATAGATGATGGTGCCCAAATTTTATGGAAACTTTTTAGTTTTGTGATGAGAACTGTTCTTGACTTGTTGAGGCTTGCAACCCCATTTCGTGATTTTGCAAATAGCACATGACATTTGCTTCAGCAAATATTTTCCTAGCAACTTAAACCAATCATCATGATTTTTTTGGTTGCTGCTTCGTTGCATTTATCATGTGGGTGCTGTCGCGTCGTCTAAGCGTTAGCATTGCTGTGGACACAACCTTAAAATCTTCCAATTGCAGATTATGCTGTTGTTGAGAAGCCTACCCTAGAGACGTGGATGCAAGGTGGTCTTGACTATATTGTGCTTAGGGATCTGAGTATTGATGGGATCCGTACAATTGGAAGTGTCCTGGGTCAGAGTATTGCTCTTGACTACTATATCCGTCAAGTATGTACAAGTTAGTAGCAGAGATGTTTTTATGATACATTTAGGAATATACTAATCTATTTAATTATCTTCGTTGGTAGGTGGATGGAATGGTAGCTGAGTTCACAGATATCAATCGTGGAATGGAAAAAACTGGTACCTTCACTATGGAGAGGAAGAAGCTTTTCCAGCTTGTAGGGAAGGCTAACTCTAACTTGGCTGATGTTATTCTTAAGCTTGGACTCTTTGAGAGGTATCATAGCTTCATGCTGAGCAGTTCAATTTTCCTAAATGCAAATATCTGAGTATTCCATGGTCTGTACCCCAAAAATAAAGGCTAATATCCTTTCTTGGCCTTTTCAAACGTTTGGTTGTGCTATTGTTCTTTGAATTTGATCGTTGCACGTACATTTTTCTGCCCTAGAAGTGGATGTTGCATACGTCATCCTGTAGTCAGAAATGTATACTGGTGTCCATGAAGCTGCTGCTTAGTTCAATCATATCAGAGACAAGCTTTTGCTTTATTTCTAGTTTACCTTTAGTTTCATCTGATTCTGTACAGGTTTGTAAAGTAGATGGAAAAAGACCGATTTTGCATAATTGTTGTAAAAAAATGAGCCCAAATTACTAATTAAGCATTGCATGAATTTCAGATGGTATTTGTGTAGTTCCTCTGAGATTAGTTGCCTTGTAATACTGCTGGACACAAAAAAAGTGTTTCATTTGGCCTGGCTTTTGCGAGTTCAAAAAGATTATTAATTTAGTTTTTTTTCTCTGAGATCTGAATTTGACTAATCTTTTTCTTGTAATTTAATTTTTCAGTGTTATTTCTTTCGGCACTTTTCTCCTTGTTTTAGTGTTAACTGGCATAGTTGTTGCATTCTTTGACACTGAATTGAACTTGTATGTTTATACTGTTAGAGCACACGTTTACTTTGTGGATTCCAGGTCAGACATAGCATGGAAGAATGCAAACTATGCTCAAATCTGGGAATACCTTCGAGATGAATACGAGCTAACTCAGAGATTTGGAAACCTTGATTTTAAGTTGAAATTTGTTGAGGTAAGACAGATGCAAAACATTCAGTGGCTGAACGAATCTTTGATTAGGAGTGTTTTAATGCTGTTTGTTTCTCTATGTTTTAGGCCCCGTTTGGTTTGGGTGTGTTAAAGTTTAACTCCATCACATCAATGTTCCCTCAAATGCATGGAGTTCTAAATGTAGACTAATTGCATATATGTCGGCACAGATTAGGAGTAATTTACGAGACGAATCTATTAAGCCTAATTAGCCTAAGATTGGAAACTTTTTGTCAAATAAGACGAAAGTGCTACAGTGTTTGTTAAACTTTAACTCCTCCAACCAAACACCCCCTTAATGTGTGTTTGTTTTGAAATCTGCAGCACAACATCAGGTTTCTTCAGGAGATCCTTCAGAACAGGAAGTCAGATTTTCTGGAATGGCTTATCATCATCCTGATCAGTGTTGAGATCTTGATATCTGTTTATAACATAATACAGGAGCAGATGTAGGGCTTTGTTCCATCCCGAATACGAGATGCATGTCTTGACCGTGGATTTTGTGTTACCCTGCCGTTGGCACAGCCTCAATTTGTAAAGAAACATACGTACTAGAGAGACTGGATCCGACTCGAAATGGTAAACGATGGTCGCACACAACATATAATTTAATTGTTCTCCTCTGACTTGATTTGGTAATCGCACAGCACAAACGCCTTTATAAAGCAGGATGTAGGTGTAGTATTTTGGGTGGTAAGTCTTGCTGGTTATTGCATTTGCATGCTGTCAGTCACATCCAATGTGATCATTTCGTCTCAGGCGGCCTTTCGTTTGGAAAAGGAATATGACCATGCTCTCATTTGTTTACATTTTCTTTCACGCCTGCCTTGTTCGCTCGGATGAAAAGTCATGGCTGAAAGTACTGTTCGCTGATTTGTTGTGAGAGAAATATTGTTCGTTGGCTGAAAAAGTACGGCTTATAAGATAAGTGTTGATGCTGGGTGTTGTAAAAAAAAAAAAGAAGTGCTGATGCTGGGCAGGTACTGGTACCGTGGTACGATACGAGTGTCTTCACTGATACAGGTGTCTATGTCCATGTTTGTGTGTTGCAATGAGAAAAAAAAAAGTACAACGCAATGAGAATAGCATACTGGGACTGGGACAAATTGTAACGCTGATGAAACAACCAAAATTAAGTTAAATTATGTTTTGATTCATATCATGACGCCTATGAATTAAATTTGTTTATTAATTTACTTGAATCATGTAGCTACGAAAAATCCAATTCAAACATCGCAATGAAATTAAGGATTTGCATGCTTGAAGAAACATACACAGATTACATCGAATCAAATGGATCAAAGGATGTAGCGGTAGCCGAACCCATTCAAAAACACATACTATTTTTTTTGAACAGTCGAAAGAAATAGAAAAATCACATACGTACTGTTTTTTTAACTGCCAAAAGAAATAGAAGAGTATACGAAGCCATGGATCTTAGTCTCTAATCAACCCCTTTTTGCACTCTGTATTCTTCGTCATTCACCAACATTTATAATCCAATCTAGTCTAGCATATGCAAGTTGCAACCCACCCGTAGACAGCGAGAGAATGATCACCCATGAACCTTGGAAATTGAGGGTGTTTGGATGACGACCTGGCAGTTGCCTGTCAGGTTAAAGCATCTTCACCACGGGCATGAGAAAATCGGACGCATGGTGGCCTTGCCCAGGCCAAGCAAAAAAAAAAAAAAAAAAACCACGCTACCATCCAAATACGCCTTGAATCTTGTCATCACCATGGGAGCAGAGAACCAGAAGCTCACCTCATATTCTGCATAATACTCCGTACATAGAAGGAAGAGAAATAAAGCATCTCTACATACGAGAGTAATTTCAAGAGACTCTATATTCTTCCTAATTGTTAGAAGAAAGATTTTGATAGAAAAATATCCTCCAACAGTCTTTTTAATTGGTTTTCTAAATTTAGTTCCGGATTTCTTAGTAGCCAAAGATAGAGAGTCATTCGTTCTCTAGAGTGCGTACAAGATATAAAAAATATATTAGAGAATGAAAAGTTATAGAAAACAAATTATATAAAAATGACTCTCCGAATAATAATTTAGAGAGTGGGTTTTAGAAAAACTCCTGTAGACGCTCTGACTCTTTTAATATAAAATACTCTCTTTATTTTAAATTATAGGCGTTTCATCTTCTAAATACATTGCTTTAAATATCTTCCAAATATCTTGTAATTTAGAATAAAGATAGTATATAGAAAGAATCAAAACATCTTATATAATTTAGAATAAATGGAATAGTAAAATAGAGGTTTCCCACAGAGAATCCGAACCAACTGCCATCTCTGGTGTCATGCCAAACAACGCGACAACACCCACGTACAGGGGGCGGCAAGAAAAATGCAGGCCTTTCCTGATTAATTAATTATAGGTGATGTTTAAATTTAGGGGCTAAAGTTTAGGGCGAATAATAATAAAATAAGTTATACAAGTCTTTAGTAATGTGCGAGACGAATTTATTAAGTCTAATTAATTCGTCATTTGCACATGTTTACTGTAGCATTATATTATCAAATCATAGACTAATTAGGATTAAAAAAATTCGTCTCGTAAAGTAGTCTCAATCTATGCGATTAACTATTTTTTTAGTCTATATTTAATACTCCATGTATATTTTCGACACATACAACATGATAGGGCTAAACTTGAGGAGAAGACCGCGAGGAAGGCCATAACTCAAAAGAAAGTGAAAATGCAGGAGGCCACTGTAGCCTACGTGGGCCCTGGCATAGAAATATTAGGATCGAGGTCAATCGGGTGGCCATCCTGCCAATCCCCATCCACCACGTGGCACCACTCGCCGGAGGAATCTCCGTGCGCTCTGCCGTGTTCACACGCGCCCCCGGCCCCTCGCCCTGGCTGGATCAGAGACAGGAAAGGGCGGAACCGATCCGGGTTCCTCCCGGCCGCACGATCTCCCGCCCAACGGCCTCGATTCCACCTACTAGAAGCTTCTCCGTGCAGGCGGTCTACGCGTATATATAACGACGCCTACCCACCCATCTCCTTCGTCCTGCGCTGCGCCT
Organism: Saccharum hybrid cultivar R570; assembly: GCA_038087645.1. Lineage (NCBI taxonomy): Eukaryota > Viridiplantae > Streptophyta > Magnoliopsida > Poales > Poaceae > Saccharum > Saccharum hybrid cultivar. The sequence continues at coordinate 4,347,197 of JAQSUU010000354.1, read as the reverse complement.
GCTGCCGCCCATTCTCCGTCTCCGATCGGACCACCGGGCCAGTAGCAGAGCGGGTCGTGACGTCAGCAGCCATGGTGAAGGCCTACCCCACGGTGAGCGAGGACTACCTCAACGCGGTGGACAAGGCCAAGCGCAAGCTTCGCGGCCTCATCGCCGAGAAGAACTGCGCTCCGCTCATGCTCCGCCTCGCGTAAGCCCCCTCCCCCTTCTTCTTCGCCCGATCCCGATCCGATCCGGCAATCCCGAAACTACTACCACTCCCAACTCCTTCCTTCCTTCCTCCTCGCAGCTGGCACTCCGCGGGCACCTTCGATGTGGCCACCAAGACCGGGGGCCCCTTCGGCACCATGAAGAACCCCGCCGAGCAGGCGCACGGAGCCAACGCCGGACTGGAAATTGCCGTCAGGCTGCTAGAGCCCATCAAGGAGCAGTTCCCTATCCTATCCTACGCTGACTTCTACCAGGTTACCTGCCTGCCTGAGATTGCAACCCCGATCGCCCATCCATTCGTCTGATTCTATGTAGAATTGACTAACGAATTTTACGGTCTGATGGCGGTGGTGTTGCAGCTTGCCGGAGTCGTGGCAGTTGAGGTAACCGGCGGACCTGATGTCCCCTTCCACCCTGGAAGGCAGGTGAGGGGGATTCCTTTTCTAATAACCCTTTTTAGTTTTATTATATTATTATTTTAAGATAAAAAAACCCATCAAGCCCCAGCCTAAGTGCCTAACCCAACCCATACCAGAGATTTTGCTAGGGTTTAAGCAAAACAAAAACCCTACCATCATTAGCCTCGCTACCAATGGTATGTGCGACACCTTCCTGTGGACTTGACGCTGACACGTGCACATGCACGGTAATATTGCGTAGCACATAGTTTCCTGTGATATATTCCCAAATAACTTGGTTAGAATACTTCTAGGATGGTGGCTTAGCTCCTGGCTCTGTTGGCTTAGCTACATATTACTAAATACTTATAGGTTCTGGATTCATGTGATGCTAATTCTTGCAATCCCAGAATCCCTTATCGTGTGGACAATGATTTCAGATGTTTCTCAGGTTGGATAGACCGTTGATAGGTTGGCAATTTGTTTGTTACTGTCTACATTACATACTTACCCCTTTATATTCCACGTGGTAAAATTCTTGTGAATTTGTGATGCTGTATTGGTTTGCCAAATAAAATTCCCTGGCTACATTATCAGCCCTTCTCATGAGAGAGTGGTAATATTAAGAGGATAGTTGTGCCATGGAGCCAGTTGATCTGCTGCATTGGGTCCATATGCATTAGATGCTATTTTTGCGTGTTTGTTCATATAGTAGTATATTACTCATTCCGCGGATGTTTTGACTGTTTGCTGGCCAGCTTCTGGTTAATTATATGGTAAGCGTGTATAGTAACTAGCTATGTCCTGTGACCTGTGTGATGTAGTATTTTATCCAGGGCTTAAAATACTTGTTGTAGTTTACCGCCTAAGACTCTTGCCTTGGATTAGTAGTATTTCTATTTGTTCGCTGTAGAAGTTACATCATCTGCTAGTGGGAATATGTTATTATGCCTTGTTTCAGACTGCTGTTTCTTTACTGTATTAGTCTTCTAGCTGTGGCTGTTGATGAAATCATTGTTTTTATTCTGTAGGACAAGCCTGAGCCTCCGCCAGAAGGCCGCCTTCCTGATGCCACCCAAGGTACAATTATAGAATTCCTCTGATATTGCTGAAGCTTCTGACTTCATGTAGGCATGCTTCTGGGTGCTCTGTGTGTGATCCTTTTTTGACTATAAAAGAAATCTCAGTTAATGCATAAGAATTCATGAGCAACATTTGATCCGAGTTCTTGGATTGCCTTCTTTGTCGTGTCAAGGATAAAGTTAGAATGTTTCTCAATGGTAGGAATGGGATAGGTGGACTTACTGGTTGGGTCTCTTGTATCAGGTTCTGATCACCTCAGGCAGGTTTTCTCGACACAGATGGGTTTGAGCGACCAGGACATTGTTGCACTTTCTGGTGGTCACACCCTGGTTGGTGGAACTGGGCATCTAGCCTGTGTATTTTTGGGTGTTTGGCAACTTGAAAGGTGGTGCTTATGCACAATTGTCTCTTCTTGTAGGGAAGATGCCACAAGGATAGGTCTGGGTTTGAGGGAGCCTGGACATCCAACCCTTTAATCTTTGACAACTCTTACTTCACGTACGTGATCTGTTTCTTTCAAAGAAGGCAACTCTTATTTCTACTTATACCATGTCTTGTTGGTTAAACTGAATAGCTATGTTACAATCCTGGAGCATGAACTCCTTGATACAAGTCTTCATTAAAATTAAAGTTGAATACACTCTGACAGGGAGCTTCTCAGTGGAGAGAAGGAAGGCCTTCTGCAGCTACCAAGTGACAAAGCCCTCCTCTCTGATCCATCCTTCCGCCCACTTGTTGACAAATATGCAGCGGTATATCTTTGATCCATGCATAGTTCTCATTTGTTGGGGAGTCGGCCTTTAGCTTGCGGGTTTATGTTACCTGTGATGATTTTGCCCGATTTGTAGGATGAGGACGCTTTCTTTGCTGACTACGCCGAGGCCCACCTGAAGCTTTCTGAATTGGGGTAAGTGGTGCTGATAGGTCTCTATCCGTGACTGAATGCTTGTTTACTACTAGGGCAACAAACACTAAATCTTTTGCCCTATGCAGATTTGCTGAGGCGTAAGGTGAGGTGCCCATAAAGAAGGGGACGGGACGGGGCGGGGCGGGGCAGGGCAGGGCAGGGGTGGATGAAGATTGTTGCCTAGCTGTTCTATCTTGCTGGCTATTTGCACCTAAGACCAATGAGAACCAGAAGAGTGTGGTGGCTGTAATAAACATTCGTCGGCCTTGTGAGGCAGGCCCATCTTTTGTGTGTTTCCCTTGAATGGTTAGAGTAATGTGATTTCCTTTCCGGCATTGATGAACTCAGCTGAAGATAGTGTGTAATGTCATGGTTCGTTTTTCTGTTTATTTATCTATATCTATCGATATCGAAGAAGCTTTGGCCGATTGGTGGTTGATTTTGAGCTCTGCTCATCTGCTGGGATTGGTGGTTGTTTTTGCGCTCTGCTCATCAGCTGGGTGTCCATGACCGTTGGGAGTGTTCGGAACCAGCTACTGTAGCTGCAGCAGCGGCACTCTGATGCCCAGCATTTAGACCCTGTGTTCTTCAGCTCAGCATTGGTGAGAGTTGCTTAGGCAACTACTCCTTCGGTTCGAAGTTATAAGTCGTTTTGGTTTTTTTCGGTTATAAGTTGTTTTGCCACTTTGGTGCCTAGCCTGTTCCCTTTCTCTGCTCTGGGAGGGGCTTAGGCAACTACTCCCTCCGTCCTAGTATATAAGGCACGCTCTCTCTCTACAAACACATATATTAATACAGTAATTCTAGTGTTGAAAAAGAATTTAATGCGTTCCTTGATCTTTAAACCAGAGATGGTTACGACTTATATACTAGGACGGAGTGAGTACTCCTTAGGTTCTCTAGGTTAAAAGTTGTTTTTGGTTTTTCTTCGGTTACTGGGACAGAGGGAGTACTCCTTAGGTTCTCTAGGCTAAAAGTTGTTTTGGTTTTTCTTCGGTTCCATCCAAGTTATAAGTCATTTTGGTTTTAGTTTTTTACTTTTTATCTAGACAATAGTGTATCTCTAGAAATATAGGTGCATAACAAAAGATATATATTTAGATAAAACTTAGAATGGAGTAATTTTTGTGGGTTTCACTCATTTAATTTTCCGAGGAATAGGAATATAGAAACTTGGGTGCGTAGAGATATTCTGAAATAATATGTTTGCTCGATGGTTGGGTTCTGTCTATCAACACCAAAAATCACGAAGCAGCCGCTTGCCATCTTTGAGGTTGAGGTAGGGTTTCTTTTTTTTTTAACGATTAATGAATTATAGTACAACACAGATACAACATATGCATACTCACATATATGAATACATGTACATAAAATCTACCCCTATGAACATCTTTAAAGACTGGACCGACAACTCTTTGAGATTGATTAAGTCACCACAGGCGCAACGTCGCTTACCACTGAAAGTACAATATCATTAAATCCTGGAAAATTCACTCTCATAATCTCATGGGTAGCCGAACCCAGGACCTGGGCTACAAGCCCTTCCGCAAGGTAGGGTTTCTTTATTTCGTATTTGCCATCTTTAATGCGGTCTAAGTTTCTTTATTCAATGATGAGTTATTAGGGTTATAGTATGGGGTTGTTCGATTTTAAGATAGAAATTATCTTGCCTTCACATTGCCGGTTTGGTCCTCCCATAGTAAATGGTATTTCCTTGCTAACCCCAAAACAAACTAACCTTCCAACAAATTATGTACCTCTTTTATTTCGTGGCTATGGCTAAGGGCTTGTTTAGAATGGAGAAATACAAAATATAGAAATGAAAAAAAAATCCTAAGAAATGAATAGGAATGTGATGGGAAAACAGAGATAAAAAACGAAGGAAGTGAACATGGAGGGATGTTTGGAACATGCTACTCCGCCCCATAAAAAGAGTTGACTCATGTTGTTCAAATTTTCTTAAGTTTGCCTAGATTTATAACAAATATTAATAATATTTATATTTCTAAATAAGCTTATTATTATACTCAAGGATTTATCTAATAAGAGTAATTATGTATCATAAATGTTAATATTTTTAATATATATTTGGTTAAAGTTAAAACTGTTTGATATGTTCTTTAATGTATTTAGCTATGTTCTATGATGTAGTTAGTCATGTTCATTTAATATACATGTGATGTTCTATAGTATATCTGATGATGTTTGAAAAGTATCCATGTGATGTTCTTTTAATTTTTCCTCTATTACGTATTTTTATTTTTTCTTGTGCTTTGCTCTAGATTATTATTTTTATTTAATGTATTTATTTATTTATTTATTTATTTATTTTAATGTATATTATAATACCAATTTCATGAACCTAAAACTAGAACATTGTTCTTCCAAACCGATAACAACTTTGTTACGAAGACGGAACATTGTTTTTCTGAACTTAAAACATTGCTTCTACTCAATAAAAAAATGTTCTATCTTCACATGATAAATGTTCGTTATAAAATTTTATTTAAATATATCTATGTGAGATCTTGTTTTGAAGGATTTATTGCAAGAAACACGATGGTGTAATCGAAATTTACACCATGTTCGCTGAAATTTAATTTATGCTGATGCTTATGCTGAAATGTTGTGAGAAAAAAATACTATTCTATGGCTGAAAAGTGGTGCTGAATATGCTTACACGAACATGGTGTTAATTTGGACATTTGATTTAACAGTTATGACTTTTTTAAAATGCAGATGCTTACATAAGCATATTCTCAGTCTGCCTTTTCTTACATGCATGTGACGGACGGCTTTCAATAAAACAACAGTATGAAAATTATTATTTTTTTGGGCGATGGTGTCCTCACGAGCGGGACACTCTCTGGATCGCGTGCACGCGTTGGCAGCAGCTGACGCGTTGTTTGGCTGGAAAAAAGTCATCGGCGCCAGGCTATGGTCCGGCCATCGGGACCCTAGCAGGCTAGCAGCTCCCGAGAGACACTCCCATTGTACAGATGACAGTGCACTCCGTAGGGGGCACATTGATACATGATCAGAACGAGAACAAGAGATTACAGGGCTCTGGGAAGCAGAACCATTATCACTAGTAACCTGTCTCGCTAGCATATGAGCAGTAGCATTGGAGTCTCTTGAATCTTGAAAATGTTGCAAGACAAACCAGCAGTGTGGTTGAGAAATTGCTGAGTGAACCGTTTGATTGTCCAGTCCGGCGGTGATGAGTGATCTTGAGAGTTGAAAAAATTCACCAGGAGTTGATTATCTGTGAGCAGAGCTGGAACCAGCGATTTTGATTTTGATTAAGGGGAGCCGGACTAATGTGATTGTATTTTTTAGTGTGATAAAATATACATAATTATATGTTTCAACAAATTTTCAAAAAAATCTACACTATTTCTAACCAAAATCATCATATTTTAATAAAAAATAGGTGAAATTAATATTTTTTTGCTATAAATACAAATATTTATATAGGTATTTAAATGAATCTACTGTGCTGGGGAGGGGGAGGGAGGGGCACGGCCCCTGCTAGCCCCCCTGGTTCCGCCTCTGTCTGTGAGGAAGTTTGTTCCCCATTTTTGCTGCAAGAGCCATAGCCGCCGCCTTTGCCATGATGACCGACATGGTTGCAGTCATTTGTACCTGCAAAAGGATGGTCTGCGGTGGATGTATATGGGTGTTTAAGATGAACACCCCTCACTACCAGAATCTAAAATTACCTTGACAGCCAAGGATCCTTGAGTGTCAAAATCAAACCGCCAAAGAAAGTATAGTTTCCTTGGCTATGGACATCAACCTCCAAGAAAATATATATTCCTTAGAGGTTAAAGTAATCCGTCAAGGAATATGAGTGTTTCCTTGGTGGTTTTCAATCACCTCCGTGGAAATGACATATTTCCTTGAGTGTGTGTAAACAGTCAAGGAAACTACTATTTCCTTGAGTGTTATTCTCAACCACTAAGAAAAATACCTATTTTTTTGGGCGTTATTCTAAACTGTCAAGTAAATTGTTATTTCTTTGGGGTTATTGAATTTTCTTGGAGGTTGACACCCAATAAAATGCTTATAAATATTTTGGTGACTCTGACTAAAAAAATAATATTTAAAAGGTGTCTGAAAATCCTAAAATTTGGCATGAGATCATAATATAGTTGTATTATCTTGTCATAAAATTTTCAAATCATATTAACAAAGTTGGACTATACATTATTCACAAATGGCTAAATCTCTCACATGGTCTCATAGTTATGTAACTATGTGAGAGACCATTTGTAAACAACGTATAGTCTCACTTTGTCAAAATGATTTAAAATTTTTATGAGAAGCTTATACACCCATATTATGACCCATACCAATTCTTAGAATATTTAGACAAGAAATATCATGAAAAGATGGACACTCACTGCATACTTAAGAACAGAGACCCCCAGTAACTCTAAACACTCCATAGAGAAGTCCTCGCAGTATCTAAGTGTTGTAATAGCTTCTAAAATCGGAGGAAGTGTAGGGAATTGGATGTCACGTTACATTTTGTGTGTCCATAACATCAAGCAAGTTATTGCAATGTTCTCCACTGGTTCTCGTCGATTTCATGTATGTTTGGATTTTGTTCAAAGGTATGATGGTTACTCTACTTCGTAGATCTCTATTCCAATTAATAGTAGATTCTCATAAGCATTGAGGACGTAAAAAGGTCTATACTCGAGAGAGGTGTTGTACAGAATGAGGCATCTAATATGAAAAGAAGAGCAGAGGTGCTCACAAAGGACTTGGATGAGGAGAAAGATAAACCCCTCTCTACTCTTTTTTATACCTGTGGATTAGGGTTTAGAGTCTACCTTAGCTGCTGAAAAAGAAGCTAAAGTAGATGGTGAGATGAAGCTTCTGTCAGATAAAGTGGATAAATTATCACAAGTACTTATCACAGAAACTTAACTCTCCAAAATCCAGTTCTTCATTGTTCAATTTTATTTTCGGTTGTTTATGGAGCTGATGTTTTCAATTAGAAGTCTAGATTCTAGGAAGCAAATATTACTTTAGTTCAATTAGAATTCGAGATAGATGTTTATTACTTCTTGCATTCCTCTGGCTCAGGTAGATAAACTTGCACTAACTGCAACTATTGGCTGCCTTAAGTATCCAAAATCATGTAGGATAACATTGAGCTTTAAACAATTGCACTGTTCTAATTTCGTAAGCTCATTTTCTCCAGAATATGTATTTTTTGGGGGGAAAAGAACCATAATAATAATTCTAGGATTCCTGTACGAGTACATGTGGAGTAGGAAATTACAAAACTATTGGCAAGCCGTATATAGCATGACACCATGATTGAGCTAAATGTTTAATTTCTAATGATGTACGTTACCTATGCAGTGTGCTATTTTTAAGTTGTTGCGCTATACATCTTCAGGTTCTGCTGGGACTGCTAGTTCATGGAGTCATGGAGATGGAGACGAAGACTCGAATCTGTGATGTTGCTGTGGTATGCCTCGACAAGATCGTACAGCTCCAACTCGTGCCCCGGCGGCGGCGGCGGCAGTCTCGGCCGTACATTGGAGGCTGCCACAACCTCCCGCAGCGGGGGGCCGCCACGACGGACGAGGAGTTTGGAGTAGAGTACCTTGTAGCGACCCGAGCTCAGGAGGCACGCGGTGACGGTGGCCTCGAAGCGTGCGCCGTGGAAGCCCAATCCGGTGAAGAGGACCTCGACCTCATCCCCCACGGCGTAGCGGCGGCTGCGTGGCCAGCTGCCGGAGTCCGTGTTGACATCCTTCCCCTCCTCCGTAGGCGATCGAATCATGCTTGCAGCTTCCTGTATGGTGCAAGGAAATTTTGTGGGAGACGAGGGACTAAGAAGTGAAACCGCGGATTAAGGGTTTTGACAATGCCGACTTTTAGTTTGAAATTCAAAATGCGAAAAGGAAGTGAGTGCAGCTGAAGCTCAGAAAGCAGGGGCTCCACCTCAACAGAGCACAACGTGGGCGGCTCCGCGACAGGCAGATGGCCAGCCGCTGCGCTGGCGGCGACCACTCCCCCAAAAGCACCTGCCTGGAGAGTGGCAGTACCTGGCACGCCGTCTGAGTGTCGAGGTGACGAGGAGGCGAGGAAGGCGGACGCGTGACCTCGTCCCTCGCAGATAGCGGCACCTCAGGGTCGATTGAACACTTCCCGTGGAGATCAGCCGGGATGCGGCGTGGAGGGCGACGAGGAGGCCAGCCCCCCCGAGCTGGTCCCCGGAGCACGGCCGAGGCAGTCTCTGTTCGCGCCTCTAGCCGGAGGATCTCCCGCCATCCCTCGGCGTCGGGGACGGAGACCTGACCTCGGCGACCGAGGCGCTGACGCGTCGGAATGCGGCCCTCCACCGGCCGAGGCGGCAGGCCATGCACAAGCTGTGGACGTGGTCGGTGATGTTTCCCCTTACGCCCCGGGCAGGAGGACGGCAGGGGCCTCGCAGGCCGCGTCGGCGGGCATGACGGCTGCAGCTGCGGCTCCCGCCGAACCGCGTCTAGGTAGGGCGCCATGGAGGTTGGCGTCGCGTCCGCGTCGGAGCCTTCGCCGAAATCATCATCGGCCCAGCGACGAGCCTTGGGTTGTCCCCCCGTGCCTCTCCTAGGATGGAAAGGGGCGGCGTGAGGGGACAGGGTGGACGAGCTCGGGAAGGGGGCAGCAGAGTGCCCACGGAAGCCTGAGGAAGCAGGGGCAATGACGTCCTCGTCCTCGTCCTCGCCTTCGAGGACGTCCTCGATGAGAACCAACTCGTCTGCCAGAAGGGTGGACGGCGGGCTCGGGGCAGGCGCGGATGGGCGAACGAGGAAGGCGTCGGGGGCAGCAACAACGCGCTCCTCGCGCTGCGTGGCAACGCCGGCGGCGACCGGCAACGGCGACACCGACGGGGACGTGCGCGGGGGCCACAACTGCTGCTGGCCGTCACAGCAGGCGAAGGGTGCTGGGGAGGCGTCCGCGGCCACGGTAGAGGTGACGGTCGCCGGCACCGAGCCGCCGTCCTCGCTCCAGGCGGCGGCCGTGCCACTGTCGCTGGTGCCGGGGCGCCCGCTGTAGAGGACCGGCGGGGAGGGCGGCCCTCCCCCGCTCGCTCGCGCCGCCAACAGTGGGGGGAGGTCGGAGGTGGGCTGGGCGTCTCCAAGGCGGCCGGAGTGGTGGATCCAGGCGGGGGGAGCCGGATCCGGCCGAGCCTAGCGTGGGGGAGGCCGCCGGCGCCGGGCTGGCGACCGGCGCCGCCGGTGGCGGCGGTGTGGAGGCTAGGGAGGTGGAAGGGGAGGGGGAGGGGGAGGGAGATGTGGGAGAGGAGGGAAGGGAGGCCTGGGCGGCGGGGGCGGTGGCCGCCAGTGCCGGCGGTGGCGCGGGGAGGAGCAGGTTCGGGGTCGCGGGGAGTTGTGTGGTCTGACTCTCGTCCGCCAAGATTGAAAACTTGCGAAGCGCTATGAGCCATCCTCAAGTAAGTCTTATTTTAGAAACCAACTTTGTAGATCTATATATATTCTCAACCCTGTTCGCCTCTCTAAAGGAACCTTTCTGCTTACCAATTACGTTAGGCTCTTGCACAATGTGAACAAACGTTGACCAAGTTAGGAATTGAGCATAGGGAAGCTGTTGATGATACAGCAGGTGCAGCGAAGGTATCCTTGTTTTTTCCTTCTGCTTTACGTACCCAATACACTGAATCTACGATCATTATATGTTTCCTTTAGTCTATTTGCATAGCAAATTGAATATCTGATTGTTTGGTTGTCCACGCTATCAAGTTAATTACTAATCATGTATGCCAGTTTTTTTTCTAGCTTATTGCGGAACAAAAGCTCCAAGATACTGCTATAGTTGCTAGCTCATTAGCTGCTCAACTTTATGGGATGGATATTCTTGCATAAAACATTCAGGTACAACAACTTCATTCTGAATTTATGAAACAATTCCTTCTTTCCTTGAAGAGAGATCCAACTCCACGTACAGGATGACACAGACAATGTTACCCGTTTTATGATGCTGGCTCGAGAACCCATTATTCCTCGCACTGACAAGCCATTCAAGGTACGAGGGGGTGTTTAGACTATCCGCACTCATGGACCTCTATATTCATCCTCTATACGTCCTAATTAGCAAGATTCTCTCCTCTATACTTAATTCTCCCGCACCCATCCATCCTCTATATCATCCTCTATTCACTCTATCCATTGTGGGATCTACTTGTCACTTTATCTAAATATATCCATGTGTGATCTAGTTTTGAAGGATTTATTGAGACGAATTTAATGGTGCAATCGAAATTTAATTTGGATTTTTGGTTTGTGAGTTATAGCATTTTTTCCCTTTGTTTAGCTAGTGAGGCCCGCCACTATAGAAAATAGAGTAAGCACTGTACTACTCTAAATATAGAGTGAGAGAAAGAATAGAGTATCGTTTTAGAGTACCCAGTGCAGCAGTTTTTACTCTATATTCATACTCTAAAGTTTTAGAGTATCGTTTTAGAGTATCCACTGCGGCTAGTCTTAGTTCCTAAAAATTTTCACCCCAAAACATCACATCGAATTTTACGGCACATGCATGGAGCATTAAATGTAGACGAAACAAAAAAAACTAATTGCACAGTTCACCGTGAAATCGCGAGACGAATCTTTTAAGCCTAATTAGTTCATAATTAAACAGTAATTGCTAAATAAAACAAAAAGCTACAGTACCAAAACCAAAAATTTTTGCCAACTAAACACCCCGTGAGATGCCTGTAATCTTCAAACCGTTCATGCCCATCCCCTTTGTAGTGAAATAATATAAGATCATAACCTCCTGACCAGCATAGTCTTCTCTCTTGAAGGAGGACCTGGTCAACTGTTCAAAGCACTCGTGGTGTTTTCTCTGCGAAAAATCAACCTCACAAAGGTATCTTTGACATTTTCATTCTTGAAAACACTTATGCTCCCCCTTCTCGGTCCATCCTGCCTCCCAAGAGAGAACTTATCAGCAGCGCAGCTTTGCTCTCTATGTCCTGCAGATGGAAAGCCGCCCACACAAGAAAAGCCCTCTACTGTAGCTGATGATAACTGCTCTGCACTACTGAAGTAGGAACTAATTTTACCATTTAAGTTTCAAATCTAAGATTTTTCTCAACTGCTTGTATAGACATTGCTCCTTAATCACCCTCTTTCACACTGTTGAGCCAGGCACTTCGACTACCTCTTCTATGTAGATCTTGAAGCGTCAATGGCTGATCCAAATGCTCAAAATGCTCTCGGCGACTTGAAGGTATTGTTTTCTCAGTTATTATGTCAATGCGGTAAGCAAGAGCGGATTCAGATCCATTTTGATCCGCAGGAATTCGCCACTTTCCTAAAAGTTCTTGGGAGCTACCCTACAGATGTCAGTGAAGGGTGAAATAACTACTTTTGCAAACCCATAGTTGATCTTGATTGTAGTTCATATCCCACCAGAGGCGGAACCAGGGGGGCTAGCAGGGGCCGTGGCCCCCAGCACAGTAGATTCATTTAAATACCTATATAAATATTTATATTTATAGCACAAAAAATATTAATTTCACCTATTTTTTTATTAAAATATGATGATTTTGGTTAGAAATAGTGTAGATTTTTTTGAAAATTTGTTGAAACATATAATTATGTATATTTTATCACACTAAAAAATACGATCACATTTGTTCAGCCCCCCTTAATCAAAATCGCTGGTTCCACCTCTGATCCCCACCCCGGAGTTGTTTTATCCTCTCTGGTTGTCGTGGAAAAGTGTTAGTACGTGGCACTAGAGACTGACGGGTGGCTCTTGCCAACACGACCAGAACGAAGTATATGACATTCCTTTATTTCTGGTTGAAGTATGTCTCAGGAGGACCTCTAATTCTATTCATGTCTCGAGTTTCATGTCAAGAACCTACAATTCATGTGAATTTCATTCCATGAACTTTTCCATGAACTTTGTGAAAAGATACAGTATCACATTCAAAAAAGAAAAGAAAAGATACAGTATATGTTTACATATATACTACGTGGAACCTAACAGAAAAGAAAAAGCGATGATGACTGGTAAACCTTTGGTACAATAGAACGTTGCTGGAGAATTTTAATCTGTCCTATTGATGAGGCAACTGCGGTGGTTAAGGATTGGACGTCAGGAAAACATTGCACTAATGGTTATTGTTATGGTCTGGCACGTGCTTTCCACTTTTCGTGTTGCGTAACGGTGCGTTGCCGTTCCGATCACCTCTGCCTTCCTTACCTTTTTGACAATTGCTGTGTGTGTGTGTGTGTGGCTCAGCTCAAATAACAAGAAGAGCCCATAGAGGCTTTGACCTCCAACTTGCACGCGGGACTCAAATCACGTCCCGGCCTCCAGCCGAGTGTACATGTACGTGTAGCAGCGCTAATATGACTTTAATTAATATATATAATAAGCTCATAGTTGCTTATATGAGAAAAAGGAAAGCTTTACTTTCCTTGCGAAAGCCTCAACGAACGAAATACTCCCTCTGGTTAAATGTTCCCGGACAATGACATGGTTTACATTGTGGTACTTTGACCAATAACTTTATAATACAAAATTTGACATTTCAAAGTAGTGGTGGTATTTGGGCAATTTTAGTTTGTGAAACAGTTAGACTTGATGAAGAATTCGAAAAGAAATGAATAGGACATTCGAACCGTCGGCTAGGGTGAATTGGTCCATGAAATGGGAAATCACGTGAGACTTAGGCCTCGTTTGGCAGTACTCCGGCTCTAGACATCAAAACAACTTCTTAGAAGGAGCCTAGAGGAATCGGAACAACTTTTGTATAGAGGAGTCAGAAACGAAAATAGTGGCTTCTCCTAACTCCTTATCACAAACCTAACACAAATTATTACAAAACTACTGCTGGAGTCGTTTTTGCCAAAAAAAAAAGCTCTAGATTCACCAGAGAAACTGCTCCACATGAAGAGCCAGAGTCCTTTTTAGGAGGAGCGAAAGCTGTACTAAACGGGACCCATGGTGGTTCGTCTCATCTCATGAGTTTGGGTGAATTTTCAATGGATGTCAATCTAATAATCTAATTTAACAAACCCACCAAAATGTTTGTTTATTGCTTCGTATTTGGTCCTGTAGGTCAATCTAATAATCTAATTTAACTAACACTGGTATCGTCCGTCCGATCCGATCCGATCCATCCGACGTCTCAAAAGGTAAAGAAAAAATGAAAGCATAGTACGTCACCCTTCTTCGTCCCCCCTTCCTCTTCTTCTTCTTCTTCTTCTTCCTCCGCCCTCTCTTCCCTCCCCGCCCGGCGACCCAATACCAACAATTCCTACCAGAACCCGATCCCCATCGTCCACCCACACCCAGAGGTAAGGGAGGGGAAGGGGATGACGGGCAAGGATGCCGCCGGCGGCGGCAAGGGCCGCCTCTTCACGGTGGGCCTTGTCACGGCGTGGTACTCGTCCAACATCGGGGTTCTGCTGCTCAACAAGTACCTGCTCAGCAACTACGGCTTCAAGTACCCCATCTTCCTCACCATGTGCCACATGTCCGCCTGCTCCCTCTTCTCCTACGCCGCCATCGCCTGGCTCCGCATCGTCCCCATGCAGCTCCCGCGCTCCCGCCTCCAGCTCGCCAAGATCGCCGCGCTCAGCCTCGTCTTCTGCGCCTCCGTCGTCTCAGGCAACATCTCCCTCCGTTACCTGCCCGTCTCCTTCAACCAGGCTGTCGGCGCCACCACCCCCTTCTTCACCGCCGTCTTCGCCTACCTCATGACCGTCAAGCGCGAGTCCTTCCTCACCTACCTCGCGCTCGTGCCCGTCGTCACCGGTGTCATCATCGCCAGCGGCGTAAGTTCCGTTTCCGACCTCCATATCTCCCCTCCCTGTCCATATCTATCTATCTATCTATCCATATGATATCTCCTTCTCTTGCATCCCTTTGCGCGCGAGGGGTGTGGGGGGTGGCGAGATCCCCAATTCCCGGCACACGGATCTGTGCTTATAGATCTCGCCGCGTGCGGATCTCATTATTCAGCATTTAGCATTCCCAATTGGATTGGATTCTAAGTAGTTCTGGTAGTACTGGGTATATTCACCAGGATTGTTATTGTAGCCACGCACCTCAATCTTCGCAGGTCTTTTTTTTTCATCAATTCAATAATAAGACATACACACTGTAGTGGTACTTGTATAGGCAGCCGCGTGGGCACTATAGAGCATTCTTCATTCTCCCTTTTGCCATTGCCATTATACATGAAGGACAATCTTCTTATTAATCGATCACTCTTGAGTTATGTTTGATATACGACTGATCTAACAAAATTCTTCACCTTTGATTGATGATGAACTCTAAGGGTGAAGTTGGTCTCCTAATAAAACTAAATAAATTGAAGCAAGCATTGAGCTGAGTGGGCCATCCTCTTGATTAAGCAAGTACTTCTATTCAAATTCTTGCAGGGAGAGCCCAGCTTTAATCTGTTTGGGTTCATCATGTGTGTTGGAGCAACTGCTGCGAGGGCACTCAAGACGGTCTTGCAAGGGATTCTTATGTCTTCTGATGGGTAATGTCGGGGATCACATATTACGTGTTTGCCTCTTCCAAATCTGTGCGTGTATTGAAACTGAAGCTAGCTCTGTTCCGTTTGTCAACTCGCAGGGAGAAGATTAATTCTATGAACCTGCTCATGTACATGGCGCCAATTGCTGTTCTTCTCTTGGTCCCTGCAACTATCTTCATGGAGGATAATGTTGTTGCCATTACGATACAACTGGCCAAGAAGGACATCAACATAATTTGGTACCTGCTCTTCAACTCTTCCTTGGCCTACTTCGTGAATCTGACCAACTTCCTGGTGACAAAGCATACCAGTGCATTGACCCTACAGGTATGCCATGCTTCCTGCCCTGCCATGGATTCCTAGTCAGTTAGGAAACACATGACACGTTGATGCTGAGAGCGAGCATGGGTTCTCCTCATGTCTGACCTGACTGTGCTTGGCTGCAGGTCCTGGGCAACGCAAAAGGAGCGGTTGCAGTTGTGATCTCCATCTTGATATTCAGGAACCCGGTGTCTATAACTGGGATGTTGGGCTACACGCTGACTGTCATAGGGGTGCTTCTTTACAGTGAAGCTAAGAAGCGAACCAAGCAATGAAATCGGCGGCAATAGGACGAAGCAAGCCTAGTAGTCTTTCTTGGATATATCAGCTATAGTTTTGTGAGCACATACAACAGCACTGCGAATAATTACCTGTATTCTTTTTTTTTATTCAAAACAAAACACCTTCCCAACCTCACACCAATGGTATGGTGTGATCCACAGAAAAGGAAAGAAATATAGTGATTAATTCTTTATGTGTTGTGACTAGTGAAAATACCTTGTCCATTCCTATTAATTGTTTCCCGTGTTGACAAAATTCTTTACGCCGGGCGAGGGGGGTGTGGGGGGTCCCAAAATATAAGCTGATAAGCACATCGGCATATATTGTCCCACGCGTACAACAAATACAGTCTCATTGAGATTAAAAATGGACGTCATCGCAAATACATTGCACATCAATCGAGATGTGTTTGGTTGGTGTTCAGACACTGTGATCCATCTTTTGTAAAACTATATACCTAATGTGTGTCAGTGTGGTTAGGATGGTAAGGGCATGTTGGAACACGGGAATTTTTCCTGTTCATGCATTGTTCGTGTGAAAATTTTCCACAATGGCCAGCTGAGGGCTCGTTTGGCTCAAGAGTAGCTCGTTAATCAAAGAAAAAAATTAGCTAAGGCCATGTTTAGTTCCAAAAGTTTTCAAAATTCCCCGTCACATCGAATATTTAGACACATGTATGGAGCATTAAATATAGACGAAAAAAAATTAATTACACAGTTTGGTAGAAAACCACGAGACAAATCTTTTGAGTCTATTTAGTCTATAATTAGACATTAATTGACAAATACAAATGAAAATGCTACAGTACTCAAAACCAAAATTTTTCGCGACCTAAGCAAAGCCTAAGATGGAGTAGACTCAGTTCGTTTTGTCTGAACATATGAACGAACCGAACCAAGCCGGCTCACTAACCTCGAGCTCTTTTTGCCCATCAAACGCACGCGTAAAGACACGTGGGGCATATAATAAATGTGGCAAACGAAACAACTAGAAAGTGTGACACTGACGGACACAATTAGTCCATCCTCAAATATAGTCCATTCTAGTTATCCTCAGACGACGCATGTAACTCACTCAACTTCCTAATTTATTGAACTCTGATTCCATTTCCCATGATTAAAGGCAGACACTCAGTTCCCTTATACAAAAATATGTCAAGCGCTGAATCAAGTATTTATATTTAGTAAAGCTTATATTTTTTATTTCCCGAATCGCTTATATTTGAGGATAAATTTCAAAGGCCAGAACACACCATATTACAGGATACAGGACAGAGGGAGTAGTGGTCAAGGTTGTAGACACCATCCAAACACGCCCAAATCATGCCCGCTGAATTTACATCAAGCAACGATCTGAATGCACATGTAGAAGGCAGCAACTGATAGCAAAACTGATAAGCAAAGAAACAGGTCCCGACGTCACAAAATGCATTGCAAGCAATCACCCCCAAGAGATCACATCCATGGAGCATATACACTAAGGCCTTGTTTGAATGCGTATGTATTCATCTCGATTCACATGTGTTAAGTGGATTGGAGTAAAATTACACTAAGTTTCATTTCATTCCACTGTAACACATGTGGATTGAAGTGAATACACATACATCCAAACAAGGCCTTAAAAAAATTGGACAGTAGATTCACAGCTGTCCACATGGTGGCACAACAATAGCACTATTATCTTCTTTTAGCAAAATCTGAATGGACACCGTATTTTGTAAAGCACAGCACAGTACACAAGAGCATGCACTTCCTCACGTATCAGATATAACCATGGACAACATCACGGCTTCAGCTCGCCCATCATGGCTCGTTTTATAGGAGTTGGGAAGTGCATGCTCTTGTGAAGTGTGAACTTCATAGGAGTTGCTGCTTCACTAGCCTCGCGACAATCAAATAAACAGTTGCTGCTGATAAAGCACGAAAGCACTGCATTCTATAGGAGCTAAAAAGGGAAGCATACGCTGAAAAAACACAACATAATAGAGAGATCCACAGCTGTGCAATTACTAGGCAATACAAAAAAGATAGGTTGCTAACATAAAGGGAAGCGCATCACGCTACAGAATCTACTCTACAATCTAATGATTTAACATAAGCTAACTCCGGTACCAAGTACAGAACCAGTCATCTGGATGCATGGTACCACAGAAAGCCTAAAATTTGCTCACTCAACTCAGTGACTAATGTGACCTGGTCAGTGAGCCATCCTAACTAAGTCAGTGACACCAACTTATGCTCCGTTGCTTCATGGTGCATTTCCTGAATTCACCATATGAAAATTTGATAAGCAAATGAATACAGAACTTTAGTTGGGGACAATCAAAGAATGTGTACCTCTGAATCACAGCATATCCAGTCCAGAATGCAGCATTTAAGATGAAGGATCTGTAGGAGCCCCATTTTTCACATCCGATGGGGCTCCTTGAGGTGGCTGCTCCTCCTGCTTCATCTTCTTATTGGCACTCCTGTTAGTATTCTGAGAGGGCCGTTTCCTCTTGCGACCTTCATAGTCACTATCTCCATCGTCGAAATCGCTGATGATGATATCACACCAATATGAATCTTCAGCCTTTCTAGCTGAGTATAAGCTCCCAGCAGACTTCCTCCGGCCCCTCTGACCATCCGCAGACATGAACTGATCCTTATCATCGCCGGCTTCTGACTTTGTAGCTGGGCCCAAGCTTACGATGGACTTTTTCTTACCCTTCTTGCAACCAAAAGTCTCAAGCAGCTCTTTATCTTCATATACACTAGGTGCCTCGGAGTCCTTGTGCTTTGAGAAGAAGCTAACAATCACAGGAGCAGAGTCATAGTTGCCATTTACAGGATCTGCGGCGACCGACAAAAGCTGCAGCAACATCTCAGCAGCCGATGGATACTCAAGTTTGTCTTGAATGCCGTCGACGTCGTCCTTGACATCTGTTTTCCTGGGCCTCCCTCGGGGCCTGCCACGGGGCACGCCACTGCCACCGCCGCCGCCCCTGCCCCTGGATCCTCTCCTGCGGTCGAAATCCACATCGGAATCGGAGTCGGTGGCACCCCTCTTCCTGGGGTCCCAGTCCTCATCGGAGTCGTAGTCCTTGACGAGTTCCTCCTTCCTCTTCCTGCCCCTCCTGGAAGCGGGGGTGGTGTCGGCATCCGTGGCAGCTTTAGGATTGGGCAGCGGGAGCGGGATGTGTGGGAGTAGACCGAGCTCCAAGGTGTACTGAGGCGGGTCCGGCAGAGCCCTGAAGGAGTCGAATGCTCTGAGATGCGCCTTGGCGACGGCGGCCTGCACCCTGTTGGTGAAGCCCATGCGATCCGCGGCGAGATCGTGGAGCGAGGCGAGGAAATCGGCGGGGACAAAGGGGCGGGCGGCGGAGGCGAGGGCGGCCTCAACGCGGCGGGAGAACTCGTCGAGGGAGGCCTCGACGGCGGCGTCGAAGTCCTCGCCGCCGTCGTCGTAGAGCTCGGCGACGGGGAAGTAGGGCTCGTAGGGCCTGAGCTCGGCGGCGTCGCACCAGGCGAAGGCCTTGTCGCCGAAGTAGGAGACGAGGAGCTGGCCCTCGTGGCCGGTGCCGTTCCCTCCGGCGGAGTAGACGAGGCCCGGCCAGGCGGCGTGGTTGAGCTTCTTTCCCCAGACCATGTCGCCCGGAGCGAAGCCGCCGACCATGGGGGTGTCGGGATCCGGAGGGCGCGGGTGAGCGGGAGGCGGGGGGTTCTTGCGAGGGCGGCCGCGGCCGCGCTTGGGTGGCGCTGGCGCCAGGGTTTGGGAGGCGGAGGCGGATCCGGCGGTGTTGTTGAGGTCGATGCGGGCGGACATGGTGGCGGTGGTAGGGTTAGGGTTTGGGGTTGGGGATCGAATCGATTCGAACGGAATGGGAGTGGGGGGATGGAAGGGAAGGGAAGGGGACGGCACAGGCTGCACCCTGCCTGCTGCTGCGGTGCTGCCTGCCTGCCCTGCTTTCTGCTCTGCTGCTCTCCACGCTCCACTCCACTCCCGTCTACACCACCCCCACCCCTTCTCTCCTCACCCATCGCTAAGGTCTCTCAGGCCCCTGTCTGGGAACTGAAACAGGCGGCCCATCCATCGCTTTTTTATCAAAAAAAAAAAAAAACGTTGGCTTAGCCTGTTGTAAAACATACGGACCGTGGAACACAGAAAGAGGAGAAGGAGAAATCCTAATCTTAGTCTGTTTGTCATGTGATTGCTTACCAAACTCTAGGACATATTCGGAATATACAGACGTGGGAGATCCTCCATTGTGATTATCAATATCTAGAAAGCAATAAAGAATAATCCCATAATTGTTCTCTTGTGTTTACTTATGTGTTTGTGTTGTTATTGAGAGCGAGAGCCAATCCGACATCAACGATACATTAAGTATTTTAATTCGTGCATGAATATTGTGGTTTGGAGTGGGCTCATGTAGAGCCTAATGTAGTAAGAGTCTTGCAGACGGTTTTATGTTAAATAAATTCTTAGTTATATTATTGTTCTATTTTAAAGCTTATATCTTAGTTGCATGCTGAATAAATTTAATTGCTTTATTATAGAACCGTGGAGTGCAAATGGCTATGGAAGAGAAATTATGTTTAATTGATAGTTGCACAACCAATGATCCTTAGGGACACACCATATTTTCAGACTATTAGAAAGAATGATGAAAATATTACTACTATCATAGGAAGTGATACGCATATAGTTGGCGTTGGAAGAGCCACTATAATTCTCCCTAATGGAACGGAACTAGTAATCCAAGAAGCATTACTTTATCCAGAATCAACTAGAACGTTGCTTTCATTTAAGGATATACGTGCAAATAATTTTCATTTAGAAACAAATGATGATGATGGCGAGGAATGCTTAATCATGACTAAGTCAATGGGAGACAACAAGAAGATTGTCCAAATTTTTCCTTCCATGCGCCAAGCATTGTACTACACATATATTAAGCCAACTCAAAAACATGTTACAATGCAAACGATCCTAAGAAATAATGAGTCATACAGAATATGGCATGATCGTTTGGGACATCCTGGTCTAAGTATGATAAAAAGAATTACTTGTAACACCCCAGGTGTTTGACTTCCACATTTGTACTTGCATTTCATAAGCATGAGCATTATTCATCTCATTTATGCCTTTGTTTTGCTTGAAACATGAGTATGCAACATACTCCAATATGCTTGTTTCATAATTGTTAGCTTATGAAATGTGGGTGGTGCAACATGTAGATGTAACATGTGTGTCTCATACTTTGAAACATGACAATGTTGTTAGTATAACATGATAAGTTTAATTGTTGCAACAAGGGCTTGAAACACATGCAACATGGTAGTGAAACATTTTGGAAGAAAATGCTTGTTTTGCTTGTTTCAACTTATGTGACAATTGGAAATGTGTGTAGTCAATGTGTAGAGTGGTTAATTATATCCTATAACACCTTAATTACACTTAGGGTAGTTAGTGGAGCAATGTTCATGTTGAGCAAAATGACCAAATTGCCCTCCTAAGTACTGTTGACTATGTGTTGACCTACTGAGTGTTTTGTTTGACTGTTTAAAAAGTCTAACCTAGAGAGCTTGCATGGAGGTGCACCCTTAAACAAAGTTGTAGAAAATTTGTTAGGGAACAAAAGTTATTTTGGCCATCTCATGAAAATGACCAGAACACCCTCAAAAGTGGTCCACTAGTCAGTTGGGGTATTGTTTCACTAGTAATTTAAGGTATACATCTGCTAAAATGGCTAGAAATGTCCATCTTAGACTCCAAATCTGTCAAAGTCATCTGTAGCAAAGTTGTGGCAGATTTTATCAGCTACCAACTTTATTTTTGGGTCATTTTATGAATTGTCACAGAACCTCCTAATTATGATGGCCCACAAGTACACGTCATTGCCATAATGACCTCTGACAGTCGTACTTATGTTCACCATAACTTAAAAGGTCTGCTTTCCTCCGAACAGGATCCAATCACAGGAGTATTGCAATATTACAACAGTTTATTCAAAATATTCAACAGAGTAAAGTAGCGGAAGTCTTACAATAACTTAGGGTTACAAACCAGTTTTCAAATCTCAAACTTTATGTAACATTATTACAAACCATTAGTAGAGAAGTATCGTAGTAACTTTATTACATCACACAAGCGAGATGCCTTGCCCAAAGGCCACACAGTCTACTCGTCGTCGCTTTCTTCAACCACGACGGTCATGCAACAAGACTCGAAGCAAACTTGTTCATGAACCGCACCTGCAACAAGGGGTTCAACAAACCCTGAGTACAAAAGTACTCAACAAGACTTACCCGACTAAGACAAAGACTCCAAGGGCATGCTAGCTTTAGGGAATCAAGGTACGGGTAATCAAGAATCAAATTTTCTTTTGCAGAAAAGCTTACTAAGGTAAGTCCTTATCTTCAACATTTTACTTTTACCATTGATGGTTCATTAACCAAATCTAGGTGATCCTAATCTAGATCAAAGAAATTATCATCAAAACCTTTCTTATTCTTTCTTTCAATTCCAGTTTTTAACTACGATGTTGGTGCAAGGCCAAGACTCCTTTCTCGTGGAGCAACGACGATTCGAACTGCTTCATTTACCCAGCTGGGGATTCCTAACCACACGACATATGTAGAACTGAATCTAGCATATATCAACTCTTACCCGAATAACCCAAAACTAGAACGTGTCCATCGCCACCCGAGAGCACAGTACTCCTCGAACCCGGCCCAATTCTAGCCCCGAGGGTACACGTTACTCTCGCCATCTCTCCACTCCCAGTGCGAGGTTAGACGTTCTCGTAATGGACTAACCAAAGTAAGGCTTACCCGACATGGGCACATGGCTAGTACTAATAAAAACTCCATGACGCGAGGGCCAACAACGTACGGTCCTTAACTGATAAGGCAGAAACAATACATTGGGACTCCTCTCCCAATGCACGTTAGCAGTGGCCAAACCACCCACCCGATCTTACAAGTTCATTCGCATATTTCAATATTCATTAAGGAGGCCGTCATGGCCGAGTAAACATTCATTTAAAAGCTTAACTTCTAAGCATAGCGAAGCATACTACGCATTTTCTGTAAAACAGGTATCAAGGTTGATATCGCAATAATCAAGGATGATAATGCAGCAATTAGGTTATCACTCAACTCCTAATTACTTAATGCAATAAACCATAATATAAATAATAAAACATTTGTAAAACTCAAGGTAGGGTTTAAATGCACCGAGGCTTGCCTTGCTTGGACATGACGACTGACTCAGACTCGAGAACTCCACCGTCTGGTCCAGAACCCACCGACGATCGCTCTTCTCCGGAAGCTTGCTCGACGACTTCGGCTTCCTCGAAAGCGGTGACTACACGAATACATAACATGCTTTAACATGATGCTCGATGATAAACATGATGCTTGATGATAACATGCCACGGTTTACGATTTGAGTAAAACTCCCCTTCACGGTACAGTCGCAAACGGAAAACCTACTAACTAGTAGCGACGATTGCAGCGATACCAGCTTTTAACCTAACAAGTTACTAACGAACTCGATCATGAAATTAAGGTGCCAGAGATCACCACAGGGTAGTGACCTAAGGACATCACTCAATCAAAAGGCACACAACACTTAAAGTTCTCAATTTAGCATTTATTTACTATTTAAATAATTAGGGCATAATTAAAAGTTGATCAAACTTTATCTAAACAAGCTCAAACTTTTTATATGAGTTAAGAATGATTTATAACAGTGCCAAAATAAATTTCATAATTTTTGGATTAATAAATTAATTATTAAAATTCTTGGAAGTTGCATTTAATCATTATTGGAACCAATTAATTCTACTGCACAAAGTATTCAAATTCATGATTTAATATTTTTCCTAGATAGTTTATACATTGAGAAGCTTACACAAAAATTTTCATGAATTTTGGAACTCTACACAATTTTTAATGAAATAAACAAATAATAGCACTATTCATTTATTTGAAAAAGAAAAACAAAAACGAAAACGGGCCGATTCTTCTTTTTCCCGCGGTCCGGCCCAGCCAGACGGCCCGCGTACACGCGCCCGCGCCCGCACGCGCGTTCGGCCCAGCCGCGCGGCCCAGCCCAGCATCGGCCTGTCTCGCCCGCGCGCGCCTGCTCTCCCTCTCTCTCTCGCTGACAACGCGGACCCACTTGTCATCGCCTTCCTCCCGCTCGACGGCTCGCTCCCGCGTACCCGCGCGCTCGCCCGCGGTGACCGGGCGGTGACCGGTGCCTCGGTCGACCAACCGAGCGATCCTACAGCCTCTACGCGACCCAGCGAACCCGTTTTGCTAACATGTAGCTCGTCTCGAGCTCCGGTGCTACCTCACCGACGACGGTGGCGGTCCGACAACCACGGTGACCGGCGACTCGACAACACAACGGTGTAACGATCAAGGCGAGGGGTCAGGGAGCATCAGGGGCGTACCACGATCACGAAGGAGTGATCGGTTGAAGCTGAGAGGCTCTGGAGGCGGCTGGCCACGATGGCGGGGCTCGACTGGAATGGCGGCAACCCGAGGTGGAAGACGACGGCTCCCCGGCGATCCAAGCGGAATTGGGCCAACTCAACTGGTTCACGAGGTGCGCAAGGATGAGGCGGAGCGATTGGCGAGATGGAGATGGCGGCGGTGGAGTAGGGAGGGCGAATTTAGCCGGCGAAAGGAGGACGGTGGCGGCGGCGATGGTGAAACCGACGGCGACAGTGGCGGTGACGGTCTTTTTATAGAGCTGTGAAGCCAAAGAAGCAGCTGGAGAGCACGAGGCGGGCTCTGTGGTCGCGGAGGCAAGCTGGAAGACTGTGGAAGCGGCCAGCGCGGTGGCAGCGGCTCACCGGCGCCCATACCGCGCGGTGGTCGGCGGTGATTGGCCGGTCACTGTAGCTGTCCCCCCCCCAAACTTTTGAAATTCAAACTGTTTTCTCAAATTACTCTCAAATTTGTATAACAACTTGAAAAACTTCCAATGTATGAAATCTTCAGAATTTCAAGCTCTACAAGTTTGATATTGAACACTTTTTCAAATTCTCACTAGATTTTGAAATTTGAGTTTAAATTCAAAAAGGGACATATTTTTCAGATTTGGTAATTTAGAAATTACTTTTGATTTTTTTATTAAAACTTCAAAATCTCCAAACATCAAAGTTGTATATCTTGACCAGACCTACAACTTTTCTGTTCAAAACCTTTTCAAATTCAGCCTCCATTTTGAAATCTTAGTTTGGGGACAAAAATGAATTAAATTTGAAATTTGTTTATTTTCAAAATTACTCCACATTTTACACCAAAACTTTGAAAACTCAAAACACCAAAGTTGTAGCCCTTGAAAAGTTCTACAAACTTGGTTTTGAACTTTTTCCCAAATTTTGCTTAGATTTTGAATTATTTCAAAAGGGGTAAAACAGGGTTTTGAAATTTAGGGTTTTCGGAGGGATTTTAAATTGGAATTTGTTGCTACTTTGATTTGTGATTACTTAGTGATCAAAACCTCACCCAAGGGCATCATTTGGACCAACATGACATGGTTGACCAAATGCCACTCTTGGTTGACCAATTAGCTTTTGAAATTCTTTTACATTTCTCCCCAGATTTGAATTTAAATTTGAATCAGAAAACTCGTGACAAGTTTTGGGACTCCAATTCAAACTCAAATTTGGAGTTTCATTTTAGATGTTGTACTTGAGCTCATACCCTACACTTGACACTAGTGTGCAACACAGTCGCGCACCTCAAATTACGCAGGGCATGGACTAAGTATTTGCGGTGGTATTCGAAATTAGGGTTTTCGGTTTCGGAGCACACCACTGAGAAACACATACAACCTAGATAAGTAAACTTGTTTTAGTTGATGCATAACAAGGTTAACCTAACAGGGATGATTAGCAATGCATTATGATGACATGGCAGATTAATTAGCACTATAACACCCGGGGTGTTACATGAATCTCCCTCTAACCATCCCAAAATTCAGCTTTTCTGCCTTGCTGGATTCCTGTTATCTTCTCCAAAACAGTTTCTGTTCTTTGCCTTGTATCTCTCCAACTGTGCCGATCTGAACTTGACTCATTAAAACAAAGTTGTAGAGAATTTCTCAAGCTCCAACTTTGTCGATTGGCTCACCATGAGATTCAGCCTGGATCATGAGATATAGGACAGAGAGTGTGCTGCTGTTTTTTGGTTTCGCAGTGTTGCAATGTTGCAACACACGGTTGCAAGTGTTGCAGTTCAAACCGAACGGGGGGGGGGGTGGAAATGGCCGACCGGCCTCAGGCCGTGACCACCGAGTGGGCACGCCGTGGCACCCGTACGCCGGCCGTGGGCCCACCGGTCGGGTCGCGAGCGCCTAAAGGCCGCCACGACGTCCACCGCTCGCCATCCCTCCATTTCGCCCCTCTTCTCCCTCCCTCTGTGTGCGTCGAGGCGAAAAAGGAAGCCGCTGCCGTTGCCACGAGCTCCGCTGCCGTCGTGCGCACTCATCGCCGCACCATTGCCCCAAAATCCTCCGCACCAAGCTTTGCCATCACCTCCCCTAGCTTCTCCACCAATCCGTGGTACCTAACATCGCAAGGTGAGGGTGCATTCGGTGATTCCGCCACCGCGGCCATGTGCGGGACCTCGCCGGAGTTCGAGGCCGCCGTGGTCAGGGTAGCTAGGACCCTTCCCATCCTTCCCTTTTCCCTCCTTTAGCTCTCTGGTGACCTCGTGAAGCTCCTACCGGGCTTAGTCGAGGCGATGGAGGCTCACCATCGCCGACGCACCGCCACCGGAACCTCGCCGACCGCCTTGACCAGCCACGAGTACCCTCCAGCCACACCTAGGGCCACCGTAGCACATCCCTCGGTTTGGAATAGCACGGAGAGCATGAGGGTGGCCTCGGCTTCACCAGCCGGCTCGCCAGCGGCGAGCTTCGCCGTCGCCTTCGTCTCCCCTGCTCGTTGTCTCTGGCCGGTGGGCCCTCCTCGTTAGCGTGCGCACATGGGCGGGAGGCCGCCACGGACCGCGCAGGCCAAGTGGGCCACGCTGGCTGAGCCAGCCGCGCGAGGTAGCAGGCCACGTCAGTGGTAGCAGGCCGGCCCAGCAGTCGGTTTAGGTTTTCGTTTTGATTTTCTTTTTATTGTTTTCATAGATTGAATGCTAGTTTTGTAAAATATATATATCAAGATTTATAGATCCAAATGAGGTGATTCCAAGTTTGTTAGGTTCTGTGTAAAGTGTAGTATTTAGGAAAAATATAAAATATATATGTGTTATTTAAATTCTGGAAGAATTAAATAGACCTTTGAAATGTGTTTTGAAATGAAGTCAAAATTGTTAATTTTATAACTTGAGTTCTAATGTTCTAAAAATTATGAAATTTGGTGAGTTTGCTGTTCTAGGTACATACTAGCTCTGGTAAAAATTTGAAAGTCAATACTTGAGTAGTTTTCAAGTTATGCCTTTGTCATTTTATAATAGGTGATACTTGAATGAATTTTCATAATTTTTCTGTATGTCCAATGATCATGAAAATTTGTGGAGAGTGTCCTGGTGTCATAGGAGTACTAGGAAAAATATTGTTTCTGTTTTTTGATACTTTTCAATAGGATTTCTTAATTATGCTAGAATCAGCTTTGCTGGCTTGTGAATTTTGTGTAGGGAGTTCCTTTGGGCAAATTTAGTTCAAATTTTTATAGTAGTCTATTGGTAGTGCATAGGGTCCCCTGTAATTTTTATAGAATTTTCTAAATAGTTTGCATATAGATTTATTTTCCCACTTAATTAACTAATTAAATTAAGAATGGGATTAAAATAAATGACCTGGATTAGCATACCTTACTTTTTGATGGTTTTATGTCATATGTTAACTAATGGTGCTATTGGTTTGGTCAAAAGGTTAGTTTGTGTAAAGAAACACCGCACACCCTAATTATGGGGGTGACCTTCATTATATAGCCTAATCGGCTAGGGTTACAACGTGTACAGGGCCAATGGGCCATTACGCCCAATATAGGCTGTATGTTACAATTACATTCTAACACCCTCCCTCAGTCTAAGCGGGAGTGTCACGAACACAAAGACTAGACCTAAAGTCAGTAAACAACTATACAGGTAACCCTTTGGTCATAATGTCCGCGAACTGATGAGACGATGGGACGTGGAGCACCCGGACCTATCCCAAGGCCACTTTGTCATGGACGAAGTGAATATCTATCTCGATGTGCTTCATGCAACGATGATGAACTAGATTGGCAGTCATGTAGACCTCGCTGACATTGTCACAGTAGACAATCGTCGCCGAAGAGATGGGCGCATGGAGCTCATGAAGCAACTGACGAAGCCAACAAGTCTCAGCCACAGCGTGCGCAACAGCACGATACTCAGCCTCTGCACTCGAACGAGAAACCGTAGTCTGTCGTTTGGAGGACCAAGAGACTAAGTTGTCTCCGAGGAAGACGCAGTAGCCTGAAGTGGAGCGCCGAGAGTCCGGACAGCCAGCCCAATCAGCATCGGAGTAGGTGGTCAAACTGTCAATGTCGCTAATGCCAATGTGAAGCCCAGTGGATAGGGTGCCCTTCACATACTGCAAGACACGCTTGAGCATCGCCAGATGAGGCTCGCGTGGGTCGTGCATGAAGAGACACACCTGCTGAACGGCGTAGGCGAGGTCCAGATGAGTCAACGTGAGGTACTAGAGAGCACCAGCGAGGCTGCGGTACTGGGTAGCATCCTCCACTAGAGCGTCGTCCGTAGCAGAGAGCTTGGCGCGAGTGTCCACAGGAGTCGCTGTAGAGTGACACTCGGCCATGCCGGTGCGCTGGAGCAGATCCACAGCGTACTGGCGCTGGGAGAGGAAGAGGCCGCCAGAGGACCGTGTGACAGAGATCCCGAGGAAGTGATGGAGATCCCCGAGATCTGTCATGGCGAACTCGGATTGAAGGAGCTTGGTGATGCGCTGAAGTAGTGCGAGCGACGAAGCTGTCAGGATGATGTCGTCGACGTAGAGCAGCAAGTAGGCGATGTCGGCGCCCTCTTTGTAAACAAAGAGAGACGGGCTGGAAATCGAAGTAGTGAAGCCAGACCGCTGGACGAAGCTGGCAAATCACTGGTTCCAGGCCCTAGGCGCCTGCTTGAGTCCGTACAAGGACTTTTGCAGGAGGCAGACATGGTCGGGAGCGGCCGAGTCGATGAAGCCGGGCGGCTGCTGGCAGTTGATCGTCTCATTCAGGTGGCCGTGAAGAAAGGCGTCCTTCACGTCCAGCTGATGAATCAGCTAGGAGGAAGAAGCGGTGATGCTGAGGATGATGCGGATGGTGGCCGGTTTGACAACCGGACTGAACGTCTCATCGTAGTCGATGTCATACTGCTACGAAAAACCACGAATGACCCACCTGGCTTTATGACGAGCGAGGGAGCCATCAGCACGATACTTGTGCTTGAAGACCCACTTGCCAGTGATGACATTGGCATGCGGCGGTCGAGGTACGAGGCGCCAGGTGCCATTGTCCATGAGCGCCTTGTATTCTTTGGTCATCGCCGCCTGCCAATTAGGGTCGGCGAGGGCGGCACGAGAGTTGGCGGGCAGTGGAGAAGCCAGGGTTGACGATGCCGCAGAGAAGCCGTAGTGCTGGATGGGCGGTGGCAAGGAGCCCGTCCGGGATCGAGTCTCCCGTGGTGGAGGATCTGGGGCCCACGGCACCTCTGCCTGCGACTTCTCTGGAGGAGGCGCGGCTTGCGGGATCGGTGCCGAACAACGAGTGTAGATGTGAAGAGGCCGCTAGCTGCCACCGGGCTGTGGCGGCACGGCGGCGGCAGCTGGTGCAGCGGCGCCGGCACCTGCGAGCGCAGGGGGTGCCGGGGTCGAAGGTTCAGGGGCGGCCTACAGGGGCGCCTGAGGGCCGGCTGAAGGAGCCGGGCGCGGGCCCTGGGACAGCCGGTAGGCAGCGCCATGCCACAGGATGGCAGGGTCCAGCCTGACGGGGTCGCCGACATCCTCCAAGGGTGGCGTTTGCCTAATGTCCGAGGTGGACGGAGCAGGCACGGGGAGTAAGTCCTATAACAGAAAATCAAAAGAATCCGGTTGGGGCTTGGAGGCCACAGATGGAAAGTGAGTCTCATCGAAAACGACATGTCGCGACATGATGATCTTGCGATTGGAGAGGTCAAGACACTAGTAGCCCTTCTGAGAAGGAGGGTAACCGAGGAAGACACACGCCGCGAAGCGAGGAGATAATTTGTGGCGAGTCATGGCACTAAGGTTTGGGTAGCACAGGCAGCCAAAAACCCGAAGGATGGAGTAGTCTAGCATCTTGTGATGGAGAAGATGATATGGGATACCGTTATTTATGGACGAGGATGCCCGTCGGTTGATCAAGAACATGGTGGTTGAGAGAGCTTCGACCCAATCGGAGGGAGGCATGGCGGCATGAATCAGAAGTGTGCGAACAACATTGTTCAAAGTGTGAAGCATTCACTCAGCTTTGCCATTCTGAGCGGATGTGTAGGGGCACGAGGTGCGAAGAAGGATGCCGCGGGCAACCAAGAAGGTGGCGGTGGCTTTGGTTGAGGAACTCGGTGCCATTATTTGCCTGAAAACAGCGCACAGGAAACCTGAACTGAGTGTGAGCGTAAGCAATAAACTGAACAATGTGTTCATGAACTTCGGATTTATGGCGAAGAGGAAACGTCCAACAATAATGTGTATAATCATCAACTATCACAAGATAACATTTATAGCCAGAAATACTCAAAATTGGAGAGGTCCAGACATCACAATGAACAAGTTCAAAAGGTGATGATGTACTAGAAACCGAACTAGCAAAGGGCGGCCTAGCGTGTTTGCCGAGCTGGCAGGCATGACAGATGCGGCGAGCTGCTTTATTACACTGGATAGCTGATAGCTTATTTAGAGTGTTGACGACGGCGGGTGCTGGATGACCAAGGCGGGAGTGCCACAGCTCCGGGGAGACAACGGCGACGTGACAGCGAGGAGGCATGTGATGTGGAATGGTGTAGAGATCCCCGTTGCTATTGCACCGAAGAAGGACCGTCTTGGTCTGGAGATCCTTAACAGAAAACCCAGAGGCGTCAAACTCAACGGAACATTTATTGTCGCGAGTAAGCTGTCGAACAGATAACAGGTTATGAGTGAGTTGTGGAGCGACTAGAACATTGTCAAGATGAAAAGAACAATCAGCTAGTTGTATAAGAGATGTGCCACGACTAAGAACAGGAATAGATTGCCTGTTGCCGACCATAATGGAGGACGGTGGGGACGGGAGACGGGAGAGAAGAATACCGTCGTTGGAGGACATGTGGGATGTCGCTCCGCTGTCCATGACCTAGGGGGCCGATCCCTGAACCGCCATCTGATTGAGGGCGGCAATCAGGCTGGTCGGATCCCAGCCGCCTAGAGCCCCGTACGCCGAGGAATCGGGTG
This sequence comes from Saccharum hybrid cultivar R570, assembly GCA_038087645.1. Lineage (NCBI taxonomy): Eukaryota > Viridiplantae > Streptophyta > Magnoliopsida > Poales > Poaceae > Saccharum > Saccharum hybrid cultivar. Next base: position 4,316,029 of record JAQSUU010000354.1, on the reverse strand, counting down.
TGGTGGAGAACTAGGGTGGCGCGAAGGCAATGTGCGCCTGTGGAGGAGGCGCGGGTGGCGCACCCCACAGCTGCTGCTAAGGGGGCCATTGGGCGGCCCAAGGGTTGTAGCAGACCCAAGGACCTGCCGGCTGAGGAGCCTGACGTCTGCCAAAACCACCTTGTGGCACGCCATACTGCTAGTTGCGAACACCGCCGCTACCGCTGCCACTGCTGCCATTGCCGTCGCGCCCACCTTTGCCCTTGCCCCCCTTGCCTTTGCCACCACCCCCACGGTTGGAGGTCGCAGAAGAGGTGGACCGACAGGACGGTGACGTGCAGGAGGAGGTGGTGGAGGCAGCAAGGGCTGAGGCCGAAGCCTCCTTGCCCTCGGTGCGAAGATGAAGTTCCTTGACGCGGAGCATGTTCGTGGTAGACTTGAAGTCAGGAAGCGGCGATGTGTTGGCGATTATTTCGGCGGTGGTGGTGAAACGGGCGTTGATGCCGCGCAGGAGATTGAGCACAAGCTGCGTAGGGGAGATGGTGTGACCAACCTCCCGGAGGGCATCGGCGGTGTGCTTCATCTGCTGGGTGTAGGCGTCGACGGAGAGGACACCCTGGGACATGGTGTGGAACTCCTCCCCGAGGACGACATCACGGGGCTCCTTGTTTGGCTGGAACAAGGTCTCGATGGAGACGTACAGGGCGCGTGCATCTTGATTGGGCTCCATGGCGAGGTCGAGGACGGTGTCATCGATGGAGCCGTACATCCAGCCACGGATGCAGGCGTTGGGCTAAGACCACGTGGGGTCAGCCGGGCGCGCGGCCTCCGTGCCATCAATGTGGCCGAGCAGCCCGTACTTGGTGCAGAGGGCGGTGAAGAACGCCTTCCACTTGGAGTAGTTGGGACGCTCGAGGCTGAGGGCGATCGGGACATGCTGCTTCACGTTGACCGAGGCGAGGCGACGTAGAAGGAAGGAGCAAGAGCATCCCGCCCATAGCGCCAGAGGACTGGGAGCTGTTGACATCGTTTTTTAGCACGTGTCAAGATGGTCAGGAGGGGCTAATCAGCAGAGGAAAGATTACTGTGTAGATTGATAGCCGATGAAAATGAGCTTGTAAAGAAGGCTGCTTATGAGTGGTGGTGGCATGTGGAGAAGTTGATTCAAGTTGAAGTGTTGCCGATAAGGTTAAGGGTATTCTTGTCGATGCCGATGAAAGAAGACTTAAAGGCTGCTGCCGATGAAACAGGGAGTGTGCCGATGAAAGAGACTTGAAGGTTGCTGCCGATGGAACAGGGAGTGTGCCGATGGAAAGGAGGTCGATGAGAATACCATCGTGATTGAGGTGGACTATGGAATAAGATAGGAGTTAATTTCCTTGTTTACGTTTATTAGAGTCTGAGTTGTATCAAAGTCATGTGTTTCCTTAGATTTGGATTTAGTGTCCTAGTCGTATTTGGTTACGTTTTTGTAGATCAGGATATAAATATAGAGTGAAGGGCAATGTGATAACCAATCAATCAATGTCAAAAACCAGCTTTTACTCTTATTTACATCTACTTTTCGGCGACTTTGCCAATTTGCATACTTTTTCCTTTTTACGAGTTCTCATCGATTCGGCGAGTTGCATTGCTCCAGTGCAATCTTCGACGATCCTCGAGTTTCGCGTGAGTACCTCTTGGCCGTGACTTTCGGGCGTATCGCTGTTGTCAGGACCAAAGTGCTCGTATCTTCATCCTTATCGATTAACAGGTCAAATCGACTGGCACGCTTTGGATATCGATTAAAGGTATTAGCCCTTTGTGTTTGTAGATCCACTTTTGCATCAACACATCTTTTGGCACGCCTGGTGGGACAGATCTAATCAATATGTTCAACCCTGAAATTGACGCGGGGAACATCATCGCGGTATCAGAAGAAGATCTTAAGGAAGAACAGAAGCAGGCTATGGAAAAGGCTATAGAAGAATACAGACAGCTCTGCTTGAAGTCATTCAGCTTGAACAAGAGTGGACAAGTCATCCAGAAGCAAGACTTGCCATTGCCTCGGCAAGTTACCTTTGATTCTAATCCGGGTAAACTTCAAGAGATGGTTAATTCTGCAGTAAATCATGCTTTAATTAATCACTCCAATGTGTTGTCCAATACTGTTCATAATGCTGTGGTTTAAACTTTCAAAGAAGGGCAAGCGTCACCTCATTACGTTGGGCCTGCTTATCATCAACCAGAATCAGCATCTGTTATTACTCCATCGGCTCCCCCAGCCGTTGTGGGTGCAGAGGTTTCTTCCCCTCCAGTATCAGCAGGCTTATCTAACGTACAGTCTACACCGATGCGATCAGATTTAGCATTATCAGGACGAGTTCAGCTTAATATAGATCTATCGGCATTGGCTTTATCAGGTCCTGTGCCACAGAGTAATCAGACTCCTGCTAATTGGTGGGGATACGGTATGCCTCCAGAGCCATCTGCTTTTAACCCTGGATTACCTCAAGTGTTTGACACAGCAGGAAAAGCTCCTATGCCATCGGCTGGTTCACCGATAGTTCAAGTACCTCAATATATTACAGCAACTACTGTGCAACCAACTCTAGGAGGTTTCCAAGTGCCTTTGGGTCAAACATCTAATTCAAGTCCATCGGCAAATTTGTTACCGATGCAACAGAAGGCTCCTATTATAAGTCAACCTGGAGTCCATGTTATACCTCAAGTCGGTTGTAATTATCCAGCAATGCCAACAAGTTACTAGCCATCGGCAAATTTTATACCGATGAATGCTAATAATAATTGGTCAGGGCAGTTTCCCACTCAACATACAGTTCAACCAAATCAGCAAGCTGCAGGTATTCATCAAGGTCACATGCATGCTGGTTTTCAGAATCAAGCATCGACAGCTTAGCCGATGAATCCTTTCCAGCAGGTTAATGGACCACAAATAGTGGCAAATATACCAATTGCTGGAGATCGTGGGCCACAAAGATATACAGAAGGGTATCAGCAAGTACCTCCGGTGGAAATTCAGCCATATCGTCAACAAGATGTTGATGCTTTTTGGGCCGATAAAATAGTAGAAATTATGAAGGATCAGTTTGGGATCAAGCCCAAGGTCAATACCTATTCTTATCGGACTTCATATCCTTCGGCATATGATTTAATTCATCTCCCAAATCGGTACAAGGTGCCAGATTTCACTAAGTTCTCTAGGCAAGATGATACATCAACCATGGAGCATGTTAATCGCTTCATTATTCAATGTGGAGAGGCAGCTAGTAGAGATGAATTGAGAGTTCGTTTGTTTTCATCATCTCTATCTGGATCAGCATTTACATGGTTTATTTCATTACTGCCAAATTCTATTATTACTTGGGCTGATCTGGAAAAGCAATTTCATAAATATTTCTTTGCTGGAGTTCATGAAAAGAAGCTTACCGATTTGGTAAAGTTAAAACAGCGCAATGATGAATCGGTGGAAGGCTTTGTGCAAAGGCTACGAGATGTAAAAAATAAGTGTTATAGCATGGTATTGGATGATCGGCAACTTGCCGATTTGGCCTTTCAAGGATTGTTGCCACACCTTAAGGACAAATATGCTTCTCAGGAGTTCAAAAGCCTAAGTCATCTAGTGCAAAGGATTTCTGATCAAGACACTAGGGTTTTTGAACCCAAAAGAAATTGGAACAAGAAGGTTTCATTTGTCGGAGAGGTAGAAGATTCTGACTCGGATGAAGAACCAGTTATCGGTTTGGCTGAGTGGGTTAAGAATAAAAAGCCGATATTTTGTCCCTTTGGTCAAAAAGAGCTAGAGAAGTTTACTTTCGACATCACCAAAGCTGATAATATATTTGATCTTTTGCTTCAAGAGAGTCAGATTAAGCTGTCACCTAATCATGTGATCCCATCGGCAGAAGAGTTGAAGAAAATGTTGTATTGCAAATGGCATAATACAACTTCACACAGTACAAATGAGTGCAAAGTGTTTAGACAGCAGTTACAATTAGCTATTGAGTCTGGGAGAATTAAATTTGGTAATTCCAAGACTCAGAAGCCGATGAAAATTGATCAACATCCTTTTCCAGCAAACATGTTGGATGCTAAAGGAAAGACTAAGGTGTTGACATCGAAAGCTACTGAGAAAAACGCATCAGTAGATCCCCAACATCGGATAACTACCGATGATGCAAAAGGCAAGGGACTACTAAGAGAAAGTGGCAGTTCTGGAAAGCCACCTCGATCTGGCATTGTGATTACCTATCAAAGGCAACAGGAAGGCTGGCGTCAGCGAAGGGACCGATATCGACAACAGCAAGAAGAAAGACGCCGAGAGGAGTGGAATCGATATAAGGATCATTGGAGGTGTCTGTTTTTTATTCATTGTTGGGAAGAGGGTATTAAGTTACCTACTGTTGAAAATTGCCCAGAGTGCAATGGTTATTATGGGGTTAATCGTCCAGAAAGAAGGTTTCAATCTGGTAATCAAGGTTTGTCCATCAATGAGCCGATCAGAGGTAAAGCATCAGTACATGATCGGCTGGGGGGCAGGCTCAGTGTACATGAAAGGCTTGGTAAACGCGTTGCATATTTTCTGAGAAACCAAGAGGAACTTGAAGAGATGGCAAATGCAAGAGTTTCTGATGAAGAAATATTTTATAGGGATCCTAATATACGTCGTGTAGAGTCAACCAGGACCTATTACCAGCCAGTTTGGAAAACTAAACTTCCTCAATGGTGTCCAGAAGGTTTGACAAAGACATAGAAAAGGAGAATGCAGCGAGAGCGTCAAGAGGACTTATACCAAGAAGAGAGTTCCTCCAATGAGAGATCTGGTAATCAGCAGTGGCAGATAAAGCACAAAAATAAAGGCCCATCGACAGATGTCAATATGGTGTTTATGTTACCGATGGAATTTTTGGCACTCTCTGATAATGAGGAAGAAGCTGTTTTCTCTGACCAAATAGCTCAATTAACGCTAGATCCAATGATGGCTGTTTTTGAGAAGCCTGCCGATGATGAGAGACAACATCTCAAGGCTTTGTTTGTAAAAGGCAGAGTTGATGGGCAGCCTGTATCTAAGATACTTATTGATGGAGGAGCTGCGATTAATATTATACCTTATGTGATGTATCGGAAGCTTGGTAAGGGAGATCAAGACTTAACTAAAACTGATATGATGCTAAAGGATTTTGAAGGCAATGTGTCACCAGCTAAAGGGGCAGTGTGTGTTGAGTTGACCATCGGCAGTAAAACCTTACCGATGACTTTCTTTGTCATTAATGGCAAGGGTGCATATAATCTGCTTCTAGGAAGGGATTGAATTCATGCTAATTGTTGTGTTCCCTCTATCATGCATCAGTGCCTTGTACAATGAATTGGAGATAAAATTGAAGTTGTTCCTGGTGATTCTTCTTATATCATCGCATCGGCAGAATCAGACACTTATTAACGAACCAAGTGCATATCAGGAGAAGCTTGGGAAAAAGAGTTCCTCAAGGTTGCCGATTATAAAATTCTACCGATCCAAGCAGTCGGTTCTGAAGAAGAATTTTAATGGATAGGTTTGCCGATGATGGAAAATTAGGTCAAGGGTTTACATCGGCTGATGATTTAGTAGAAGTAGATATTGGTGAAGGCGATAGGCCAAGGCCTACTTTTATTAGTGCTAAGTTAAGTTCCAAGTGTAAACAGCAATTAGTCGATTTGTTAAAAGAATATAAAGATTATTTTGCTTGGGATTATACTGAAATGCCTGGATTAGACTGATCGATAGTTGAACATCGGTTGCCTATTAAGTCTGGATTTCGGCCACATCAGCAGCCGGCACGCCGATGCAATCCTAATATACTTCCTGATATTAAGGCCGAAATAACTAAATTGATTGAGGCAAAGTTTATTCGGCAGTGTCGATATGCAGAGTGGATTTCTAATGTGGTTCCTATTTACAAGAAAAATAGGAAACTTCGTGTTTGTATTGATTTCAGGAATCTCAATAAAGCCACACCGATGGATGGTTATCCAATGCCGATTGCTGATCTGTTGATTGATACTGCAGCAGGACATCAAATTATCAGTTTCATGGATGGTAATATAGGTTATAATCAAATATTCATGGCTGAAGAGGATATTCCCAAGACTGCTTTTAGGTGCTACTTATCAAAGAGCTATGAACTTTATTTTTCATGAATATATCGGCACATTAGTAGAGATCTATATTGATGACATAGTGATTAAGTCTGGAGATATCACAAAGCATCTAACCGATCTATGAAAGATATTGGAGTGCACAAGGAAGCATGGATTAAAGATGAATCCTAATAAATGTGCATTTGGTGTATCGGCAGGACAATTCTTGGGTTTTATGGTGGATCAGCGGGGCATTGAAATTAGTAGGAAGTCTATTGAGGCAATCAACAAGGTTGTTGCTCCTGCCAATAAAACTGAATTACAATCCTTGATCGGTAAGATTAATTTCATCAGGAGATTCATATCTAATCTGTCGGGTAAGATCAAGGCCTTCAGTCCATTACTGAAATTGAAAGCCGATCAGGAATTTAAATGGGAAGATGAGCAGCAATTAGCCCTGGATGAAATTAAGAGTTACTTAACAAATCCTCCAGTGCTAGTTCCACCTCAACATGGAAAACCTTTCAGATTGTATTTGTCAACTGATGATATTGTTATCGGTTCAGCTCTTATTCAAGAATTTGAAGGGAAAGAACGTGTTATCTATTATTTGAGCAGACGGTTAATAGATGCTGAAACTAGGTATTCAGCTATCGAGAAATTATGTCTGTGTCTATACTTTTCTTGTATTAAGTTGAGGCATTATTTACTATCGGCTGAGTGTACTGTCATATGCAAAGATGACGTGGTCAAGTATATGTTGTCGATGCCGATATTAAGTGGTAGAATTGGCAAATGGATTTTAGCGTTATCAGAATTTGACCTATGTTATGAATCGGCTAAGGCAGTTAAAGGACAGGTTATGGCTGATTTTGTTACTCAACATTGCAACACAGTGGATTCTCTGGAGATTGCTCCTTGGACACTTTTCTTTGATGGGTCTACATGTGGTGAAGGAGCAGGCATCGGTATTGTGTTAATTTCCCCTCAATGGAAGAAGTATGAGTTCTCATTACCGATTGTTGCTACATCAACAAACAATCAAGCTGAGTACCAAGCCCTGATAAAAGGGTTAGAATTGCTTAAGAAAGTACGTGCCGATGCTGTTGAAGTCTTTGGTGATTTTATGCAAGTTATAAACCAGTTGGCTGGGATTTATGAATGCCGAAGTGAAATTTTAATTTTATATTATGAGAAGTGTTTGCAGTTGTTGAAAGAGTTTAGGAATTTTCATCTGGAACATGTTTCTCGACTGCATAATGAAGAAGCTAATCGATTGGCTCAGCATGCTTCAGGATATCAGCCTATTCAAGAAGTGTTAACATCGGCAATTGATACCGATGACTGGAGAAAGGAAATTATTGATTATTTAAAGAATCCATCTAAAAAGGTTGAAAGACGTATAAGGTTCCAAGCTACCAAGTATGTGCTCCTCGATGATGAATTATATTACCGTACCATAGATGGAGTTTTACTCAGGTGTGTTGGCATCGATGAATCAAAAGGCCTGATGGGTGAGATTCATGAAGGAGTATGTGGGGGCTCATCAGTCAGCTTTCAAGATGAAATGGATGATCAGAAGGAATGGATATTATTGGCCGACTATTCTCGAAGATTGTTTTAAATATTTTAAAGGATGTCAGGAATGTCAAAAATTTGGTAATATTCAAAGGGCACCCGCATCAGCTATGAACCCCATAATTAAGCCTTGGCCGTTCCGGGGTTGGGCTATTGATCTCATCGGTCAGGTTTATCCACCATCGAGTAAATGGCATAAATTTATTCTGGTTGCTACCGATTATTTCACAAAGTGGGTTGAAGCAATTCCTTTGAAAAAGGTGACATCAGCTAATATGATTGATTTTGTGAAAGAGCATATTGTCTACCGATTTGGTATTCCTCAAACCATCACTACCGATCAGGGTACTATGTTTCCATCGAGCGAATTTGATGAGTTTGCTATAGGTATGGGGATTAAAGTTTTGAATTCTTCACCATATTATGCCCAGGCTAATGGTCAGGCTGAGGCTTCTAACAAAGGAATTATCAAGCTCATTAAGCGCAAAATTAAAGAATATCCTAAGAGGTGGCATACAATATTAAATGAAGCCTTATGGTCATATCGAATGGCGTGTCATGGTGCAACCAAGGTAACACCTTATCAATTGGTGTATGGACACGACGCAGTATTACCTTGGGAGGTTAAAACTGGCTCTAGGCGAATACGCTCTCAAGATCAATTGACAGCCAATGACTATGATACCCTTATGAAAGATGAGTTGGAAGATGTAGCAGGTCATCGGTTAAAAGCTTTAGCTAGCATCGAGGAGAATAAGAAAAGGGTAGCCAGATGGTATGACAAGAAGGTGAAGGTAAAGGAGTTTGTCGATGGAGATTTGGTTTGGAAGTTGATTTTACCGATTGGGACTAAAAGTTCTAAGTTTGGCAAATGGTCACCTAATTGGGAAGGTCCATATCAAATAAATCAATTTATTCCTGGTAATGCATATATTCTCGAAACCCTCGAAGGGGTTGTGTTTCCCAGAGCATTAAATGGAAAATACTTAAAGAAATATTACCCTAGTATCTGGATAGATGCATAAAAGTATAGTTACCGATAACAATCCTATCGGCTAGAGTTAAAACAAAGTATTAATATCTTGTTGCCGATGCGCTAAATGAGAATTACAGATTTAACAAAGTTTGGATAGCCGATATTGCACGCAGGCGAATTTCATCGGCTTCCTTTAATTCTTTAGCGTCTTCATCGGCAGCTCCCTCCACAGGCTTGAGTTTCTTTTTTAAGGCCAAGGCTTTGCGAGCTTGGTTGTCCCTTTCCTGCTGAAGGGTTTTGATGATGTCAGGAAGTTGGTCTTCTTCTTGCTTGGCATGGGTTAAGGCTGCTTCAACTTCTTCCAGTTCAGCTAGAAGTGCTGCTCTCTTTGCCGATAGATCCATAATTTTCTGCTTGAGATCGGCACCGGAGGTTTGCAAGTTGCTGATGCTTTTGTGCTTCTCATCGGTAGTTTGTTTTAGCTGCAGCATCTCTTCTTTGAGCTGGGCTTGAGCTGCTCTATCGGCGATTCGGTGAGCAGCCCATTGATATTGAAGTTGTCGGCTCTCTAGATGGATTGCTGGGAAGATAGTTTCTTCAACATCAGCAGGAACTTGGCCACGGATTGTCTTGAAGATAGTCTTTGCAGGATCTGAATCGTTTATCAATTGAGCAGTATCTTGTTGTAACAGATTCAGAAGGGCTTCTAGCTTGCCATAGATTTCTGCCGATATTGTTCCCAGTGCCAGAGAAGAACTCGCCTCTTCTCCATCATCATCGGAGATGTCATAGCAAAAGAAAACAAGCTATCGGGAGAATCTTGTTCCTGTGAAGAAAAGAAAGTTAGAGATTCTACCTAAGGATAGATATGGATATTATAAATCGAATAGGTCAATCGGTTTACCTGCTTCAAGGCAATTTCTTGGGCCTGGCTTGAGGGGGCAGCTTGAAGAGGGTCATGCAAAGGATCGGTAGAGGATACCGATGGGATGTCTTCTACGACCTCATCAGTAGTTGGCCCTTGGGGTATGATAGCCGATGATATATTTTGTGCAGGAGGGTTAACTTGTTCAACTACATCGATTGGATGACTAGTAGGTGTTGGAGCGGATGCAGGGACTGGCGTAGATTTCTGTCGCTTTTGCTGAGCTTCAGCATCGGTTAAAGCTTTACGCTTTACTTGGGTCTCAGCGACAATTGGCTGGGGGGCATCGGCACTTGTTGATTGAGGAGCTTGAGTGCTTGGTATGCCTGCCGATGTACCCATTTGTTGCTGCAAAAATAAGTGTGAGATCGGATATTTAACAGAAAAAATGTAAAAATAAAAGAATACCTCTGAAGGCTGGTTAGAGGTAGTGGTGCTTGATGTTGGAGGAGTTGCCGATGACGATCCAGCTGCAGCTCTTACACCCTGATAGTTATATGTTAATACAGTTTGTATTGGCAGTAAACAAAAATAAACAAGGTTATTACCTTAAAAGCCTTAATTAGGCTTGTAGCAGCAGCCATTGGAGTGACCCTGGATGTTGCCAGTTTTGGTCTGGAGGTGATAGTTTTGGCACGGGTCCTCTGGAAGGTTAAGGCGGCTAAGGTGGGGGCGTTGTAGCCGATTATTGAAACTGGAGAGATAGGTTGGAGGTTGAAAGGTCTCCCACTCTTGCTTATTGATGGAACTGGATCATCAGCCTGTTATGGGAAAGATTAGCTGCCGATATATATATATAAAAAGGGGGAGAAAGACAAAAGAAAGTTAAAAGGAACTTACTGCATCGTCAGGAATGGCGTAGTCGGGATCGATCATGTGCCGATATGTGTGGACGGATGTTGAAAATAACTGTTCTTTCCACTCTTGCCACCATTGCTTATATGATTCTGTGATAAAAGACGCTGGTGACCAGGTGGAGAGATCAACATTTGAAATATCGGCATCAGGAGTGAGTCTTACTACCCTACTCCACTCAGTTCCAGTGATGATGGTTTCTCTGGGCTTGATCACATCGGCAAAGCATAGCTTGATTGGCAGTTGCCCAAAAGCCAGTTGACGAGATACTACCGATGGATTGTAGAATTCATAAGTAGTATTGGAATTCTTCCCACTACCAAATGTGTTCACCGGGATTGCCCTGGGAGTAATGATGGCCATCATAAGCTCATTATCTTGGTTCAGATCACTATCGGCAAAGTTGAAGAGAAGGGGGAACTTGTTATCCTCATCAATATAGGGTACCCAAGCCCTAAGATCACGAGGGAGACCATAGTAGAAATTCTGGAAAAACCTACCGATTTGATCTTCATTAGCCTCTGTTCCACGGAGGACAATTATAGCTTCGCCGAAGTTGAGAGGAGGGCGTGTTGCCGATTCCTCATCTCCAAGAACATAATCTTCGGCGATCTCTCGTGGGAATTCTTGGGCGAAGAAATCCCACTATAGACGCTTATGCATATGAGCATTTAGCCACATATTGATGAACCACCATGGGCCTCCCAAATTGCCAATGGGTTCACCAAGTAGAAGCTTCTGAGATAGTTGGTGGTGGAGGTGGTAGGTCAAGCTCAGAAGGTATCGGCCGAGCGGGAACCTGACACCGTTGGCCAAGAGTTCGGCTGTAGGGAGGAAGGCGTTGGTTGGTCCTACCGATCGGCCACAGAAGATAAACTTCTCCAACCACATATTCAAGAATATGGCGTGTTCCCTTTGATTGACAGTACCAGTCTTTTGGTATTCCTGGATGTATCCTGTTCAGCCGCCGATGTTGCGTGTATTCACTCTATATTCAGCTTTTCTGCCATAGATGGAGCCTTCATCGACAGTTGAGATATCCAAGCCGGTGAGCATGTATACATCGGCAAGAGTAGGGGTGCATGGACCATGACCAAACATAAAGGTATTTGTGGTGTCTGACCAAAAGTGAGCGGCGGCTATCATCATAGATTCATTCTTTTGCATATCGGCAATGGATAGCCTAATACATTGGTCTATCTTCCGCTCTGCCCAGTACACTTGCATCGACCTATTGACCCTCAAGTACCAATCTTTCCACCCTTTGGTGGGTTTGGGCCAAGATCGGAATGTATCCTTCCATAGATTCAAAGAAAAATTTTGAGCTTTGAAGGGAATTCTGTTAGCCTCTGCATTGATCAAGTCAGTTGGATCTGGGTCGCCCATTGGACCTAGGCAGTGGAGGGGAGGTTGATTGGTTGGAATAGCCAATGTGTTGTGTAGTTCCTGAGTTTGGAAGATCAAAAGAATGGAAGAAGAAGAAAAAATACCAACTGTAAGAACTCGCAAAGAACCAAAGGGATCAAGGTAAAGGTAATAGAAGAAGAACGAACCGCAGAAACGTTGAAGTTGATCGCCATTGCTCTGAGAAGGATGAGGGCACGAGCTGGGGACTTGAAGTTGACGATGGAAGGAGCTCTGGTGGGTTGAGGACGCGCAGTTGTTTGTTAGGGTTGCCGCCGGAGAGAGAATGCCAAAGGTTGAAGTTTGAAGGTAGAAGATGAGCAGTCCAGAGAAATCTATTTATAGGCCGCTTGGAGTAGGGGTATTCTTGACTTATCTCTATGCCGTGCGCAGGTGGATCGAGGTGGTTCAGATGGATATGGTAACTGTTCGCACGACAATCAAGGGATTGTACAGAAGATTTGATGGCAAGTAATTATGACTTGGAAGAGATCTTGATACAGGATCTTTCAGTTCTAAAATGGTGATGTTGCTATGATAAGATCTTGTCGATTGGTTGTTATTTTGGTATCTCAACCGTAATTGAGGCAAGAACAGTTGGAAATTGTGCGATATTTACTGAGATATATGAATTAGAACTAGATTTGATTAAATTTGGTAACAGATTATGTTATGCTTGGAGAATGGGTTGAGAAAAATAGGTAACAGCAAGCATTATCTGGAGTAAATTTTGGAGCATCAGTATCTTATACTCCGAAATTGGGGGGCATGTGTTGACATCATTTTTTAGCACGTGTCAAGATGGTCAAGAGGGGCTAATCAGCAGAGGAAAGATTACTGTGTAGATTGATAGCCGATGAAAATGAGCTTGTAAAGAAGGCTGCTTATGAGTGGTGGTGGCATGTGGAGAAGTTGATTCAAGTTGAAGTGTTGCCGATAAGGTTAAGGGTATTCTTGCCGATGCCGATGAAAGAAGACTTAAAGGTTGCTGCCGATGAAACAGGGAGTGTGCCGATGAAAGAGACTTGAAGGCTGCTGCCGATGGAACAGGGAGTGTGCCGATGGAAAGGAGGTCGATGAGAATACCATCGTGATTGAGGTGGACTATGGAATAAGATAGGAGTTAATTTCCTTGTTTACGTTTATTAGAGTCTGAGTTGTATCAAAGTCATGTGTTTTCTTAGATTTCGATTTAGTGTCCTAGTCGTATTTGGTTACGTTTTTGTAGATTAGGATATAAATATAGAGTGAAGGGCAATGTGATAACCAATCAATCAATATCAAAAACCAGCTTTTACTCTTATTTACATCTACTTTTCGGCGACTTTGCCAATTTGCATACTTTTTCCATTTTATGAGTTCTCATCGATTCGGCGAGTTGCATTTCTCCAGTGCAATCTTCGACGATCCTCGAGTTCCGCGTGAGTACCTCTTGGCCGTGACTTCCGGGCGTATCGCTGTTGTCAGGACCAAAGTGCTCGTATCTTCATCCTTATCGATTAACAGGTCAAATCGACTGGCACGCTTTGGATATCGATTTCGGGTATTAGCCCTTTGTGTTTGCAGATCCACTTTTGCATCAACAGGAGCCAAGGACGCCGGAGGTGGCAGAGGCACTCGACGAGGTCATCATGGCGGATCAGCCAATACGGGCGACGTGGCCTGATCAGATGTGCGGCAGGGGCGGCGCGATCGGAGCAGGGGCGCGGCAGTGGCTGGAGGCGCGCGGCGGCCTGGGGCGGCTCGACCGTAGTCGGGCGGCGGCCTGTGGCAGGCGGCTAAGGTGGCGGCGCGACTGGAGGCGAGCGTGGCCCGGTGGTGCGATGGCGCACGCCCTAGAGCAGGGCGCACGGGTAGAGGAGGAAGCGGAAGACAGGAAAAAAAAGGAATCCCAAAATTAGGGCCCCGAGACTCATGATACCATGTAAAGAAACACCACACACCCTAATCAGGGGGGTGACCTTCATTATATAGCCTAATCGGCTAGGGTTACAACGTGTATAGGGTCAATGGGTCATTACGCCCAATATGGGCTGTATATTACAATTATATTTTAACAGTTTGGCACATAGGTAAATATTTAATTTTCACATTTCTAGGCCTCCTGGACTATTGATAGCATTTCTGGGATTGAGCTTTGATAAAGGTGTTTTCTGAGGATCTTGTGAATACCAAAGTTGTAGTAAACTTGTTAAGCTAGCTTGTGTCAAAATTTGGTGGCATTTGGCTTAGTAGTTTAGGAGTTCTAGTAGTTTGAAATTGCTGTCTAGAAATGACTGTTCTCTGTTTGGAAAGGACAGATTTCTGGAACTTTAAGAATTTGACTAAGTAAATTTGGGAATCAAGTCTTGAGGTATGAAATTGATTTGTAGAGAATTTTATAAGCTTTCCAGATTGTCTTATATTATGTCATTTGGAATTGTGGATCCCCAGTTATGGTTGAAAAACCGAGCTGCTGTCCAGAATTCTGTGTTTGTTGAAATGAGTTAGGACTGTGATAAGCTTAAGTGATGTTGCTCTTGTTGGTTATTTAGGTGTTAGGTCCTTAACTAAGGAAGAACAGCTATACATTAGGTTGCGTAGACTTTGTAAGTACTTCTGTACCAGAGAAGAGATTTGCACGTATGGTTAAAGTGATTTGAATAGAGTGTTAAGTTGTTACTGTAGTTCACAATTGCATTCACCGAGCATGTTGCATTCATTCTTATGCATCCATGAAATTTATCTGTGTATTCATGCAATAGGTGTACCGGAGGGGGTGACGCTTCTGGAGTTTGAGGAAGCGCATCAGGAGGAGGAGCAGGAGCAGCCGGAGGAGCCCGAGGTTCCGGCAAGCGAAGAAAGCACCGTTGAGGAGCTGCCCGAGTGCCCTGACCACCGTCTCTCGTCTTTTCTAAAAGGCAAGCCCCGGTGCATGCCAACCCAACATTTGGATACTTATCATTTGAGTACTTTTAATTGTTTATTGCATTAAGTTGTAGGAGTTGAGTGAAAACACTTGCTACACATATCCTTCCTTGTCCAGAAATTATCCTGCAAATCCTATTTACGGTCGGAAACGTGGTACATGCTTAGCAATGCTTAGTACGGTAGAAGTCAGGTGATTTACTGTCATCCGCGAGCTTTAGGAGAAGGTGGGTCACAGTTGGCTATATTTGCTATCGTGGATGGAACCATGCTTAAAACTGAATTTGAGACCGGGCGGGAGTTCGATAGTGCAGCCGCAAGACACTTTACGTCTTGGGTGCGAAGCTATGCCCGTCTGAGTCGTTTAAGGACCGATTCACTGTATGTCCTTGAGTCATATTGAACGCAGTCTAACACTTAGTTGGCCGGATAAGCCATTCCGACCGCGAAGCCAAGTAATATAGTTCAGGCCGGGAATCGGGAGGTCAAGCGCACATCTTGGAGAAAGTATGGATGTGCTTGGGGACATTGGCGTAAGACTAGGGGAGTTAGAGTCCCTATCACCTGGCAGAGTGTTGCCCTTGGGGATGCGACATCAGCTGAATCCGCAATACCTGAATTGTGCCAAAGGTGACCTGAGTAGCCTTCGCGAGACGTGTCTCGGTGAGTGTTAGAAGTACCCCTCCAGTTGGATAGGAATTCGATTCGAATCGTCGTCGCTCCCGGTTAGTTAGCACTTGACTTGAGCAGCGGCAACGTAGATTCAATTAATTGAATGGATGGTTAATTGAATGATGAATTAAATGTTGCCTCAATTTATACCTGCTATGGTTATTATTGTTTGCTTAATAATCAAGTGATTGTTTAGTACAGGTGCTAAGATAGCTGACAGGTTAATGCTAAAAATAACTGCTAGTACATGTTAAAAGAGTTACTACTACTTATGCTTTTCTGCAAATAAGATGTCAGTCAACTCCACTCAATGAAAGTTTTGCATGATTCTTGGTGTCTTTTATTTTCTGTTTCGACGGGTAAGTCTAGCTGAGTACATTCTCGTACTCAGGGTTTATTCTCTCCTGTTGCAGATGACATGCTTTACCAAGGCTTCTGTAAAAACTGCCTCCACCCGGCGGGTGACGAGGACTAGATCACTTGGGCGTGATCGTCTTTTAGTCTACTTTCCTTAATGCTTTTGTGGGAATGTGCAGCCTGTTCGTTTCGCTGGTTTATTATGGCTGAAAGTATTGTTTGCTGGTTTGTTGTGAGAGAAAAATACTGCTGGATGACTGCTGATTCCGTTGAATAGCTCAAACGAACAGGGTGGTGATCTGTAAGACTGGCAATCGTACTTGAACTAAGTGTGTGTGTAACTTATGCTTCCGCTACTTTATAAACTTGGTTTGTAATAATTGCGACTCTGTGGTGTTGTAAGCTTCTTCTTAAGTACTTGTGAAATGTAACATGTGATGTGTTATGTTGAATGATGAGATCTTGGTTGTAAGCGAGTTGGTTTAAAATCCCTCGTGATTTCGATTGACTACCGGGATTATATGGGCTCAAGTTTGAAAATTTAAGCGTTTCGACGCTTGTTTTTATACTTGTGCTCTTATAATTTGGGCGGTTCTGTTACATTACTAATAATTCAAATGGTCATAATTTAAAGAAAAACAATTTCCCTAATCATGAAGATTTTGTGTGCGTTGTAGCGCCAAAGGGAAATTAATAGCTCGACCCTCTATTTTAAAAGTAAGAGATGAATCACCTTCATTTCTGGAAAGAATTCAGGATGATATTTGTGGTCCGATTAGTCCCCTGTCAAGGCCATTTCGGTACTTTGTGGTGTTAATTGATGCTTCCACAATCTTCTCACTACTAGAAACCATGCTTTTGCACGATTAATGTCCCAAATAATTCAATTACGAGCCAATTTTCTAGACTTAAGAATTAAATCCGTCAGAATGGATAATGCTGGAGAATTTACCTCGAAGGTATTTAATGACTATTGCATGGCTCTAGGAATTAAAGTTGAGCACTCTGTGCCACACGTGCATACACAAAATGGTCTAGCAGAATCATTAATTAAGAGGATCAAGTTAATTGCAAGACCATTGATACAAAACAGTCAGCTACCATCCACTTGTTGGGGGCATGCTTGAAAGCCCAAGTTTGGTTTTGGTAATTAATGACACTAAGTTGCTAATGCCATTGTGTCAAGTGAATTGAGTTAGGTGTAGCAACACATGTGATGAAGGAGATAGGAGCATGATAGTGATGGCCATAAGATCACAAGTGCATGAAGATAAAGATGATGGTGAACATGCACATAGGTGATGGACAAGGAATGAGATGATCAAGGCAAAGGTATAATCATAGGATTCTCTTTTGTCGGTCTAAAGATGAGTAGAGAAGTGATTGACCGGGTTTAGGATTGATAGCCGACTATCAAGAGGGGCAATCATCTCATGAATCAAGTGCTACTAGGTCCATATTCTTGAGCATATGCATTTAGGATCTAGTGAGATGCTAACTCCTTGAAAAATATTTGAGAAAATGCTAACACACGAGCATAAGATGGTGAACACTTGGTGGTGTTAGCACATTTGCGAAGGAGGTGAAGTTTGAGGGGTAGAGAGGGGTTTGGGTTCCTCTCTCCCTCCCGCCGAGCTTGCTTGGCGGGATTCAACGCTTTTGTGGAAATAAAACACCTATTTTTTACTGCGCCGGAGGCGAAGAAATGGAGGCGAAAGAAAGTCACTGGGGTGACCAGACGCTAGATCGGATGCAGCTGGCACGTCCGGTCAGTTCAACCAGCAGGCACGCGGGACAAAGTGCGAGGGTTTGTGACCAGAGCGTCCATGGCTCCACAGGACTGGCGCGTCCGATCACGCACCCAAGGAGCAGCGCGAGGGGAAGGATTGATCGGATGCCAGGGCGCGTCCGGTCACATGCGACCGGACGCGTCTGGTCGACGAAATCGCTCTCTGGACCCTTTCTGTACTCAAATCGGACGCCGAGTGTGCCACGTTCGATCAGTTCTACAGTACATCCAGTCAAAGTGTTCAGCAGTGTGAATTCATCGCGACCGGACTCCAGGGCGCGTCCGGTCAATTCTAGTGTCGCGTTCGGTCATGCTATGACTAAGAAGATAACGTTTCGTGACCGTTGGAGATCGAACGAACGAAATTTAAAATGGGACACGTGGTGGACATCGGCAAAGTCGCACAGGTGTGACCAGACGCTGTGGCCGCGTCCGGTCGATCAGACCTGCGTGTCCGGTTAGCACGCGCAGAGCAGTTTCTTGAGCCTAACGGCTCTATCTTTGAGGGCTGGCTATAAATACTTGTTTAGCCGGCCTTGGGATGTATCTCCTGACTCTTTGAACACTTGAGACATACTTTGAGCTAGAGAACATCCTTTTCACTCGTCTCCTTGCTTGATTGTGCATCCTAGTGAGATTGAGTGAGATTCAAGTGTATTACTTTGAGAGTTGCATCTAGTGCCACTTGATCCATTGAGTTGGCTGTGGATTGCTTGTTACTTTTAGGTGTTTTCTGATGTCCTAGATGGTTTGGAGCAACGGCGGTGTTGAGCTCGTGATTGGAGATTGTTTCGAGCCTCACCGGTGGATTTGTGAGGGGTTCTTGAGCCTTTCCTGCGGGAGATCGTAATTGGCTACTCTAGTGGATTGCTCGTGGCTTGGAGGATCCCTATCTTATGTTGGATGTGCAGCACCCGCTAAGGGTTTGGCTTTGGAATGCCAATTAGCTCGTGATCCATCAAGTGGGTGTATCGCCACAACAAGGACTAGCTTACTGGGAAGTAAGTGAACTTCGATAAAAAAAAATCTTGTGTCATCCCTTGCCGAGGATTCTCTTGTAACTATGATTGATTCATTGCTATATATCTACTCTTCAACATTGGTATAAGAATCTTTCACTTGCTCATCTCCTTTGTGCTCTATCTCTTGTTTATCTTGTGTAGCTTCTATTTCACCTAGGAGTATTTAGCCTAGTGACATAGCTTTGTTGTTGTGGATTAGAGATCGTAGCCTTCATATCTACTAGAATTGTTTAGGTGGCTTGCATAGTGTAGTTGAGCTAGTGCTAGAGAAGCTTCGCTATTTGTTTTACTAACATCTTGGTTTAGTGAAGTTTGTAGAATTTTAAAAAGGCTATTCACCCCCCTCTAGCCATTTAGGACCTTACAATGCTGTGTTGCATGTAGCAGCATTAATTCAACTTAGACCATTTGCATATCATGATGTATCACCGATACAATTAGTGCAAAAAATAAAACCAAATATTTTCCATCTGCATAAATTTGGATGTGCTGTATACATTCCTATACCACCACCTCAGCGAACAATGATGGGGCCTCAGCGTAGTCTGGGAATGTATGTTGGATTTGAAAGCCCATCAATAATAAAATATTTAGAGCCATTAACTAGAGATTTGCATACGGCGCGGTTCGCTGATAGTATTTTTAATGAAGATCATTTCCTGACATTAGGGGGAGGAAAGTACCTCGCTAGGGACGAATGCCGAGAAATAACATGGGAAAGTGGTGGGGTCCTTGGAATGGATCCTCGCACTAAAGAATATGAACTTGAAGTTCAGAACATAATAGATTTGCAAAGAATTGCAAACGAGCTGCCTGAAGCCTTCACTAATACTAAAGGGATTATGAAATCTCACATACCTGTAGTAAACGCACCTGAAAGAATAGAAATACCACATGAAGTGGATGAATTGGAATTCCAAGTAAATTCTACACTGACTCCTCATACCCTGAAGAGGGGGAGACAAATTAGAAATACTAATAAAGAAAAAGGTGCATCTACTCAGTCTATAGCTACATGGAGACGTCCTAAGAAGCTTAAGACTGGGCAGAAAGAAAATAAGAATAAAAGTGAAGGAACACCTGTAGTGACGCATCTTAAAGATGAACAACCCAGTGAGAATGGACACATTGAAAAAACTCACGATGGGAGACCGGGAATTCCTGATTTAAATATACCGGTTAATCAGGATGAATGTGAAAGAATAATAGAAAATTCAACAAATTATGTTGAAACAGGAGAAGTATATGATAGAAAGACTACTAATGTAGACATTTATTTTGCTGAGAAGATTGCTAAAATTGATCTAGATCCTGAGCCAAAAATATTGAAAGAATGCAAGAAGCGTTCTGATTGGCCTAAGTGGAAAGAAAAACTCGCAGCTGAATTACTCTCGCTAAATAAAAGAAAAGTATTTGGTCCTGTAGGCCGAACCCCTGAAGGTATATTCCCTGTAGGACACAAATGAGTTTTCGTTCGAAAGAGAAACGAAAATAATGAGGTGGTAAGATATAAAGCGAGACTAGTAGCACAAGGGTTTACACAGAGACCTGGCATCAAATTCGATGAGACTTATTCTCCTGTAATGGATGGAATCACATTCCGGCATTTGATATCAATGGCAGCAAGTATGAACTTGCAGATGAAATTAATGGATGTCGTGACCGCATATTTATATAGGTCATTAGATGCTGAAATTTATATGAAAGTCCCTGAAGGAATTACCGTCCCTAAACCAGAAAAACGTAACATGTATAGCTTAAAATTGCAACGATCACTTTATGGCTAAAACAATCTGGAAGAATATGGTATAATCGTCTTAGCGATTTTCTTAAAGAGAAGGGATTCCTGAAGAATGAAGACTATCCCTGTGTATTTATACGAAAATCTGAGAAAGGTTTTTGTATAGTATCAGTCTATGTAGATGACATGAATGTTATTGGAACTATAAAAGATATCGAAGAAGCGAGTACTTACCTAAAATCTGAATTTGAAATGAAAGATTTGGGTAAAAATAAATTTTTCTTATGTTGCAGCTTGAACATACCCACGAAGGGATTTTAGTACACCAGTCTGCATATACCAAGAAGGTATTAGATAAATTCCATCATAAAAATGCACATCCCGAACATACATCCATGATGCGGAGATCCCTCGCCATTGAAAAAGATCCTTTTAGATCCAAAGAAGAAGGAGAAGAAATATTAGGATCTGGGTATCCCTATTTAAGTGCCATTAGTGCATTAATGTACCTTGCAAATGGTACAAGACCAGATATTGCATTTGATGTTAACCTATTGGCAAGGTTTAGTTCAGCACCAACCAAAAGGCATTGGAGTGGTGTAAAAAGAATTCTTAGTTACCTTCGAGGTACTATTGATCTTGGATTATATTTCTAGAAGAAACAAGATCTTAGCATAATTAGGTATACGGATGCAGGATATTTGTCTGATCCTCATAACGGATTATCACAGACTGGGTATGTATTTCTTAGTGGTGGAACAGCTATCTCCTGGAAGTCATCTAAGCAGACTATGGTAACAACATCCACTAACCACTCTGAAATCATTGCATTATATTAAGCAGCCAAAGAGAGCATTTGGCTTAGGCGTGTTCATCAGCATGTACAAAATGCATGTGGAATCAATATTGCGCCTACCCCTACTATTATCTATGAAGATAATTCAGCTTGTATTGCACAAGTTCAATCAGGTTATATTAAATCAAATATCACGAAGCATATTTCGCCTAAATTTTTCTATACGCATGAATTGCAAAAGAATGGAGAAATTATGGTAACTCGTGTCAAATCTTATGACAATCTTATAGATGTATTCACAAAGGTTTTAGCTCCACCAATTTTTGAAAAGTGCATATGTGGGCTTGGCATGAAAAGACTAAGAGAAATACAAGAATCAAGGGGAGAACTCCTTGATTAAATAATCCTGATTGTTATAATGTCCAGAAGACATGATGACCACTCTAGAAGAATGTTCAATAAAATCTTGAAGATTATTATTGTACTCTTTTTCCTATTATGAGTTTTCCTGAAGTTTCTCATAAAGGTTTTAATGAGGCAATATATGTGCAATTAACAAGGACGATATATATGTACTCTTTTCTCCATAAACCGTTTTTCCCGCTGGGTTTTTCGGATGGAGTTTTTAATGAGGCACTATCGTGGTAATCGTCCAAGGGGGAGTGTTGTAAAACATGCGGACTTTAGAATATAGAAAGATGAGAAGGAGGAATCCTAATCTTAGTCCGTTTGTCATGTGGGCGCTTACCAAACTCTAGGACATATTCGGGATATATATACGTGGGAGATCCTCCATTGTAATTATCAATATCCAGAAAGCAATAAAGAATAGTCCCACAATTGTTCTCTTGTGTTTACTTATGTGTTTGCGTTGCTATTGAGAGCGAGAGCCGATCCGACGTCAACGACGTGATTTATAACATAGCCCACCTACCTCGAAAATTTCAAGGGCCCTTAAACTCCGCCTTTTTCCCTTTTCTCTTTCGTCCCACTAATTTTTTTTCAGCAACTCCATCTGCTCCTAAGGACACTTCCAACACAGACTCTACCGTGATTTCTATGCCTATTTATTACCCCTTTATTTATTGAACTTTGCTGACGTGGCAGTACATTTATTGAGGAGAGAAGAGCAAAAACTAAGAAACCGAGTCTAAACAAGAAACCAAGTCTACTCTTCTATCGATGCGGAAGAAATCAGTTCGTAACGCGTTAGGGACCTCCTTCATGGTTTCTATCGGTGATCTGAGATCCCGTACTCCCTCTGCCTCCCATCCCCATCACCGCTACCACCAAATGCGCTCTCTGCGGACATCCGGCGCACGGCCTCGACCCCTCCCACGCTTGTTCTCCGCACTAGCGCACAGGTCGCCGCGGATGTCGCTCGACGCAGAGTTGCAGCTGTGGCAGGCGGCGGAGATAGAGCAGATGGGGTGCGCCGGCACGCGTGCTTCACCTGGTCCCTCAGCAACATCTAGATCTGTCCCTTGCATCCCTTGCGTCCCCTTCACCAATCGCCATGTATGTATATGCATTGCATGTCAATTTCATAGTGATCGTGGGTCCCGTCCGCTCCCGCGTTGGTGCCTCTGATCCAGGTAACCACCATGATGAACAGGATGTCGTAGATCATGCTCCCCTTCATGTTCCTAGCCAGGCACGTTACCGTGATGAGGAAGCCAACGGTGCCAAACTAAAACATGATATTGATGGTGCATTGTTGTTGAGATGTGTAGAGGAGATGACATGGTAGTATGCCACAGCTGATTAGTTAGCAGGCTGAGCAACCCATGACACATCGGCCAGCAAGGGTCCGAACGACCGAGGCCCAGCTGATCCAAGAAAACCAGGCCAAGTGTTAAGGCCAAAGCCGGCCACGACCTCTTCATCAGACTTAGTTGCACGAGGTATAAGAAACTCATGACCTCTCCACTGTCCTGACCCCTAGGAGGAACGAGGAGAGGTTGGATCCAGCCAAGCGTGCCTACTCTGACAGGAGTGAGCATGTCGCATTGACCCCGCAAGGACCAAGGGGACAGCGGTCACCTCGGTCCGGTCAGACACTATCCCTGCGCCACATAGCATGAACAAGACAATACCGCATGGCGGTGACGGCCAGGTACGGTGCCCACCATCTAGATACGGCCCATGTAACACCTCGGGTGTTATAGTGGCTAATTAACCTGCCATGTCATCATATTGGACCACAAAGCATCCCAGATTAGGTCAACCATGTTATGCATTAACTAAAACGAGTTTACATCTTTAGGTTGGATGTGCTTCTCAGTGGTGAGACTCGAATCGAAAATTCTAATTTCGAATGTCACCGCAAATACTTAGTTTATGCCCTGCGTAATTTGAGGTGTGTGACTGGGTTGCACACTAGTGCCAAGTGTAGGGTATGAACTCAAGTACAACAAGTAAAATTAAGCTCCAAGTTTGAGTTTGAATTGGAATCCAAAACTTGTCGTGAGTTTTCCGATTCGAATTTGAATTCAATTTGGGGAATTATTAAAAGATTTTCAAAAGTTAAATTGGTCAACCAAGAGTGGCATTTGGTCAAGCATGTGATGATTGTCTAAATGATGCCCTTGGATGATGGTTTGATCATTAAATAATCACCAATTAAAGTAGCAACAAGTTTCAATTTGGAATTCTTCCGAAAACCCTAAAATGCAAAACCCTTATTTTACCCCTTTTGAAATAATTCAAAATCTAAGCAAAATTTGGGAAAAAGTTTAAAACCAAGTTTGTAGATCTTTTCAAGGGCTACAACTTTGGTGTTTTGATTTTTCAAAGTTTTAGTGTAAAATGTGGAGCAATTTTGAAAAGAAGCAAATTTCAAACTTGACCCCTTTTCATCCCCAAACTCAAATTTTAAAATAAAGGCAGAATTTGAAAATACTTTGAATAGAAAAATTGTAGGTCTTGGCTAGATGTACAACTTTGGTATTTTGAGTTTTTGAAGTTTCAACATAAAATTTAAAGTAATTTCTAAATTACCAATTTCCCAAAAAGTGTTCCCTTTTGATTTCAAATTCAAATTTCAAAATCTAGTTCGAATTTGAAAAAGTGTTCAACATAAAACTTGTAGAGCTTGAAATTCTGAAGATTTCATATTTTGAGAATTTTTTAAGTTGCTACATGATTTTGGGAGTAATTTGGCTAAAACGGTTTGAAGTGGAAATTGGGGGGGAGCTACAGTGGCCGGCGAATCACAGACGGGCACCGCGCGGCATGCGCGCCGGCGAGCCGCCGTGGCCTTCGGCCAGCTTCCAGGCGCGCCTTCGACCGCCAGCGTTGGCTTCAGCGTGTTCGCGACGTGCCACACGTCGTCTTGAGGTCGCCTTCGTCGTCCTATAAAGGCCGAGCACCGTCATCGGCGTGTTTTCCTTTTCCTCTGTTCCCGCCGCCACCGCAGCTCCGCCGCTCGCCGTCGCCTCCGTCGAGCCACCTCCAGTCAAGCAAACCGCTCCACCGCAATCATCTCACTCCCGCGCATCTCTCAGGCCGCTCTAATCCACCTCTATCGCCCGGGACGTCCGCGTAGCCGTCGTCTTCTCCGCGCACGGTCGGAGCACCGCCACCACCACCCTCATCGTGGCCCGGCCTCTCCGGTCCGTCTCCGTCGTCACCGAGCGCACCGTTGTGATCACAGTGAGCTCCTGAGTGTGTTTCTCGTGTCGTTTTCGTTGTTACCTCGCTGGTGGCGCGTTTTCACCGGGATGCCGCGTCTTCGGTCCGCCATGGCCGTCGGGGAGGGGTCACCGGAGGGAGAGCTTAGGTGTAGAGTGCTCCGGTGAGTTCACGGTAAGGTGTAGTTCATGTTGGACCATTTGGTTGGGTCACCGAGGTCACGGTCGTCGGCCGGCCACCGTGCCGTCGCGGCGGGAGAGAGAGGAGCGGGAGGAAGACGATGACGGGCGGGGCCGCGTTGTCAGCGAGAGAACGAGAGAGGGAGAGAGCGCGCGCGCTGGCGGGCCGCGTTGCTGGGCCTGGCGAGCGCGAGCACGCGGATGGGCCGCGCGGTTGGGCCGAGCCGAAGGGAAGAAGGGAAGGCGGCCCGAGATGAAGATTTTGTTTTTCGTATTGGTTTTTGTTTATTTCAATAGAATTTTTGTAGAGCTCCTAAAATAGTAAAAAATTTTGAGTAAGCTTCTAAAGGTGTAAAATATTTAGGAAAAATATCAAATGCCAATTTTGATTCCTTCTTGCTGGTTATTTAATTAGCTCAATTAAATATTAAATGCAACTTCCAGGAATTTTTGTAATTAAAATATTAATCCAAAAATCATGAAATTTGTTTTGACACTATTTTAGACCATGACCAATCTATAGAAAAAGTTTGAGCTTAATTAGATGAAGTTGATTTTATTCTTAATTTATGCTTTATTAATTAAGTAGTTAATCTTGTACTTAGAACCTAATGACTTATGGTTGTTTGACTTTGAGATTGAATGTTAACCTTGGGTCATTAACATGTGATGATCCATGGCATCTTATTGAGTTGCTTAAGCTCACGATTAACTTGTTAACTATGATGTGATAATGATAATTAATATGTTTAACATAGATCATTAATGGTTAATGATTTCTTGTGTAAGTAATTAGTGGTCTTGTGGTAGACTTACTTGCTTATTAGATGCAAACTCTTGGATAAAAAGTAAAGTTAAGTAGTTTTCTTAACAACATCTTAATGTGATTGGAGTTGTTAATAAGTTCTGTTGGATTGCAACCGTACCACGAAGGAAAGTTGTACTCAAGTTATTAACCTGGTTAATCATCCATTAAGCATCATGTTTATTATTTCATCATATTGAGCATACGTTATCATCGCGTGTATTCCCCGTGAATGAGGAGAGTTCTGAAGTTGAATCCGTCCCCGAAGAAGAGCCGACGTCCGTGGAGGTGGGATTTGATATTTGCGGTACTGACCCCGAGCCTGAACTTCTCGTCGACCAAGGCAAGCCCCGGTTAACATTTAACCCTTCCTTGTGTTTTGAAAAGCTTACTTCACTTATATTAATGCTTTATTGCACTAAGTGATAGGAGTTGAGTGATAACCTAATTACTGCATTACCATCCTTGATACTTCAATATCATCCTTGTTACTATTTTTATTTGAAAATGCTTAGTATGCTTAGCCATGCTTAATGAGAAAACTTTAAAATTGTTAAGCAAAGTTTGAAGGGTTGTTGGACAATCACTTGATGAATATTGATGATGATAATCTGGGACCGGTCGGTGGACTTGCATCGGGAAAAGAGTCCCCATGTAGTGTCTCCGACTGAGTCAGTTAAGGACCGTACCGTTGTTTGAATTGTGTGCGTCGAGAATTTGTAACTGACCACATGCTCCGGTAAGCCTAAGACCTCGGTAATTCTAACATGTGAATGGCCAACCGCGCACTAGGAGTGGAGAGATGGCGAGAGTAGTGTGTACCCTCGTAGCCAAGGGCTGGATTGGAGGTGTATTGTACTCTCAGGTGGCGCTGGACCCGGTCATGCGTTGGAGGATCCGAGTGAAGGTTGATATCTGTAGGTTAAAGTCCTACATGTGTCGTGTAGTTAGGAATCCCCAGCTGGGTATAATCGATTTGAATCGTCGCTGCTCCTCGGTTAAGGAGACTCGATTCTCTGTTCAACGTCGTAGCTAAGAAATGGAACTTTGGTCGGAGAATAAGAAAGAAGTTGTATGAGTTATATAATCTAGATTAGAAGCACTTACATTCTGTTGATAACTAATATTGAAATAAAACATTGATCATAAGGATCCACTATTAGTAGCTTTTATGCAAAAGAACCTTGATTCTTGCTAAAACCTCACCTTGATTCCCTGAGCCTGCATTTCTGAGTCGTGCTCATCTGGTTTCGTCGGTTAAGTCTTGTTGAGTACTTTCATACTCAGGGTTTGTTGAACCCCTGTTGCAGGTGCGTCTCATGAACAGGTGTGTTTCAGACCCTATTGCATGACTGTCTTTGCGGTAAGCGACGACGAGTAAGATGTTTGGCTCGTGGGCAGAGCACCGCGTTTTGGTGATTGTAATAATGTTACTAATGCTACTCCACTATTATGTTTGTAACACTAAACTTAAGTTTTGTAAATTTGAAACAACTGGTTTGTAAACTTATGTTATGTAAGACTTTCGCTTTTATACTCTGATGTAATTTATTATATAAACTGTTGTAATACTGTGATGCCTCTGAAATGTGATCCTGCTTGGAAGATTGTGGATGATTCGGGTTTCTCGAGGACACCCGATAGACTTCTTAAGTTCTGTGGTACACATGTATGGTGGTTAGAGGTCTTTAAGACGATAACAAGTACATGTGGGCCATATTATTTAGGAGGTTCTGCCACAGCCCATCAAGACGCATGTATGATTCTAACCACTATGGGATGGGATCTACGATAGAGGCCTTGACTTGGAGGCCATCCAGACCGGCGGAAGCCACGACCTCGGAGTTAGGGATCGTGGCCACCAACTCCATGAGATGACCAGCGATCGGTGACCTAGGGGCGGCTACCAATTTTTGTATGATGCTCCTAGAAGCCAGGAGGCGATGACGAAGACCACAACGAAGATCACGTCGCACAGGACGACTGGCGAACCACCATCGTGCCTACAGTGCCTCTACGGCCGGCACAGTGGCACCACGCCACACGTTACCGCAACGTGGGCACAAGACCATGGCGACAACCACGCCCAAACGTGCAGCACAAGATGGCGTAGCTTGTAAGCCAAGTTAGCTAGGCTCCTCCCTCAAGTTCACGATCCTTCGCTCGGGAGAACCTTCTTCTTTGTACATGCCCTAGCCTCGAACTCTATATAAGGGCTGCCAGGGCATCCTTCCCGACATCTCACATCCTCTCATTCATTCTTCACACCACTAGGCTCCTGAAGCTTCCCTTTAGGCAGTTCATCCCTTAGCTCTAGCTCTTCTATCTCTTCTACCATTCTTGCACCCCCCATTGTAAGAACTTCAGAGCATTTAAGGGAGGAACACGCACTCGATAATCTCTGAGACTGGACGTAGGGCTCTGGCCTGAACCAGTATAAATTCTTGTGTCTTTTGGATGCTACCATCGTCTTCTTAGAGCAACGCGGCAATCGTATAAATTTACTAGTCCGGTTTACAAAACACCAATACTTTGTGTTGCATATTGTTGACACCGTTTTTAGTACGTGTCAATATAATCAGGAAAGGCTGATTAGCAAGGGAGAGATTGCTGTGTGAATTGATGGCCAAGAAGAATAAGTTTGTTTTAAGCGGTGGCAGTGTATGAATTTGATTAGGAATGTTGCCGATGAAGTCAAAGGTGTTATTGCCGATGCCAATGGAAGAAGGTTTGGAGACTGTTGCCGATAAGGAAATGTACCGATGAAGGAAGGTGTGAAGGCTGCAGCCGATGAAACAGGGAATGTGCCGATGGAAGGAGATCGAAGGTTGCTGCCGATGGAAAAGGGGCTGTGCTGGTGAAAAGGAAGCCGATGAGGATACCATCGTGATTAAGGCGGATTATGGAATAAAATAGGAGTTGATTTCCTTGTTTACGATTAGTAGAGTCTGAGTCGTGTAAAAGTCATGTTCTTTTTCTTAGACTTGAGTTTAGTGTCCTAGTCGTATTCGATTATGTTTCTATAGATCAGGGTATAAATATAGAGTGAAGGGCAATGTAATAGAAATCAATCAATACATCAAAAAACAGCTTTTTACTCTTATTTACATCTACTTTTCGGCGACTTCGTCAATTTGCATATTTTTCCTTTTTACGAGTTCTCATCGATTCAGCGAGTTGCATTGCTCTAAGTGCAATCTTTGTCGATCCTCGAGTTCCGCGTGAGTACCTCTTGGCCGTGACTTCCGGGCGTATCGCTGTTGTCAGGACCAAAGTGCTCGTATCTTCATCCTTGTCGATTAATAGGTCAAATCGACTGGCACGCTTTGGATATCGATTTCGGGTATTAGCCCTTTGTGTTTGCAGATTCACTTTTGCATCAACACATCTTTTGGCACGCCCGGTGGGACAGATCTAATCAAGATGCCTAATCATAAGATCGATGCTGGGAATATCATCGCAGTAACAGAAGAAGATCTTAAGGACGATCAGAAGCAGGCTATGGAGAGGGCTATTGAAGAATATAGACAGCTTTGCTTAAAGTCATTCAGCATGAACAAAAGTGGACAAGTCATCCAGAAGCAGGACTTGCCGTTGCCTCGGCAGGTTACCTTTGATCCTAATCCTGGTAAACTTCAAGAGATGGTTAATTCTGCAGTGAATCATGCTTTAATTAATCACTCCAATGTGCTGTCCAATACTGTTCATAATGCTGTGATTTGAACTTTTAAAGAAGGGCAAGCGTCACATCATTACGTCGGACCTGCTTATCATCAACCAGAAGCAGCATTTGCTGTTGCTCCATCGGCTCCTCCAGCCGTTGCGGGTATAGAGATTTCTTCTCCTCCAGTATCAGCAGGATTATCTAATGCACAGTCTACTCCGATTCGTCCAGATTCAGCATTATCAGGACGAGTTCAGCTTGGTACAGATCTATCAGCATCAGCTTTATCAGGTCCTGTACTACAGAGTAATCAAACTCCTGCTAATTGGTGGGGATATGGTATGCCTCCGGAGCCATCTACTGTCAATCACGGATTATCTCAAGTGTTTGATGCAGCAGGAAAAACTCCTATACCATCGGCTGGTTTGCCGATAGCCCAAGCGCCTCAATATATTACAACTACTGCACAACCAAGTCTGGGAGGTTTTCAGGCGTCTCTGGGTCAAACATCTGGTTCAAGTCCATCGACAAGTTTGTTACCGATGCAGCAGAAGGCTCCTATAGTCAGTCAACCTGGAGTACAGGTTATGCCTCAAGTTGGATATAATTATCCAGCAATGCCAACAAGCTACCAGCCATCGGCAAATTCTGTGCCGATGAATACTAATAATTGGTCAGGGCAGTTTCCTACTCAACATACAGTTCAGCCAAATCAGCAAGTCACAGGAGTTCATCAAGGTCACATGCATGCTGGTTTTCAGAATCAAGCATCGGCAGCTCAGCCGATGAATCCTTTTCAGCAGATTAATGGACCACAGTTAGTAGCAAATATGCCAATTGCTGGAGATCGTGGGCAACAAAGGCATGCAGAAGGATATCAACAGATACCTCCAGCAGAGATTCAACCATATCGTCAGCAAGATGTCGATGTTTTTTGGGCCGATAAGATAGCAGAAATTATGAGAGATCAATTTGGGATCAAGCCCAAGGTTAATACTTATTCTTATCGGACTCCGTATCCTCCAGCATATGATTTAATTCCTCTCCCGAATCGTTACAAAGTGCCAGATTTCACTAAATTCTCTGGGCAAGACGATACATCAACCATGGAGCATGTTAATCGTTTTATTATTCAATGTGGAGAGGCAGCTTGTAGAGATGAATTGAGAGTTCGTCTTTTCTCGTCATCTCTATCTGGATCAGCATTTACGTGGTTTATTTCACTACCTCCAAATTCTATTATCACTTGGGCTGATCTGGAAAAGCAATTTCATAAGTACTTCTTTGCTGGAATTCATGAGAAGAAGCTTACCGATTTGGTAAAGATGAAACAGCGCAATGATGAATCGGTAGAAGGCTTCGTGCAAAGGCTACGAGATGTAAAGAATAAATGTTACAGTCTGGTATTGGATGATCGGCAGCTTGCCGATTTAGCCTTTCAGGGATTATTGCCACACCTAAAGGACAGATATGCTTCTCAGGAGTTCGAAAGCCTAAGTCATTTAGTACAAAGGATTTCTGATCAAGATACTAGGGTTTTTGAACCTAAGAGAAATTGGAACAAGAAAGTTTCATTTGTTGAAGAAGCGGAAGATTCTGATTCAGATAATGAACCAGTTATCGGTTTGGTAGAGTGGGTTAAGAATAAGAAACCGATATCTTGTCCCTTTGGTCACAAAGAGCCAGAAAAGTTTACTTTTGATGTCACCAAAGCCGATAAAATATTCGATCTTTTGCTTCAGGAGGGCCAGATTAAATTATCACCCAATCACGTGATCCCATCAGCAGAAAAGTTGAAGCATATGCTGTATTGCAAGTGGCACAATGCAACTTCACATAGTACCAATGATTGTAAGGTGTTTAGACAGCAATTACAGTCAGCTATTGAGTCTGGCAGGATAAAATTTGGCAATTCCAAGATTCAAAAGCCAATGAAAATTGATCAACATCCTTTTCTAGCAAATATGTTGGACGCTGAAGGAAAAATTAAGGTGTTGACATCGGAAGCTGCTGAAAAGAATGCATCAGTAGATCCCCAACATCGGATAACTACCGATGATGCAAAAGGCAAGGGGCTATTGACAGAGAGTGGCGGTTCTGGGAGGCCTCCTCGATCTGGCATCGTGATTACCCATCAAAGACAACACGAAGGATGGCGTCAGCGAAGGGACTGGTATAGACGACAACAAGAGGAAAGGCGTCAAGAAGAGTGGAATTGGCATAAAGATCATTGGAATTGTCCATTTTTTATTCATTGTTGGGAAGAAGGTATTAAGTTACCTACTGTTGAAAATTGTCCAGAGTGCAATGGCTATTATGGAGTTAATTATCCTGCAAGAAGGTTTCAATCTGGTAATCAAGGTTTGCTCATTAATGAGCCGATCAGAAGGAGAGCATCAGTACATGATCGGCTGGGGGGCAGGCTTAGTGTGCATGAAAGGCTTGGTAAACGCGTTGCATATTTTCCAAGGAATCAAGAGGAACTCGAAGAGATGGCAAATGCAAGAGTCCCTGATGAAGAAATATTCTACAGGGACCCTAATATACGTCGTGTGGAGACAACTAGAACTTATCAGCCAGTTTGGAAAACTAAGCTTCCTCAATGGTGTCCAGAAGGTTTGACAAAGACACAGAAGAGAAAAATGCAGCGGGATCGTCAAAAAGATTTATATCAAGAAGAAAGTCCCTCCAATGAGAAATCTGGTAACCAGCAGTGGCAGAGAAGGCACAAGGATAAAGGTCCATCGGCAGACGTCAATATGGTGTTTATGTTGCCGATGGAATTTTTGGCTTTGTCTGACAGTGAAGAAGAGGTTGTTTCCTCTGATCAGATAGCTCAATTAATGTTAGATCCAATGATGGTTATTTTTGAGAAGCCTGCTGATGATGAGAGACAACACCTCAAGGCTTTGTTTGTAAAAGGCAGAGTTGGTGGGCAGCCTGTATCTAAGATACTTATTGATGGAGGAGCTGCGATTAATATTATGCCTTATGTGATATATCGGAAGCTTGGTAAAGGAGATCAAGACTTAACTAAAACTGATATGATGCTAAAGGATTTTGAAGGCAATGTGTCACCAGCTAAAGGAGCAGTATGTGTTGAGTTGACCATCGGTAGTAAAACTTTGCCGACAACTTTCTTTGTTATTAATGGCAAGGGTGCATATAATTTACTTCTGGGAAGGGATTGGATTCATGCTAATTGTTGTGTTCCTTCTACAATGCATCAATGTTTGGTACAATGGATCGGAGATAAGATTGAAGTTGTTCCTGGTGATTCTTCCTATATCATTGCATCGGCAGAATCAGATACTTATGAACGAACCAGGTGTATATCGGGAGAAGCTTGGGAGAAAGAGTTCCTCAAGGTTGCTGATTATGAAATTCTACCGATCCAAGCAGTCGGTTCTGAAGAAGAGTTTTAATGGATAGATTTGCCGATGATGGAAAATTAGGGCAAGGATTTACATCGGCAGATGATTTAATAGAAGTAGATATTGGAGAAGGCGATAGGCCAAGGCCCACTTTTATTAGCTCTAAATTAGATTCCAAGTGTAAACAGCAATTAGTTGATTTGTTAAAGGAATATAAAGATTGTTTTGCTTGGGATTATACTGAAATGCCTGGATTAGACCGATCTATAGTTGAACATCGGTTGCCGATTAAATCTGGATTTCGGCCACATCAGCAGCCGGCTCGCCGATGCAATCCTAATATACTCCCTGATATTAAGGCCGAAATAACCAAGTTAATTGAGGCAAAGTTTATTCGGCAGTGTCGGTATGCAGAGTGGATTTCTAATGTGGTTCCTGTATATAAGAAAAATGGAAAACTCCGTGTTTGTATTGATTTCAGGAATCTTAATAAGGCCACACCGATGGATGGTTATCCGATGCCGATTGCCGATTTGTTGATTGATGCTGCAGCAGGGCATCAGATTATTAGTTTCATGGATGGAAATGCGGGTTATAACCAAATATTCATGGCTGAAGAAGATATTTCCAAAACTGCTTTTAGATGTCCAGGTCATGTGGGATTATTTGAATGGATAGTTATGACATTTGGTTTGAAAAATGCCGGTGCTACTTATCAGAGAGCTATGAACTTTATTTTCCATGAATATATCGGCACATTGGTGGAAATCTACATTGATGATATAGTGATTAAGTCTGGAGACATCACGAAGCATCTAACCGATCTGCGAAAGATATTGGAGTGCACAAGAAAACATGGATTAAAGATGAATCCCAATAAATGTGCATTTGGTGTATCGGCAGGACAATTCTTGGGTTTTATGGTGCATCAGAGGGGCATTGAAATTAGTAGAAAATCTATTGAGGCAATCAACAAGGTTGTTGCTCCTGCCGATAAGACTGAATTGCAATCTTTGATCGGTAAGATTAATTTCATCAGAAGGTTTATATCTAATCTGTCAGGTAAGATCAAGGCTTTCAGTCCGTTATTAAAATTGAAAGCCGATCAGGAGTTTAAATGGGGGTATGAACAGCAGTTGGCTTTAGATCAGATTAAGAGTTATTTAACAAATCCTCCAGTGTTAGTTCCACCCCAGCATGGAAAACCTTTCAGATTATATTTATCAACTGAAGATACTGTTATCGGTTCAGCTCTTATTCAAGAATTTGAAGGAAAAGAGCGTGTTATCTATTATTTGAGCAGACGATTAATAGATGCTGAAACCAGGTATTCGGCTATTGAGAAATTATGTTTATGTTTATATTTCTCCTGTAGTAAGTTAAGGCATTATTTACTATCGGCTGAATGTACTGTCGTATGCAAAGATGATGTGGTCAAATATATGCTATCTATGCCGATATTAAATGGTAGGATTGGTAAATGGATTTTAGCGTTATCAGAATTTGACTTACGTTATGAATCGGCTAAGGCAGTTAAAGGACAAGTTATGGCCGATTTTGTTACTCAACATTGCAATACAGTAGATTCTTT
Source organism: Saccharum hybrid cultivar R570 (assembly GCA_038087645.1). Lineage (NCBI taxonomy): Eukaryota > Viridiplantae > Streptophyta > Magnoliopsida > Poales > Poaceae > Saccharum > Saccharum hybrid cultivar. Next base: position 4,281,665 of record JAQSUU010000354.1, on the reverse strand, counting down.
GGAAGTTGCTCCATGGACATTGTTCTTTGATGGGTCCACTTATAGTGAAGGGGCAGGCATCGGCATCGTGTTGATTTCTCCTCAAGGGAAGAAGTATGAATTCTCATTACCGATCGTTGCCACATCAACAAACAATCAAGCTGAATACCAAGCATTGATAAAAGGATTGGAGTTGCTTAAAGAAATACAGGCTGATGCTGTTGAAGTCTTTGGTGATTCTATGCTAGTTATAAATCAGTTGATTGGGATTCATGAATGTCGAAGTGAAATCCTGATTTCATATCATGAGAAATGTTTGGAATTGTTAAAAGGGTTTAGGAGTTTTCATCTGGAGCATATTTCCCGGATGCATAATGAAGAGGCTAACCGATTGGCTCAGCATGCTTCAGGATATCAACCTGTTCAAGAAGCATTGACATTGGTGGCTGATGCCGATGACTGGAGAAAGGAAATCATTGATTATTTAAAGAATCCATCTAAAAAGGTTGAGAGACGTGTAAGATTCCAAGCGACAAAGTATGTACTCCTCGATGATGAATTATATTATCGTACCATAGATGGAGTTTTACTCAGGTGTGTTAGCATAGAGGAATCAAAAAGCCTGATGAGTGAAATTCATGAAGAAGTATGTGGGGCTCATCAGTCAGCATTCAAGATGAAGTGGATGATCAGAAGAAATGGATATTATTGGCCAGCTATTCTTGAGGATTGTTTTAAATATTTCAAAGGATGTCAGGAATGTCAAAAGTTTGGTAATATTCAAAGAGCACCCGCATCGGCTATGAATCCTATAATTAAACCATGGCCGTTTAGGGGTTGGGCTATTGATCTCATCGGTCAAATTTATCCACCATCGAGTAAAGGGTATAAATTTATTCTGGTTGCTACCGATTATTTCACAAAGTGGGTTGAAGCAATTCCTTTGAAAAAGGTGACATCGGCTAACATGGTTGATTTTGTGAAGGAGCATATTGTTTACCGATTTGGCATCCCTCAAACTATCACTACCGATCAGGGCACTATGTTTACATCAGGTGAATTTGATGAGTTTGCTTTGAGTATGGGAATTAAAGTTTTGAATTCTTCACCATATTATGCCCAAGCAAATGGCCAAGCTGAAGCATCTAATAAGGGGATTATCAAACTTATTAAGCGCAAAATCAAAGAATATCCTAAAAAGTGGCATGCCATATTAAATGAAGCTTTGTGGTCATATCGGATGGCATGTCATGGTGCAACCAAGGTGTCGCCTTATCAATTGGTGTATGGGCACGATGCAGTATTACCTTGGGAGATTAAGATTGGATCTAGGCGGATGCGTTTTCAGGATCAACTGACAGCCGATGATTATGATATCCTTATGAAAGATGAGTTGGAGGACGTAGCAGGTCATCGGTTAAAAGCTTTGGTTAACATCGAGGAAAACAAGAAGAGAGTAGCTAGGTGGTATGATAAGAAAGTGAAGGTAAAGGAATTTGCCGATGGTGAATTAGTCTGGAAGTTGATTTTACCGATTGGGACTAAAAATTCTAAGTTTGGCAAATGGTCCCCTAATTGGGAAGGTCCATATCGGATAAGTCAGTCTGTTCCTGGTAATGCGTATATTCTTGAAACTCTCGAAGGAGTGGTGTTTCCCAGAGCGTTAAATGGAAAATATTTAAAGAAATATTACCCTAGTATTTGGATAGATGCATAAAAAGTATAGTTGCCGATAACAATCCTATCGGCTGGAGTTAAAACAAAGTATCAATTATGCCGAATTTAACAAAGCCTGGATGGCTGATATCGCACGCAGACGAATTTCATCGGCTTCTTTTAGTTCCTTGGCATCTTCATCGGCATTTCCTTTCACAGGTTTGATTTTCTTTTTCAATGCCAAGGCCTTGCGAGCTTGAGCATCCCGTTCCTGTTGAAGGGTTTTAATGGCGTCGGGAAGCTGGTCTTCTTGTTTGGCCTGGGTCAGAGCTGTCTCAACTTGTTCCAGTTCAGCTAGCAGGGCTGCTTTCTTTGCCGATAGATCTGAGATCTTCTGTCTAATATCGGCACTGGAGGCTTGCAAATTATTGATGTTCCTGTGCTTCTCGTCGGCAGTCTACTTCAGCTGTAGCATCTCTTCTTTAAGTTGAGATTGGGCTGCTCTGTCAGCAATACGATGAACGGCCCTTTGGTATTGAAGCTGTCTGCTTTCCAGATGGACTGCTGGAAAGATGATTTCTTCAACATTGGAGGGGACTTGGCCGCGGATTGCCTTGAAGATAGACTTCGCAGGATCCGAGTCGATTACCAATTGGGCAGTTTCTTGCTGAAGCAGGTTTAGGAGGGTTTCCAGCTTGCCATATGTGTCTGATGATATTGTTCCCAACGCCAGGGAGGAGCTCGCTTCTTCTCCATCGTCATCAGAAATATCGATAGCAAAAGAAAATAAGCTATCGGGAGAATCTTGTTCCTATGGGATAAAGAGAATTAAAAATCTTGTTTATAATATTCTGAAGATATAATAAATCAGGTGATTGACTGGTTTACCTGCTTCAAGGCTATTTCTTGAGCTTGACTTGAAGGAGCGGCTTGTAAAGGATCCTGTGAAGGATCGGCAGAAGATGCCGATGGAATGTCTTCAATGACCACATCGGTAGTCGGCCCTTGAGGCACAATTGTCGATGATGTATCTTGGGCAGGAGCAGTTTGTTCAGAAGGCTGATCGACGGGTGTTGGAGCAGACGCAGGGGCCGGTGTAGGTTTTTGTCGTTTCTGTTGAGCCTCAGCATCGGTCAAAGCTTTACGTTTTTGTTGTGCTTCGACAACAACTGGCTGGGGGGCATCAACATCTATTGGTTGAGGAGCTTGTATGATCGGTGTGCTTACCGATGTATTCATTTGTTGCTGCAGAAACAGGTATAAGATTGGATGTTTAATGGGAAAAGTAAAAAAAAATAATAATGAAAGAATACCTCTGAGGAAGGAGTAGAAGTTGTGGTGCTCGGTAAAGTTGCCGATGATGATCCAGCTGCAGCTTGTACACCCTGATAGTTGTATGTTAATATAAAGTGTATCGGCAAAGAAAATAGTAAACAAGATTATTACCTTAAAAGCCTTGATCAGGCTTGAAGCAGCAGCCTTTGGAGAAGCCCTAGATGTTCCCAATCTTGGTCTAGAAGTGCCAATTTTGGTACGAGCTCTTTGGAAAGTCAAGGCTTCCAGGGTGGGGGCATTGTAAGCGATTGCTGAAATCGGAGAGGCTGGATGGAGGTTGAAGGGTTTTCCGCTTTTGCTTATCGGTGGAACTGGATCGTCAGCCTGTTTCAAAGGAGGTTAGTTACCGATACACATAATAAAAGAAAAGGGAAGGGACAAAAGTTGAAAGGAACTTACTGCATTATCAGGAATAGCATAATCGGGGTCAATCTGGTGCCGATATGTGTGAACAGATGTTGAAAATAGCTGTTCTTTCCATTCCTGCCACCATTGCTTATATGATTCTGTTATGAAAGAGGCTGGTGACCAGGCGGAGAGATCGACATTGGAAATATCGGCATCAGGAGCAAGTCTTACTATCCTGCTCCATTCAGTTCCAGAGGTGATGATTTCCCTGGGTTTAATCACATCGGCATAACATAGTTTGATGGGCAGTTGCCCAAAGGCCAGCTGGCGAGATACTGCCGATGGATTGTAAAATTCATAAGTAATGTGGGAGGCTTTCCCGCTACCAAATGTGTTGACTGGGATTGCTCTGGGAGTGATGATGGCCATCATGAGATCATTGTCTTGGTTCAGATCACTATCGGCAAAGTTGAAGAGGAGGGGGAACTTATTATCTTCGTCAATATAAGGCACCCAAGCCCTGAGGTCACGAGGGAGGCCATGGTAGAGAGTGTGGAAAAATCTGCCGATTTGATCCTCATTGGCTTCTGTTCCGGGAAGGACGATGATTGCTTCACTAAAGTTGATAGGAGGGCGTGTTGCCGATTCATCATCCCTAAGGACGTATTCTTCGGGAATCTCTCATGGGAATTCCTGAGCAAAGAGATCCCACTGTAAATGCTTGTGCATGTGAGCGTTTAACCACATATTAACAAACCACCACGGGCCTCCCAGGTTGCCGATGGGTTCGCCAAGTATAAGTTTTTGGGATACTTGGTGGAGGAGATGGTAGGTTGAGCTCAGGAGATATCGGCCAAGTGGGAATCTGACACCGTTGGCCAAGAGTTCTGCTGCTGGGAGGAAAGCATTAGTTGGTCCTACCGATCGACCGCAGAAAATAAACTTTTCTAGCCACATGTTCAGGAATGTGGCATGCTCCCTTTGATTGACAGTGCAGTTTTCTGATACTCCTGGATATATCCTGTCCAGCCGCCGATGTTGCGTGTGGTTATTCTGTACTCAGCTTTTCTGCCAAAAATATGGCTTTCATCGACAGTTGAAATGTCTAGGCCTGTGAGCATGTACACATCGGCAAGGGTGGGGGCACATGGACCATGACCAAACATGAAGGTGTTGGTGGTGTCAGACCAAAATTGAGCAGCAGCTATCATCATAGATTCATTTTTCTGCATATCGGCAATGGACAGCCTGATACATTGGTCTATTTTTCGCTCTGCCCAGAATACTTGCATTGACCTGTTGACCCTCAGAAACCAATTTTTCCATCCTTTGGTGGGTTTAGGCCAAGAACGGAATGTATCTTTCCACAAATTCAAGGAAAAATTCTGAGATTTGAAGGGAATACGATTGGCTTCTGCATTGATCAAATCAGTTGGATCTGGGTCACCCATCGGACCTAAGCAGTAAAGGGGAGGTTGATGGGTTGGAATCACCAATGTGTTGCGAAGTTCCTAGGTTTGGAGGACCGAGAAAATGAAAGAGAAAGAAAAATGTCAACTGTAAGAATTCACAGGAGACCGAAAGGATTAAAGTAAAAGTAATGAGAAGAAGAACAAACCGCAGGGACGTCGAAGTTAACAGCCATTGCTTCAGGAGGATGAGGGCACGAGCTGGGAACTTGAAGATGACGATTCAGATGAGTTGAAGACGCGCGGTTGTTGGTTAGGGTTGCCGCCGGGGTGAGAATGCCAAAAGGTGGAGTTTGAAGGTAGAAGATGAACAGCCCGGAGGAATCTATTTATAGGTTATCTGGAGTAGGGGTATTCTTGACTTATCTCTATGCCGTATGCGGATGAATCGAGGTGGTTCAGTTGGATATGGTAACTGTGCGCACGACAATCAAGGAATGGTACAGAAGATTTGACAGCAAGTAATCATAGCTTGAAGGATATCTTGATATAAGATTTTTCAGTTCTAAAAATGATGCGTTGCGGTGAGATATTGTTGAAGATTTGTTATTTTGGTATATCAACCATTGTTAAGGCAAAGAAGGTTGGAAAAAATGCGATATATATTGAGATACATGGATTGGATCTAGATTTGATTGAGTTTGGTAACAAATCATGTTATGCTTGGAGAATGGGTTAAAGAAACAGATAATAGCAAGCATCAGTTGGAGTAAATTTCGGAGCATCAGTATCTTATACTCCGAAATTGGGGGGCATGTGTTGACACCGTTTTTAGTACGTGTCAATATAATCAGGAAAGGCTGATTAGCAAGGGAGAGATTGCTGTGTGAATTGATGGCCAAGAAGAATAAGTTTGTTTTAAGCGGTGGCAGTGTATGAATTTGATTAGGAATGTTGCCGATGAAGTCAAAGGTGTTATTGCCGATGCCGATGGAAGAAGGTTTGGAGACTGTTGCCGATAAGGAAATGTACCGATGAAGGAAGGTGTGAAGGCTGCAGCCGATGAAACAGGGAATGTGCCGATGGAAGGAGATCGAAGGTTGCTGCCGATGGAAAAGGGGCTGTGCTGGTGAAAAGAAAGCCGATGAGGATACCATCGTGATTAAGGCGGATTATGGAATAAAATAGGAGTTGATTTCCTTGTTTACGATTAGTAGAGTCTGAGTCGTGTAAAAGTCATGTTCTTTTTCTTAGACTTGAGTTTAGTGTCCTAGTCGTATTCGATTATGTTTCTATAGATCAGGGTATAAATATAGAGTGAAGGGCAATGTAATAGAAATCAATCAATACATCAAAAAACAGCTTTTTACTCTTATTTACATCTACTTTTCGGCGACTTCGTCAATTTGCATATTTTTCCTTTTTACGAGTTCTCATCGATTCGGCGAGTTGCATTGCTCTAAGTGCAATCTTTGTCGATCCTCGAGTTCCGCGTGAGTACCTCTTGGCCGTGACTTCCGGGCGTATCGCTGTTGTCAGGACCAAAGTGCTCGTATCTTCATCCTTGTCGATTAACAGGTCAAATCGACTGGCACGCTTTGGATATCGATTTCGGGTATTAGCCCTTTGTGTTTGCAGATTCACTTTTGCATCAACACATATTAATTTTTTATCTAAAGAAACTACTATAAAAACTATGTATTGGAGAGGACGGTTTCTTGTAGTGAGATCTTCGAGGTATAGAAACTATGAGTAGTTTCTGCATTAGGAGTGCCCTAAGGGTTTGATGATAGTAGTTTATATTTCTATATATCTTCAAGCCTTTTTCACACATTTTTAATGGGTTGTGTTAGAAGATGGGCTTGATGTTTTGTTGTGTTATTAGGTTCTTCCTTCCTCCACTTGTCTTCCTCCCACCTTACTCCCTCCATCCCAGAAAGAATATAATTCTAGCAAAGTGTCATGTTTCGGTATCTTATTAATTTTGATCAATTACATAGATTAAAAAAGTATCAGTATTTATGATATCAAATAAATATCGTTAGATTAATTATGAAATGTACTTTTATAATAAATTGATTTGAAGTTATAAATGTGAATGTCATTCACTAAAGACTTGGTCAAACGTGAAACATTTTTATTGACACGCAATCCATAGTTGCATTCCTTTTGGAATAGAGGGAGTATATACAACATCTCCTCGCTGCCAAGAGAGGAGCATGTTTAATGTGGGTATGCCCACATAGCCACATACTACCGCTACTCATCAAGAAAAAACAAGGAAGGAAAGTGCAGCAAATAAAATTCACACAACCTATTCTTTGGATGCCCAAAACATTCGTAGTTTTTATTAGGCAGATGGAGAACATATATACAACTAGTGGCAAAGCTAGTAGCTAGATTTAATTTAGTGGGGCAAATGAAAATAGGGGAGTCATTTACCCTTTAATTATATAGTAAATTAGCTAGATCATAAGGGTTGTATTTGAATATATGAAAGTTGAGAGGTGTCCGCCCCGCCCCCTTCAGCTCCCTGTCTTTGCCACTATAGCCAATGATGTTATTAAATTGGGGTCCTAGGGTGTTTTTGATGGTACAATAGGATTCTTTAAGGCTTAAGAGATGAGACTCTCTGAGGAAAGGAAGACCAGGAACTATGGCAGCTTGAGAACGGGGCAACGAGGCGGTGTGATCCGTTAGGCGCATGTGAAGGTACATAGTTAGATGGGAAGGGTTGTTGATAGTGGGTAGGCGAGGGCAACCAAGTGTCATGTCCAATAACGAGTGAGAGGTTGCCCAGATGTTAAAGACTCAATTTGGTCATCTGGGTGGTCGAAATTGGATATGTCGATCCATAAGCATCGACTAAAACTTTTTCCTATGTAAACGCCTGATGAATAAATAAATAGTAACTCTCGTTGTAAAATTGAAACTTGGATAACGGAAAAGAAGATGTCCTATTCAATCATAGGAGTATTATAACAGTATTTTTCTCTCATAAAAAATCATCATCAACATTAGCATCAGCCTTTTTTCTAGCCAGCCGAAAAGGGCCAATATTAGCTAGTACTCGTACATTGTTCTAGAAGCAGAAGAAAGGGCATTGTCGTTGAAGTTGAAGGCATGTATACAGAGCACATCTGCGTGTCTAGCGGATAGTGTAGTTGTAGCAACATCGTCGTCGGCAAGCGATGGGACAGGATATTGTTGATGCAAAAGTAGATCTGCAAACACAAAGGGCTAATACCCGAAATCGATATCCAAAGCGTGCCAGTCGATTTGACCTGTTAATCGACAAGGATGAAGATACGAGCACTTTGGTCCTGACAACAGCGATACGCCCGGAAGTCACGACCAAGAGGTACTCACGCGGAACTCGAGGATCGTCGAAGATTGCACTGGAGCAATGCAACTCGCCGAATCGATGAGAACTCGTAAAAAGGAAAAAGTATGCAAGTTGACGAAGTCGCCGAAAAGTAAATAAATGTGAATAAGAGTAAAAGCTGGTTTTTGATATTGATTGATTGGTTATTACATTGCCCTTCACTCTATATTTATATCCTGATCTACAGAAACGTAACCAAATACGACTAGGACACTAAATCCAAATATAAGAAAACACATGACTCTGATACAACTCAGACTCTAATAAACATAAAAAAGGAAATTAACTCCTATCTTGCTCCCTAGTCCGCCTCAACCACGATGGTATTCTCATCAACCTCCTTTCCATCGGCACACTCTCCGTTCCATCGGCAGCAGCCTTCAAGTCTTTTTTATTGGCACACTCCCTGTTTCATCGGCATCATCCTTTAAGTCTTCTTTCATCGGCATCGGCGATAATACCCTTAACCTTATTGGCAACACTTCAATTTGAATCAACTTCTCCACACATCGCCACCACTCATAAGCAGCCTTCTTTACAAGCTCATTTTCATCGGCTATCAACCTACACAGTAACTTTTCCTCTGCTGATTAGCCCCTTCTGACCATCTTGACACGTGCCAAAAAACGATGTCAACACATGCCCCCCAATTTCGGAGTATAAGATACTGATGCTCCGAAATTTACTCCAGATAATGCTTGCTGTTACCTATTTTTCTCAACCCATTCTCCAAGCATAACATAATCTGTTACCGAATTTAATCAAATCTAGCTCTAATTCATGCATCTCAGTAAATATCGTACAATTTCCAACTGTTCTTACCACAATTATGGTTGAGATACCAAAATAACAACCCATCGGCAAGATCTTATCATAGCAACACCACCATTTTAGAACAGAAAGATCCTATACCAAGATCTCTTCCAAGTCATGATTACTTGCCATCAAATCTTCTGTACAATCCCTTGATTGTCGTGTGAACAGTTACCATATCCATCTGAACCACCTCGATCCACCCGCGCACGGCATAGAGATAAGTCAAGAATACCCCTACTCCAAGCGGCCTATAAATAGATTTCTCCGGATTGCTCGTCTTCTACTTTCAAACTTCGACCTTTGGCATTCTCTCTCCGGCGGCAACCCTAACGAACAACCGCGCGTCCTCAACCCACCAGAGCTCCTTCCATCGTCAACTTCAAGTCCCCAGCTTGTGCCTTCATCCTTCTCAGAGCAATGGCGATCAACTTCAACGTTCATGCGGTTCGTTCTTCTTCTATTACCTTTACCTTGATCCTTTCGGTTCTTTGCGAGTTCTTACAGTCGGTATTTTTCTTCTTTTTCCATTCTTTTGATCTTCCGAACTCAGGAACTACACAACAAATTGGCTATTCCAACCAACCAACCTCCCCTCCACTGCCTAGGTCCAATGGGCGACCCAGATCCAACTGATTTGATCAATACAGAGGCTAACAGAATTCCCTTCAAGGCTCAAATTTTTTCTTTGAATCTATGGAAGGATACATTCCGATCTTGGCCCAAACCCACCAAAGGGTGGAAAGATTGGTACTTGAGGGTTAACAGGTCGATGCAAGTGTACTGGGCAGAGCGGAAGATAGACCAATGTATTAGGCTATCCATTGCCGATATGCAAAAGAATGAATCTATGATGATAGCCGCCGCTCACTTCTGGTCAGACACCACAAATACCTTTATGTTTGGTCATGGTCCATCCACCCCTACTCTTACCGATGTATACATGCTCACCGGCTTAGATATCTCAACTGTCGATGAAGGCTCCATCTATGGCAGAAAAGCTGAATATAGAGTGAACACACGCAACATCGGCGGCTGGAAGGATACATCTAGGAATACCAAAAGACTGGTACTGTCAATCAAAGGGAACACGCCATATTCTTGAATATGTGGCTGGAGAAATTTATCTTCTGTGGCCGATCGGTAGGACCAACCAACACCTTCCTCCCTGCAGCTGAACTCTTGGCCAACGGTGTCAGGTTCCCGCTCGGCCGATACCTTCTGAGCTCCACCTACCACCTCCTCCATCAAGTATCTCAGAAGCTTCTACTTGGTGAACCCATCGGTAATTTGGGAGGCCCATGGTGGTTCATCAATATGTGGCTAAATGCTCATATGCATAAGCGTCTACAGTGGGATTTCTTCGCCCAAGAATTCCCACGAGAGATCGCCGAAGATTATGTTCTTGGAGATGAGGAATCGGCAACACGCCCTCCTCTCAACTTCGGTGAAGCTATAATTGTCCTCCCTGGAACAGAGGCTAATGAAGATCAAATCGACAGATTTTTCTAGAATTTCTACCATGGTCTCCCTCGTGATCTTAGGGCTTGGGTACCCTATATTGATGAAGATAACAAGTTCCCCCTTCTCTTCAACTTTGCTGATAGTGATATGAACCAAGATAATGAGCTTATGATGGCCATCATTACTCCCAGGGCAATCCCGGTGAACACATTTGGTAGTGGGAAGAATTCCAATACTACTTATGAGTTCTACAATCCATCGGCAGTATCTCGTCAACTGGCTTTTGGGCAACTGCCAATCAAGCTATGCTTTGCCGATGTGATCAAGCCCAGAGAAACCATCACCACTAGAACTGAGTGGAGTAGGGTAGTAAGACTCGCCTCCGATGCCGATATTTCAAATATTGATCTCTCCGCCTAGTCACCAGCACCTTTTATTACAGAATCATATAAGCAATGGTGGCAAGAGTGGAAAGAACAGTTATTTTCAACATCCGTCCACACATATCGGCACATGATCGATCCCGACTACGCCATTCCTGACGATGCAGTAAGTTTCTTTTAACTTTCTTTTGCCTTTCTCCCTTTTTATATATATATCGGCAGCTAATCTTTCTCGTAACAGGCCGATGATCCAGTTCCATCAATAAGCAAGAGTGGGAGACCTTTCAACCTCCAACCTATCTCTCTAGTTTCAGTAATCGGCTACAACGCCCCTACCTTAGCCGCTTTAACCTTCCAGAGGACCCGTGCCAAAACTATCACCTCCAGATCAAAACTGGCAACATCCAGGGCCACTCCAATGGCTGCTGCTACAAGCCTAATTAAGGCTTTTAAGGTGATAACCTTGTTTATTTTTGTTCACTGCTGATACAAACTATATTAACATATAACTATCAGGGTGTAAGAGCTGCAGCTGGATCGTTATCGGCAACTCCTCCAACATCAAGCACCACTACCTCTAACCAGCCTTCAGAGGTATTCTTTTATCTTTACATTTTATCTGTTAAATATCCGATCTCACTTTTATTTTGCAGCAACAAATGGGTACATCGGCAAGCATACCAAGCACTCAAGCTCCTCAATCAACAAGTGCCGATGCCCCCTAGCCAATTGTCGCTGAGACCCAAGTAAAGTGTAAAGCTTTAACCGATGCTGAAGCTCAGCAAAAGCGATAGAAATCTACGCTAGCCCCTGCATCCGCTCCAACACCTATTAGTCAGCCAACCGATGCAGTTGAACAAATTGACCCTCCTGCATAAAATATCTCATCGGCTATCATACCCCAAGGGCCAACTACTAATGAGGTCGTAGAAGACATCCCATCGGCAACCTCTGCCGATCCTTCGCATGACCTCCTTTAAGCTGCTCCCTCAAGCCAGGCCTAAGAAATTGCCTTGAAGCAGGTAAACCAATTGACCTATTCGACTTATAATATCCATATCTACCCTTAGGTAGAATCTCTAACTTCCTTTTCTTCACAGAAACAAGATTCTCCTGATAGCTTGTTTTCTTTTACTATCGACGTCTCTGATGATGATGGAGAAGAGGCGAGTTCTTCCCTAGCATTAGGAACAATATCGGCAGAAATCTATGGCAAGCTAGAAGCCCTTCTGAATCTGTTATAACAAGATACTGCTCAATTGATAAACGATTCAGATCCTGCAAAGACTATCTTCAAGACAATCCGTGGTCAAGTTCTTACCGATGTTGAAGAAACTATCTTCCCAGCAGTCCATCTAGAGAGCCGACAACTTCAATATCAACGGGCTGCTCACCGAATCGCCGACAGAGCAGCTCAAACCCAGCTCAAGGAAGAGATGCTGCAACTAAAACAAACTGTCGATGAGAAGCACAAAAGCATCAGCAACTTGCAAACCTCCGGTGCCGATCTCAAGCAGAAAATTCTGGATCTATCGGCAAAGAAGGCAGCTCTTCTAGCTGAACTGGAAGAAGTTGAAGCAGCCCTAACCCACGCCAAGCAAGAAGAAGACTAGCTTCCTAACGTCATCAAAACCCTTCAGCAGGAAAGGGACATCCAAGCTCGCAAGGCCTTGGCCTTAAAAAAGAAACTCAAGCCTGTGGAGGGAACTGCCGATGAAGACGCTAAAGAACTAAAGGAAGCCGATGAAATTCATCTACATGCAATATCGGCTATCCAATCTTTGTTAAACCTGTAATCCTCATCTAGTGCATCGGCAATAAGATATTAATACTTTGTTTTAACTCTAGCCGATAGGATTGTTATCGGCAATTACACTCTTATGCATCTATCCAGATACTAGGGTAATATTTCTTTAAGTATTTTCCATTTAAGGCTCTGGGAAACACAACCCCTTCGAGGGTTTCAAGAATCTACGCATTACCAGGGACAGATTGATTTATCCGATATGGACCTTCCCAATTAGGTGACCATTTGCCAAACTTAGAACTTTTAGTCTCAATCGGTAAAATCAACTTCCAAACCAAATCTCCATCGACAAACTCCTTTACCTTCACCTTCTTGTCATACCATCTGGCTACCCTTTTCTTATTCTCTTCGATGCTAGCTAAAGCTTTTAACCGATGATCTGCTACATCTTCCAACTCATCTTTCATAAGGGTATCATAGTCATCGGCTGTCAATTGATCTTGAGAACGTATTCACCTAGAGCCAGTTTTAACCTCCCAAGGTAATACTGCGTCGTGTCCATATACCAACTGATAAGGTGTTACCTTGGTTGCACCATGACACGCCATCCGATATGACCATAAGGCTTCATTTAATACTGTATGCCACCTCTTAGGATATTCTTTAATTTTGCGCTTAATGAGCTTGATAATTCCTTTGTTAGAAGCCTCAGCCTGACCATTAGCCTGGGCATAATATGGTGAATAATTCAAAACTTTAATCCCTATACCTATAGCAAACTCATCAAATTCGCCCGATGTAAACATGGTACCCTGATCGGTAGTGATGGTTTGAGGAATACCAAATCGGTAAACAATATGCTCTTTCACAAAATCAATCATATTAGCTGATGTCACCTTTTTTAAAGGAATTGCTTCAACCCACTTTGTGAAATAATCGGTAGCAACCAGAATAAATTTATGCCCCTTACTCGATAGTGGATAAATCTGACCGATGAGATCAATAGCCCAACCCCGGAACGGCCAAGGCTTAATTATGGGGTTCATAGCCGATGCGGGTGCCCTTTGAATATTACCAAATTTTTGACATTCCTAACATCCTTTAAAATATTTAAAACAATCTTCGAGAATAGTCGGCCAATAATATCCATTCCTTCTGATCATCCATTTCATCTTGAAAGCTGACTGATGAGCCACACATACTCCTTCATGAATCTCACCCATCAGGCCTTTTGATTCATCGATGCCAACACACCTGAGTAAAACTCCATCTATGGTACGGTAATATAATTCATCATCAAGGAGCACATACTTGGTAGCTTGGAACCTTATACGTCTTTCAACCTTTTTAGATTGATTCTTTAAATAATCAATAATTTCTTTTCTCCAGTCATCGGTATCAACTGCCGATGTTAACACTTCTTGAATAGGCTGATACCCTGAAGCATGCTGAGCCAATCGATTAGCCTCTTCATTATGTAGTCGAGAAACATGTTCTAGATGAAAATTCCTAAACCCTTTCAACAACTGCAAACACTTCTCATAATATAAAATTAAAACTTCACTTCGGCATTCATAAATCCCAGCCAACTAATTTATAACTAGCATAGAATCACCAAAGACTTCAACAGCATCGGCACATACTTTCTTAAGCAATTCTAACCCTTCTATCAGGGCTTGGTACTCAGCCTGATTGTTTGTCGATGTAGCAACAATCGGTAATGAGAATTCATACTTCTTCCCTTGAGGGGAAATTAACACAATACCGATGCCTGCTCCTTCACCACATGTGGATCCATTAAAGAAAAGTGTCCAAGGAGCAATCTCTAGAGAATCCACTGTGTTGCAATGTTGAGTAACAAAATCAGCCATAACCTGTCCTTTAACTGCCTTAGCCGATTCATAACATAGGTCAAATTTTGATAACTCTAAAATCCATTTGTCAATTCTACCACTTAATATCGGCATCGACAGCATATATTTGACTACGTCATCTTTGCATATGACAGTACACTCAGCCGATAGTAAATAATGCCTCAACTTAACACAAGAAAAGTATAGACACAGACATAATTTCTCGATAGCCGAATACCTGGTTTCAGCATCTACTAACTATCTACTCAAATAATAAATAACACGTTCTTTCCCTTCAAATTCTTGAATAAGAGCTGAACCGATAACAGTATCATCAGTTGACAAATATAATCTGAAAGGTTTTCCGTGTTGAGGTGGAACTAGCACTAGAGGATTTGTTAAGTAATTCTTAATTTCATCTAGGGCTAATTGCTGCTCATCTCCCCATCTAAATTCTTGATCGGCTTTCAATTTCAGTAATGGACTGAAGGCCTTGATCTTACCCGACAGATTAGATATGAATCTCATGATGAAATTAATCTTACCGATCAAAGATTGTAATTCAGTTTTATTGGCAGGAGCAACAACCTTATTGATTGCCTCAATAGACTTCCTACTAATTTCAATGCCCCGCTGATGCACCATAAAACCCAAGAATTGTCCTGCCGATACACCAAATGCACATTTATTAGGATTCATCTTTAATCCATGCTTCCTCGTGCACTCCAGTATCTTTCATAGATCGGTTAGATGCTTTGTGATATCTCCAGACTTAATCACTATATCATCGATGTAGATCTCTACTAATGTGCCGATGTATTCATGAAAATAAAGTTCATAGCTCTTTGATAAGTAGCACCGGCATTTTTCAAACCAAACGTCATCACGATCCATTCAAATAATCCCACATGACCTGGACACCTAAAAGCAGTCTTGGGAATATCCTCTTCAGCCATGAATATTTGATTATAACCCACATTACCATCCATGAAGCTGATAATTTAATGTCCTGCTGCAGCATCAATCAACAGATCATCAATCGGCATTGGAACCATCCATCGGCGTGGCTTTATTGAGATTCCTGAAGTCAATACAAACACGAAGTTTCCCATTTTTCTTGTAAACAGGAACCACATTAGAAATCAACTCCGCATATCGACACTGTCGAATAAACTTTGCCTCAATCAATTTAGTTATTTCGGCTTTAATATCAGGAAGTATATTAGGATTGCATCGACGTGCTGGCTGCTGATGTGGCCGAAATCCAGACTTAATAGGCAACCGATGTTCAACTATCGATCGGTCTAATCCAGTCATTTTAGTATAATCCCAAGCAAAACAATCTTTATATTCTTTTAACAAATCAACTAATTGATGTTTACACTTGGAATTTAACTTAGCACTAATAAAAGTAGGCCTTGGCCTATCGCCTTCACCAATATCTACTTCTACTAAATCATCAGCCGATGTAAACCCTTGACCTAATTTTCCATCATCGGCAAACCTATCCATTAAAATTCTTCTTCAGAACCGACTGCTTGGATCGGTGGAATTTCGTAATCGGCAACCTTGAGGAACTCTTTTTCCCAAACTTCTCCTGATATGCACTTGGTTCGTTCATAAGTGTCTGATTCTGCCGATGCGATGATATAAGAAGAATCACCAGGAACAACTTCAATTTTATCTCCAATCCATTGTACAAGGCACTGATGCATTGTAGAAGGAACACAACAATTAGCATGAATCCAATCCCTTCCTAGAAGTAGATTATATGCACCCTTGCCATTAATAACAAACAAAGTCGTCGGTAAAGTTTTGCTGTCGATGGTCAACTCAACACACACTGCCCCTTTAGCTGGTGACACATTGCCTTCAAAATCCTTTAGCATCATATCGGTTTTAGTTAAGTCTTGATCTCCCTTACCAAGTTTCCGATACATCACATAAGGCATAATATTAATCGTAGCTCCTCCATCAATAAGTACCTTAGATATAGGCTGCCCATCAACTCTACCTTTCACAAACAAAGCCTTGAGATGATGTCTCTCATCATCGGCAGACTTCTCAAAAACAGCCATCATTGGATCTAGCGTTAATTGAGCTATTTGGTCAGAGAAAATAGCTTCTTCCTCATTATCAGGGAGTGCCAAAAATTTCATCGGTAACATAAACACCATATTGACATCTGCCGATGGGCCTTATTTTTGTGCTTTATTTGCCACTACTGATTACCAGATCTCTCATTGGAGAAACTCTCCTCTTGGTATAAGTCCTCTTGACGCTCTCACTGCATTCTCCTTTTCTATGTCTTTGTCAAACCTTCTAGACACCATTGAGGAAGTTTAGTTTTCCAAACTGGCTGATAATAGGTCCTAGTTGACTCTACACAATGTATATTAGGATCCCTGTAAAATATTTCTTCATCAGGAACTCTTGCATTTGCCATCTCTTCAAGTTCCTCTTGGTTTCGTGAAAAATATGCAACGCCTTTACCAAGCCTCTCATGTACACTGAGCCTGCCCCCCAGCCGATCATGTACTGATGCTTTACCTCTGATCGGCTCATTGATGGACAAACCTTGATTACCAGATTGAAACCTCCTTTCTGGACGATTAACCCCATAATAACCATTGCACTCTGGGTAATTTTCAACAGTAGGTAACTTAATACCTTCTTCCCAACAATGAATAAAAAACGGACACCTCCAATGATCCTTATGCCGATTCCACTCCTCTCGGCGTTTTTCTTCTTGCTGTTGTCGATATCGGTCCCTTCGCTGACGCCAGCCTTCCTGTTGCCTTTGATGGATAATCACAATGCCAGATCAAGGAGGCTTTCCAGAACTGCCACTTTTTATTAGTAGCCCCTTGCCTTTTGCATCATCGGTAGTTATCCGATGTTGGGGATCCACTGATGTGTTTTTCTCAGCAGCTTCCGATGTCAACACCTTAGTCTTTCCTTCAGCATCTAACACATTTGCTGGAAAAGGATGTTGATCAATTTTCATCGGCTTCTGGATCTTGGAATTACCAAATTTAATTCTCCTAGACTCAATAGCTAATTGTAACTGCTGTCTAAATACTTTGCACTCATTTGTACTGTGTGAAGTTGCATTATGTCATTTGCAATACAACATTTTCTTCAACTCTTCTACCGATGGGATCACATGATTAGGTGACAGCTTAATCTGGCCCTCTTGAAGCAAAAGATCAAATATCTTATCGGCTTTGGTGATGTCGAAAGTAAACTTCTCTAGCTCTTTTTGACCAAAGGGACAAGATATTGGCTTTTTATTCTTAACCCACTCAGCCAAACCGATAACAGGTTCTTCATCCGAATCAGAATCTTCTACCTCTCTGATAAATGAAACCTTCTTGTTCTAATTCCTTTTGGGTTCAAAAACCCTAGTGTCTTGATCAGAAATCCTTTGCACTAGATGACTTAGACTTTCGAACTCCTGAGAAGCATATCTGTCCTTAAGGTGTGGCAACAATCCTTAGAAGGCCAAATCGGCAAGTTGCTAATCATCCAATACCAGGCTATAACACTTATTTTTTACATCTCGTAGCCTTTGCACAAAGCCTTCCACCGATTCATCATTGCGCTGTTTCAACTTTACCAAATCGGTAAGCTTCTTTTCATGAACTTCAGCAAAGAAATATTTATGAAATTGCTTTTCCAGATCAGCCCAAGTAATAATAGAATTTGGTGGTAATGAAATAAACCATGTAAATGCTGATCCAGACAGAAATGATGAAAACAAACGAACTCTTAATTCATCTCTACTAGCTGCCTCTCCACATTGAATAATGAAGCGATTAACATGCTCCATGGTTGATGTATCATCTTGCCCAGAGAACTTAATGAAATCTGGCACATTGTACCGATTTGGGAGAGGAATTAAATCGTATGCCGGAGGATATGGAGTCTGATAAGAATAGGTATTGACCTTGGGCTTGATCCCAAACTGATCCTTCATAATTTCTGCTATTTTATCGGCCCAAAAAGTATCAACATCTTGTTGACGATATGGCTGAATTTCCACCGGAGGTACTTGCTGATACCCTTCTGCATATCTTTGTGGCCCACGATCTCCAGCAATTGGCATATTTGCCACTATTTGTGGTCCATTAACCTGCTAGAAAGGATTCATCGGCTGAGCTGCCGATGCTTGATTCTGAAAACCAGCATGCATGTGACTTTGATGAATCCCTGCAGCTTGCTGATTTGGCTGAACTGTATGTTGAGTGAGAAACTGCCCTGACCAATTATTATTAGCGTTCATCGGTACAAAATTTGCCGATGGCTGGTAATTTGTTAGCATTGCTGGATAATTACAACCAACTTGAGGTATAACCTGGACTCCAGGTTGACTTACAATAGGAGCCTTCTGTTGCATCGGTAACAAATTTACCGATGGACTTGAATTAGATGTTTGACCCAAAGGCACCTGGAAACCTCCTAGAGTTGGTTGCACATTAGTTGCTGTAGTATATTGAGGTACTTGAACTATCGGCGAACCAGCCGATGGCATAGGAGCTTTTCCTGCTGTATCAAACACTTGAGGTAATCCAGGGTTAAAAGCAGATGGCTCTGGAGGCATACCGTATCCCCACCAATTAGCAGGAGTCTGATTACTCTGTGGCACAGGACCTGATAAAGCCGATGCCGATAGATCTGTATTAAGCTGAACTTGTCCTGATAATGATGAATCTGATCGCATCGGTGTAGACTGTACGTTAGATAAGCCTGCTGATACTGGAGGGGAAGAAACCTCTGTACCCACAACGGCTGGGGGAGCCGATGGAGTAATAACAGATGCTGATTCTGGTTGATGATAGGCAGGCCCAACGTAATGAGGTGATGCTTGCCCTTCTTTGAAAGTTCGAACCACAACATTATGAACAGTATTGGACAGCACATTGGAGTGATTAATTAAAGCATGATTTACTGCAGAATTAACCATCTCTTGAAGTTTACCCGGATTAAAATCAAAGGTAACTTGCTGAAGCAATGGCAAATCTTGCTTCTGGATGACTTGTCCACTCTTGTTCAAGCTGAATGACTTCAAGCAGAGCTGTCTGTATTCTTCTATAGCCTTTTCCATAGCCTGCCTCTGTTCTTCCTTAAGATCTTCTTCTGATACCGCGATGATGTTTCCCGCATCGATCTCAGGATTGAACATGTTGATTAGATCTGGTCCCACCAGGCATGCAAAAAGATGTGTTGATGCAAAAGTAGATCTGCAAACACAAAGGGCTAATACCCGAAATCGATATCCAAAGCGTGCCAGTCGATTTGACCTGTTAATCGACAAGGATGAAGATACGAGCACTTTGGTCCTGACAACAGCGATACGCCCGGAAGTCACGGCCAAGAGGTACTCACGCGGAACTCGAGGATCGTCGAAGATTGCACTGGAGCAATGCAACTCACCGAATCGATGAGAACTCGTAAAAAGGAAAAAGTATGCAAGTTGACGAAGTCGCCGAAAAGTAAATAAATGTGAATAAGAGTAAAAGCTGGTTTTTGATATTGATTGATTGGTTATTACATTGCCCTTCACTCTATATTTATATCCTGATCTACAGAAACGTAACCAAATACGACTAGGACACTAAATCCAAATCTAAGGAAACACATGACTCTGATACAACTTAGACTCTAATAAACGTAGAAAAGGAAATTAACTCCTATCTTGCTCCATAGTCCGCCTCAACCACGATGGTATTCTCATCGACCTCCTTTCCATCGGCACACTCCCCGTTCCATCGGCAGCAGCCTTCAAGTCTTTTTCATCGGCACACTCCCTATTTCATCGGCAGCAGCCTTTAAGTCTTCTTTCATCGGCATCGGCGATAATACCATTAACCTTATTGGCAACACTTCAATTTGAATCAACTTCTCCACACATCGCCACCACTCATAAGCAGCTTTCTTTACAAGCTCATTTTCATCGGCTATCAACCTACACACTAACTTTTTCTCTGCTGATTAGCCCCTTCTGACCATCTTGACACGTGCCAAAAAACGATGTCAACAGATATATATATATATTGCTCCTTTTACTTTTTTCTGTTCTTTTTCCTCAGGCACTATGCATACGCTAATTAAGCACCCACTACTATAGTATGTGTTATTACTGTTTAATTTAATTGTCTGTTTGTTCACTTAGGCCAGTCTTAGTGGGGTTTTATCAGAGTTTCATAGGCATTAAATAGGCTGATGTGACACCGTATTGATGAAGAGAGATATGATAAGAGTTTCATGGGAGTAGAGAGAGTTTCATGGGGATGAAACTCTTCTGCACTGTTTCCAAAATATAGATGTATTGGTAACTGGGCCATAAAATCCCCACTGAGACTGGCCTTAGTTGTTAGCAACTGCAGCTGCATGGCCATCTATCGTCTATCAATGGACAGCATTGTCGTTGGCGTCTCTGCATTTCACCCCTAGACCAGTCTCAGTGGAAGTTTCGTACGAGTTTCATTTGTATTTAATATCGTGTCACATATGCATTTTTGATAACATGGCAATGTTTTAACGAAGAGAGAGAAGAAATAAGTTTTAGGGATGAAACTCTCTCGGACGATTACCAACTCTCTATGAGTCTTATAATTAAAAGCCCGTTCGCTTCGTTGAAAAGTCATGGCTGAAAGTACTGTTCGCTGATTTGTTGCGAGAGAAAAATACTGTTCTGGCTGAAAAATCAAGCTGAAAAGTACGGATTATAAAGCGAACAGGGCCTAAATGTTTGTAAAACTTTAGAATGAAACTTTGTATTGAGAGTGGATGTTTCATCCAAGTTTCATTTCATTCTATGGTCATGTTTAGTTCCAAAAAAATTTTAAGATTCCCCATCACATCGAATGTTTGACATATGTATGGAGCATTAAATGTAGACGAAAACAACTAATTACACAGTTTGATAGAAAACCATGAGACGAATCTTTTGAGCCTAATTAGTCCACAATTAGACACTAATCGATAAATACAAACGAAAGTGTTACAGTAGCCAAAGCCAAAAATTTTCGCAAGCTAAACACACCCTATATGATATGGTAGTTTTGGAAACAGCACATTAAAACTCTCCACCGAGACTGACTCTAGCTTAGGGGTGTTTAGATGCAAAAACTTTTAGAATTTGGTTACTGTAGCACTTTCGTTTGTATTTGGCAATTAGTATACAATCATGGACTAATTTAGCTCAAAAGATTCGTTTCGTATTTACAATCCAACTGTGTAATTAGTTATTTTTTTATCTATATTTAATACTCCATACATATATTTAAATATTCGATGTGATAAAATAAAAAGTAAAAATTTAAAATTTCGAAGGCATGCAAACAAGACCTTATTATTATTATTAGCTTTTCCCCACCAGCATGTTCTTCCTCCGTCCGAAAAAATATACAATCTGCGTTACCGAGGTGAGAGCAGACCAAGCAAAATTACTCACTGTACCCCTACGTTCCCTGTCTTCCAAGCACTACGCACACGGATCAAGGTGTCGCTCTTCTTTTTTAATTACTACACGCTGGAGTCTACTAGAGCAGTGGAGTCTCCGTGAGCGGTCGAGGGAGGCTGGCAGTGCATTCACGAGGACGTCAGAGGAGCATAACTGCTAGCCCATAGGCCTACAGGTTCTAAATTTGCATTCTTTCCTGGACACGCTACTGCTCCCGAATTGCATGCTTTATCGGACGGAGGAAGTACCAGCAGAGTATCTATCTATCGGTCACCGCTTAACTTGCATTGTTCGCTCCCGCTCCCACAGTCCCACGGTAGAGCTGAGTGCGTGCGACCGCACTAGCTGCCTAGCTAGCTGAGCGGAGGCAGGCAGGCCGAGCTAGGTAGCGCCATGGCCTCGCCCAAGCATTCTCATCATCATCATCGTGCTTCAGCGGCTCCTCCGGCGTCGTCCAACTCCAACTCCAAGCACATGAGCAACAGCAAGCAGCACGCACGGGCGACGAAGCAGCGGCCGCTGTCGCTGCGGCGTGCGATGCTGCATTCGTGCGTGTGCTTCCTGGTGGGTCTCCTGACCGGGTTCGCCCCTTCCGACTGGACCGACGCCGCCTCCCGCGCGGCCGTCCACGCCAACGCCGCCGCCACGGCGCAGGTGTTCCGGGCGCTGCACGCCATGAACAACACGGCGGCGGCGGGGGCACTCGGCCACCTGCTGACGCTGCAGCACTACCAGCAGGGGAAGCAGCCACTGGAGAAGCAGGCCAAGCCTCCTCTGGATCTGGTTGTGGTGGTGACGACGACCACGACGTCGACGGGTCTGTCTGAGCGCGAGCGGCGGTCGGCGGGGCTGACGCGCACGGCGCACGCCCTGCGTCTGGTGTCCCCTCCCGTGGTGTGGCTGGTGGTGGAGTCCGCCCGGGAGGCGGGTCCCACGGCGCGGCTGCTCCGGCGCACCGGGGTGGTGTACCGGCACCTGACCTACGGGGAGAACTTCACGTCGGAGGCGTGGGAGGAGGAGCGGCACCACCAGAGGAACCAGGCGCTGGCGCACATCGAGCAGCACCGCCTGCGCGGCGTCGTCCTCTTCGCGGGACTCGCCGACGTCTACGACGTCCGCCTGCTGGAACACCTCAGGCACATCAGGTAGCTAGCTAATCTTTCATGGATGGATTGATTGACTAATCCTAGTTGTTTTTGCTTTGCTTTGTTGTTGTTAATTTTGCCCGTCATCGACACATATAATGTCTACGTACTAGCTCCGACCGATGGATCTTACTCACTGGCCGTGGCCGGCCGGTAATCGTTCGTATCGTCTCGTTAGTAGTCGAGTGTAAAATTATGGGATCGATCAGTGCAACTGTTTTGTCGGTGGAGCAGTGCTTAGCTTTCGTACGTGTTGTATCATATCATTCAATCATTGTAGTACTACTGTACACTGGCTCGCTGCTATGCTGTGCTGTGCATGTGCATGTCCATGAGAGTTGAGAGGGGTCGGGGGCCCGGAACGAACGGAGGCAATGGAGTCCAGCGGTCCAGCCGTCCAGGCCATCCTGGTTGGGACCCGGACCCTAGTCCCTACTACTACTGTATAGTCGTGTCCATGTAGTCGACCAGACGAGTAGCAGTGCCTGAGTGAGTGGTAGGTAGGGCCATGCATACAGTGCAATTAAGTTTGTGTACAGGCACAGCACAGGCATGCATATGCAAAAGGCCCATGCTTCCGGCTGGTCCAGGGCTTGCATTATTGCTGTGCTGGCGATCCACTCTGGAGAATGCATGGAAATGGAATGGATCCGGTGCATCAATTTTTTACTGTAACTATTACTACTCATCACTTGCATAGTAGTACTACTACTGTATGCCAGTAGTATAAAAAACATTTTTTTGAGAAAAAACAAACTCCGATCTAGGGTTTTTTTTACCGACCGGTTTCCGGTAACCGCCGGCCTCCGGTAGCGGTAAACCGGTCCGGTTTACCGGTAACCGGTCGGTAACCGGCCGAATTCAAATTCAAATTCAAACGCTCCTTCAGTTCGGTTCGGGTCCGGTTTACCGGCCGGTTTGGAGCGGTAACCGGCCGGTTTGACCGGTTTACCGCTCGGTTTGAGTTTAGAATTTTTTTTCTTTTTTTTTCAAACTTCTATACGTATAAATAAATACTAAACGAACTCGAATTTGAAAAAATTTTACACCATTGGCTTCTATAAATCATGAACTATTTTTAGGATTTTTTTCAGCATTTTTTGTTTTTTTTCAAATTTTAAATTTGAATTTGGGGGTCTTAACGGGCCGGGACCGGGATTTTTTTTTCTTTTTTTCAAACTTCTATACGTATAAATAAATACTAAACGAACTCGAATTTGAAAAATTTTTACACCATTGGCTTCTATAAATCATAAACTATTTTTAGGAATTTTTTCAGCATTTTTTTTAAAATTTTAAATTTGAATTTGGGGAATACCTAACCGGACCGGACCGGAACCGGACCGGCCCGGTTAGGGCGGTTACCGCGGTAAACCGACCGGTTTTTTTAACCCTGCTCCGATCCTTGTGCTGAACTCAAGTGAAAGTGATGTGCATGCACCATGCAGGACTGTGGGTGTGTGGCCAGTAGCGACGGTATGGGAGCAGGAGAAGAGGGTGGCCGTGGAAGGCCCCGTCTGCACCACCGCCGGCACAGGCACAGGCACAGGCACAGGGACAGCCACAGCAGCATGGTTCTCCTCCTCCTCCATCTCCGCCTCAGAAGCGGGGGCGTCCACGTCACCATCACCCCCTGTGATGACCGACGACTCCGTCCACGGCTTTGCCTTCGCCAGCGACCTCCTCTGGGACCCTGCCAGGTGGGACCGCTTCCCCACCTCCGAGCCCGACCAGTCGCAGGTACGTACCAATTAGTAAGAGTCAATCATGCATCCATTGCAGATTAATTGCATGCACTACGATTAATAATAATGATAATCTCGCATCCCTCGAATTAAGCCATAATTCTGGCGCGTCGTCCGTCGCCTAGCTACTGCCTGCCTGCTAGTAGAAGTAGAGTGTAGGAGAGCACTGTGTCGTCGTCGGTCGTCGTCCTCTTCCTCCTCCTTCCCTGTCCTATTTCCCGCCTCTCTCTCTCTATATATATATAAAGGGAAATGGGAGGGGTAGGGAAGATCCGTATGTCATGCATGTGATCATGTCTCTCACTGGCCGGCACTCACGCCCTGTTTTGATTGTGACTTGTTGTTTGCTTAGTGGAGAGAAACACTGAGAGATCGAGAGGCAGCCTTCATCTCTTCTCGGCCGCTAGCACGCATTGGGTGGGACTACACTTAGCCTGATGGTCCCGTGCATATTTCTTTTCCTTTTTTTTCGTCTCTATATGAACTCACACACGCAACCAATATAGGATGGTGAATATGTACCGTTCCAAACAGCCTTCTACGACGAACATAGCCTCTTCCGGTCGCCTTACCAGTCTTTTTAACCTTTTTCCAAATCAATATTTTAAAATAATATGCCCTAACTTTTTTTAGATCTAACACTTTTATTAATTGTTGTGTGGTACGACAAAATAATGCTGACACGTCATATATATTGACGCGACTAATTTGCAACCACGAAAAGTGCCGACGTGGCATCTCATGTTTTTGCCAACTGTGTATCAATCCACATGTATATTCTACGATGCAGCATAATTATGATTGCATTAATTATATATTGCTGATTTTTCCCCCATTCATCCAGGATTCCATCAAGTTCGTGCAAAGGTTGGTGGTGGCAGACTACAACAAAACGAGGCCCATCCCTGATTACTCCAACTGTTCCCAAATCATGGTCTGGCGTGTCGACACAACGCTGCTCTAGAGGCCCATTATTCCATCGTCACGCCTACACATGCATGCATCGAGCTAGTCTTACAGTAGCTTGTTCAATTCGTCCATGCGTCATGCACATCCCATCGCCTCTTGCATGCATGCATGCGTGCCAAGCGCTCACATGAAGATGCATGCATAAAACATAGCTAGTAGTAATATACTCCTACTAGAGGACATTAATGAATTAATTTCCTAGCTTAGCTAGTAGAAGCTCAATGATGAAGAAAGAGAAGCAACAGAGTTGTTCAAATTAAGCAAATTCGTTGCTTTTCTTCCCATGTATTCGTGTAGTACGTGAGGCTGGACCAGTGACCCCTTCCTTATATACATAGTATATGTATGTACCCTTCAATATATACATATATATATATATATCAATGAGTTATATGAATGACGTATACGTACGTATATGTAAACTTTTATTACATCACAACTATTATATTATACTGGCAAATGTGTCTGTATGTTGTAACGCG
This sequence comes from Saccharum hybrid cultivar R570, assembly GCA_038087645.1. NCBI lineage: Eukaryota > Viridiplantae > Streptophyta > Magnoliopsida > Poales > Poaceae > Saccharum > Saccharum hybrid cultivar. The sequence goes on along the minus strand of JAQSUU010000354.1, from coordinate 4,255,484 downwards.
AGATAAATAAATCTTTGTATATCAAAATTTTATTCACAATCACAATCTGTAGAGCTTCTCCTAGTGACGTGGAGTTCTCCTGGTGTTTAGCACTCAACATTTAGTATGAGTTTTTCCCTATCAAATGCCTCCCAGTGAGGATTCATATGTTATGATTCGTAGAGCTTCTCCTAGTGACGTGGAGTTCTCCTGGTGTTTAGCACTCAACATTTAGTATGAGTTTTTCCTTATCAAATGCCTCCCAGTGAGGATTCATATGTTATGATTCGTAGTAGTGTTCTTACTATTACTTAGTACACTAGGAGAACTCTACCATTTTGGTAGTGATTAAAAGTATCACTATGTATTGTCTGTTTTGAATTTTACATTAAAGTAATTAACCTGTTCTTTCCGTAAGTGCGCACTCAGGAAGTCGCCACCCGCTCGTGCTCGGTGGCCATGCAGGGGAGAGACGACACATCTCATATAGACATATAACGACCAGCCACGCTACTTGGAGGCAGCATGCACTCCAGCTCCAGCGAGATGGCGTCGCCGACCCTGCCCCTCCCTAGCTACGGACGTTTCTGCTCCCTCTCCCTAACCAATTTTGTTTTGTTCTACTCCGGTTTCATCTGTGGTGGCGTCAGTTTTTTTTTTTTGCGACGCGCAATCTTGTTTGTTGTGGTATTGATTTGATCCTCTTCCGTCATAAGGTATTTTGGTTCGCCTTATGGTGTTTGGTCTGTTTCTACTACTCTGAATTTGGCCAATGTATATGCCAAGATACTCAGTGCTATTACCCAGTGCCGGTTCAATGGAATTAACTGTGCCACTAGCAGCCTGGGCAACCCTGAGCATGGAGATGATCAATTTTATCAAAAATGCATGGGATTGTATTGAAGATCAACACGTGCCTATCATTCACCGGAGTCCTACAACTATTTCTAGAATTCCTATATGGGATTAATTTCTCTATGGGGCACGGGTGGTCAAGGTGAGAGGTATTGGCTTTCAGAATGTGCACAAGTGATAAAATTGCTCTATGCTTTGGCACTAGCGATTGAAGCTGGAGTACAAGTGCATACGAAGATCAAGCCGCATTTCAAGCAATGGGAATATCATATGGACTGAGAGGAGATGTAAGTTGCAATTGGGCTTGGTGTGCATGAGTCTAGTCCAAGACGGCCCGTTTGTATGTTGGTATTATCAAGTTATAAGAGTAAGATCACTAATAGAGCTAAGTGTTTGGTTATATAAGTAAAAACTATAAGAGCTAAGTTATACAATAGTTGTCTCTTATTTGTTTTCAAAGTTTCTCTTTTCTATTCCTCCTCACAACACTTGCTACTTGGGCCCACTATTGCCTATGCTTCCGTGCCCAGCTTGTTGCTTGCATGAGAGCCAAGCTCTCCTCTCTCTCCTCCCTTCTCCCCTCCACATTAGCATTTGCTTTTTCGGGAACGTGCTTAGCACGTGTTTCATTAAGAAAGAGTTAGAAAATGATTACACGCCCAACAGCACTAGATAGCGAGATGCCACCGAGCGTGTGGGTAAATACGAACACACATCACCGTTGAACGGTGGAAATCACACAGTCGTACTAAGGAAACTATGTTGCCACGTGGAGCAGTAAAACGCGCACGCGCAGGACTAATAATTGGCGCTTCAGGCGACCAGCGACGAGAAGCTTGTGAAGCCGGCAGTGACCCAAGCGTCTGCCTCTTCCACGATGAGATGGAAGAGCTACAAAGGTGTCTTCGAAACCCTGTCGAACATCCGACGATTGCGCTCCTTCAACAAATTCAAGGTGGAAAGGAGAACTATGGAGTCGAAGGCACGCTTAACCGCTTTGGGTAGTGTCTTTCGCGCCTGCTGCCACCAATCCTTGAGGTTCGCGTTCTGTTGCGGAGCCAGGGTCTGTAGTGTACTCCAATCGAATGGAGGAGTCGATGCCATACTTCACGCGCGAACACACATGAACACAGTAGATGATCCGAGGTCTTAACTTCCTGAGCGCAGGGGGCACACGAAGCATCTTGATGCAGTCCATGGTGCTTCCGTCTATCGCGGTCCATAGGCGTCCATGGAACCTGACCCAGAAGAAGAATTTGACCTTTGGCGGCGCGTGTGTGTGCCAGAGGTGCTTGGCCCCAACCAACGACGTCTTTCCGAAGAAGAATGATCTGTAAGCCGATGAAGCTGAGTATTTCCCATCAGCTGTCCGTTTCTAGACAAATCGGTCTGGTATAGATGGTTGGAGATGGACGTGCTTGAGCTTATTACTGTACCCGCTCTAAGCCAACTGCGAGCGGAGAGAAAGGGAGAAGAAGGAACTTAACTTTTGTAATCGTCGATTGATCTACTGAAACCTCTGCTCTTGTAGTTTCCACCCTATTCTTGCTATTTCTTCCCCAAATTGTCGTCTAGTCGCGTGTGTTCGTACATACTTAAGACAAATTTGGGAACTGATTATTTAGAGACAGAGAGAGTAGATTAGAAGTGATGACATTTCTTAAAAGCATCAAATTTATAATAGCATGATTCTATTTTTTTTTCTTTTGACTCTAGGAAAGGAAGTGCCGTTTTGTGAACGAAGAAAAGATAAGGCACAGGGAATGAGCGACTGCGTGAGGCAGCGCTGGTGGAGTGGGCCCCAGGGCAGGGTAGCCGCCAAGGCAGGGCGTTCCTAGGCGCTATGAAAGTTGGAGGAGTTCCCGTCCGCAGGATGACAATCGCATGGCCACGACAAACCCTAGTGCCGGGGCGGCCTCTCCTCGCACGGCGGCGGCGCGAGGCGCGAGCTATATAAACCCGAGCAATTCCTCTGATCCCACGTCCCTCCTCCTCGTTCCCCTGCAGGCTCTGTCTGTTGACTTCGCCCTCGATCGAATGGTATGTTAGTTTTTTTTAATTTACTGCTAGTCAATCAGTGGCCACAACGTGAGTGCATGCTATAATATAACCCTTGTGCTGCTGTGATTGTGAATACAAATACATACAGCTATTAGTCAGCTGCCCCTGTCGCCATGGGGAAGGAGAAGGTTCACATCAACATTGTGGTGATTGGCCATGTCGACTCCGGCAAGTCCACCACCACCGGCCACCTCATCTACAAGCTTGGAGGCATTGACAAGCGTGTCATCGAGAGGTTTGAGAAGGAGGCCAGCAGCCGAGATGAACAAGAGGTCGTTCAAGTACGCCTGGGTGCTTGACAAGCTCAAGGCCGAGCGCGAGAGGGGCATCACCATATGACATTGCCCTGTGGAAGTTTGAGACCACCAAGTACTACTGCACCGTGATTGACGCTCCTGGGCACCGTGATTTCATCAAGAGCATGATCACCGGCACCTCCCAGGCTGACTGTGCCGTGCTCATCATTGACTCCACCACTGGTGGATTTGAGGCTGGTATCTCCGAGGACTGCCAGACCCGTGAGCACGCGCTCCTTGCTTTCACTCTTGGGGTGAGGCAGATGATCTGCTGCTGCAACAAGGTATGTACTTATTACATATTCAGTTCATTTTTGTTCTTCTCCTGGTTAATTATACTCTATAGTAATGAACCACTACTTGCTATATGTATAAATCATCAAATCATGGATGATGGACGGCACCACCCCCAAGTACTCGAGATCGTCAAGGAAGTGGGGTCGTTGGGTACAAGCAACCCGGACAAGATCCCCTTCGTGCCGTGCCCATCTCCGGGTTCGAGGGTGACAACATGATGGAGAGGTCGACGAAGCTGGACTGGTACAAGGGCCCCACCCTCCTGGAGGCGCTGGACCAGATCGACGAGCCCAATTAAGCGGCCCTCGGACAAGCCCCTTCAGGACGGTCCCGGTGGGCCGCGTGGAGACGGGCCTCCTGAAGCCCGGCATGGTGGTCACCTTTGGTCCCACGGGCCTGACGACGGAGGTCAAGTCGGTGGAGATGCACCACGACCACGAGAAGAACGTGGACCCCGCCAAGGAGGCTGCCAGCTTCACGGCGCAGGTGATCATCATGAACCACCCGGGGCTGGACTGCCACACGTCCCACATCGCCGTGAGCTGCTCACCAAGATCGACCGGCGGTCGGGCAAGGAGCTGGAGAAGTTCCTCAAGAACGGCGACGCCGGCTTCGTCAAGATGATCCCCACAAAGCCCATGGTGGTGGAGACCTTCTCGGAGTAACCTGACCTGCTGCGATCAGGTCAGGTTAGGTTTGGAATGAACACTAGCTGCTGCACTGCATGAACGACCAGGCGTCCTGGCCGCCTGGGGGACCCATACCCAAAAAAAAAAGAAGAAAAAGAAAAAGAAAAAGAAAAACAATACCACCCAACCAGGCACAGGATGCTGGTGCCTTCCTTTGGATGGATCATTACTGGTGTATGTATTATTGTCATGTCACTCTCGTTCGGTTGTCGAAATGCTCTGCATTGAGTCATAGCAAGGCAACGCATCATCCTCTCCCTTTCATCGCAATCCTTTTCTTGGCCCTCGCCCTTGCCCCTGGGGCCCTGCTTGCCTGGCTGCGTTTCCCCTTTTGTTTTCTTCGTGCTTGCCTCGTGCAGCTGTCTATGAGGAAAAGGAATGGACAGATAAGCAAATTCTCCTTCAATTCAAAACGAAAAGTGCCAAACAGGGCCACTGCCTTGCGATTTGATTTGAAGAGCCCCTTTTGCCTATATGGACTGCTTTATTTGTACAGACAACCAGTTCCATTAGCTTGTATTACTCGTGCTCTAAAGGCTCTACTCTACGTTGCTAACCTTTTTTTTCCAGTCTAAATATACTATGTTTTTACTCAGATCTAGTCAAACTTTTTAAACTTTGATCACCGCATAGTAGTAGCTAGGATATTACTCAAAGATGCACAGTCGTGGAAGTGGAAACTATTTATGGGCCGGTGAAGTTGACAAGTGGATGGATGAATGTTCCAAAATTGGGTAAAATTAAAACCTGAGTATTGTTGCACTCTCTCGGTCCCAAAATAATTGCACGTTTACGATTTAAAATTTGTCCTGTAGATAATCAAATGTCATGAGATTCAACACAGAGGAGAGCGGACTAGTCCGGCTTGTGGAGCAACGTAACACGAAGAACAAAAAAAAAAGAAACCGACGGAAGCCTACATGTGTTTTGTAGGGACGCAAAGTTTGCAGTATCATCATTTTATCCTTCGTCTTGGTTTCCAAGTTAGATTCTAGAATGCTAATTTATTTTAGGACGAAGGGAGTATTTGTTGCCACGCTAGCAAAGCAAATCCGTCCTATTGACAATATAGTGTTATTGTAGACCAGCCAGCTCCCTCCTCATCAATGGGTCCCATAATTGATTATAATGATAACAACCACAGAATACATGCGCTTACAGCAGCAATGGTTGCAGGCGTTGCTACTGCTAGTAATAACATACTAATATGTGAGAGGCAATTGTAGCCGTAGCTCTAGCAACAACCACAAAATACTGGCCAACCAGATCGACCATCAATTTTTTAAAAAATTATGTAGGATGACATAAATTGATATTTGAAAGTTTGTAGTCGAAGTTAGAAATATAGGACAAATCCTACAATAAGGACATACAGTAGAGCGGCGTTCTGCAGGGCAGGGAGGAGTGCCGTGTGAAAAGATGATGATAATAATAATAATAATAATGTATAAATAACAAAAATACGGGGAGAAAAAAGACAGCTGGGCCGGCATAGGAGCAGTCGTACTCTTGTTGGCTAGCGTAGCGTAGACCGCGATGCTGCCGACACGGCAACCAACGGCATTGGAGTCGATAGATAGATTGAGGCCTCGTTTAGATGCCGAACGGCCAAATCTGCACAGTACCACCCCGAGCACTGTAGCTTTTTTTTTTATAATAATTTTTTAAATTTTGATTAATTAGGCTCAAAATGTTCGTCTCGTAAAGTACAATAAAACTGTGCAATTAGTTTTTGATTTCATCTACATTTAGTACTCCATATATATGCCGACATTTTGATGTGATGGGGAATCTTCTTTTTGCATAGTGGAATTTGAGGATGAATTTTGGGCCTGATTACAAATACAAGAGACAGTTAAGCAACCTCCCCTTCGCAGTCGCCGCCCCGCCCGCGTCCTCTCCCCTCTGATGATCTGATCTGACGTGGTCCTCTATCTAGCAGTCTCTCCTTCCTCGGCTGTCGGCCGGCTCCCCAATTCTATTCTTCTTCACCTCCTCCCTTGTCTTTGATTGATTGCCTCCTCCTCTTCCTCCATTGATTTCCTCTTCGTCTCGCGCCTCCACAACTGCAGGCAGTTGCCACTCCCACCACCATGGGCACCACGTACAAGTGCTGCCTCATCTTCAAGCGCCGCTTCCACACCCGCGACGCGCCGCCGCCCGAGGACGTCCGCGCCCTCTTCTCCCTCCACGCCGGCGGGGGCCCCCACATGGGCGCCGACGGCCTGCGACGCTACCTGGACGCCCACCACCAGGACCAGGACCAGGAGCTGGACGACGCCGAGGTGGAGCGGCTGCTGGAGCAGATCCGGCTGCAGCAGCAACAGGGCCGCGCCCGCCTCCCGCGCCTCGCCCGCCCGCTCCTCACCCTCGACGACTTCCACCGCTACCTCTTCTCCCACGACCTCAACCCGCCCCTCCGCCACCATGCGCAGGCGCACCACGACATGACGCAGCCGCTCTCCCACTACTTCATCTACACCGGCCACAACTCCTACCTCACCGGCAACCAGCTCAGCAGCGACTGCAGCGACGTCCCCATCATCAAGGCGCTGCAGAGAGGGGTCAGGGTCATCGAGCTCGACATGTGGCCGAATTCAACAAAGGACGACATCAACATCCTGCACGGCAGGTAATACCTATATCTCTTTCTTCTAGATCCATGCCATGGTCCTCCAGCCTCCCCAACAACAGCAGAGGACCACCTGGTGTGGTGGCCACCTCATCCAGCCCTCACTCAAACTTTATATATCATCCCCAACCAACCCTCGATATCGATACTATACTAGTGTCTCATTCTCGTCTCACGTGGCTTTCACCTAAAAATAGGTTTCTGATGAATGCAATGCCAACAGGCAACAACATTGCAATAGTCAAACAACGATTGCCATATGTATATTGCGTCTTTACCTTTGGCTGGGAAACTATCTGTTGTGCTATGCTACCTACTGTGCTGTTTTGCTCTTCAAGTGTAACACTCGACAAATACTTACTTTATTCCTCCAATCCAATCCAATCAATTAATCCTTGGAGCATTGCCAGCCAATATGAGTTTAATTTCTAATAAACAGGACACTGACCACCCCAGTTCCGCTCATCAAATGCTTGATATCCATCAAAGAATATGCCTTCGTTGCATCTCCCTATCCTGTCATCATAACGCTTGAAGACCACCTTCCCTCTGAACTCCAGGATAAAGTTGCCAAGGTATTTATTTAGCCCTGTTTTATTTTCTTCCTCAAATAAAATACATAGCCATTCTCTTCTAACATAATAACATGTGCATTCCGCCGCGTGCTTCCTGAAATCGGTCAATCCGTCAGATGGTTCTTCAAGTATTTGGTGACATACTGTACTACCCGCCTGACTCCAATCGCCTCAAAGAATTCCCATCACCTGAACAACTCAAGGGCCGTGTCCTCCTCTCAACAAAGCCCCCCAAGGAATACCTTGAAGCCAAGGCTGATGACACCATGAAAGAGGATGATGCTGACCTCCGTCTTGGCAAAGGGGCTAATGATGATGCCGCATGGGGAAAAGAAGTACCGGATTTTCAGACTGAGATCCAGTCTGCAAAAAAGGTATAGACCTGCTACATTTCTACTAATCCTTTCCTTCAACCTTTGCAATCAACAATTGTTGTTCCCTCTGGCAGCACGATGATGATGCCCCAGGACACCAAAGAGACGATGATGATGACGTCGATGATGAGGAGGAAGAACAGAAAATGCAGCCACATATAGCTCCACAGTATAAACACCTTATCACAATCAGAGCAGGGAAGCCAAAAGGCTCTCTAGCTGATGCCTTGAAGAGTGATCCAGAAAAAGTTAGGCGTCTCAGTTTGAGCGAGCAACAACTTGCCAAAGTGGCAGAGGAACACGCCACAGAAATTGTGAGGTACACATATACTGATGGATACTCTTTATCAGCACATTCCTCCCTTCATATTTGAACAGCGGCAGTAGATTAAGATACCATCTTCCTGCATGCACCGAACTGAACCCTGAAAAGAAAATAGCGGCCACTGTATCCTATCTGTTTTGTTTCCCTTGCTGAAGAGCTCAGCTTCTTCTGTTACAAATAAAACAGGTTCACGCAGAGGAACATACTGAGGATATACCCGAAGGGCACTCGAGTCACTTCATCTAACTACAACCCGTTTATTGGTTGGGTGCATGGTGCTCAAATGGTGGCATTCAATATGCAGGTTTGTTTCTGAACTGTTGATCCAAGTTTCGACAGGGCTCTTCATGCCTAATTCGGTTCACTGACCTGCCTGTTTTGAATCTTATGTGCTTACACTTTTATCGTAATGACAATCCTATGTTCTTTTTCAGGGATATGGAAGAGCGCTTTGGCTAATGCACGGATTTTATAAAGCGAACGGTGGGTGCGGTTATGTGAAGAAGCCAGATTTCTTGATGCAGACAGAACCACAAGTCTTTGACCCAAGAGAATCCCAACCTGTGAAGAAAACCTTGAAGGTGAAGGTGTACATGGGCGATGGGTGGCGAATGGACTTCAAGCAGACACACTTCGATCAATATTCTCCTCCAGATTTCTACACACGGGTATGGTATAATTAATGGATTAATCCAAACAGCATATCGTAGTGGAGTGTGAGTTCCAGCATGCATGCATGAACTGAGTAAGAAATGTTGGTGTGGTGGTAGGTTGGGATCGCTGGAGTCCCAGCAGACTCGGTGATGAAGAAGACCAAGGCGATCGAGGACAACTGGATGCCGGTGTGGGAGGAGGAGTTCAGCTTCCCGCTGACGGTCCCGGAGATCGCTCTGCTGCGGGTGGAAGTGCACGAGTACGACATGTCGGAGAAGGACGACTTCGGTGGGCAGACGGTGCTGCCGGTGTCGGAGCTGCGGCCGGGGATCCGGGCGGTGGCGCTCTTCGACCGCAAAGGGAACAAGTACAACAACGTGAAGCTTCTCATGCGTTTCGAGTTTGCTTAGCCTGACCGTGAGTGAGACGACGATTGCATTGATTGATTGATATATATACTCCATCGCAGGTATCTTGTGTGAACATCAGCCTGAGTGTGATTTGTACATAGATAGATATTGCTTGGATTGGATGATATGTGCAACAGTTGATCAGCAAACAATTCCTTCCGTTTCGTTGCTATGATCAAATAATAATAAGGCAGCGTACTTATGAATAAATTAAGAGTTTTGCTATATAAATTAAACCCAGCTGTGTCATTGCCACAAGCGCAAAGATGGATTCTCAATGCAGTATCAACAGTCCTCTTTTAAACATTCACATTTAAGCATATCGCAATGTACTATATATATATATATATATATATATATATATATATATATATATATATATATATATATATATATATATATAGGACCATACTATTTAGCATCCTGCCCTATGAATTGTATTGAACGCCCACCGTTACTGACAGCAACGTCGGCAGCTGTCCAGTTGCCTCCCCTCTAACCGTTACTGACATGCAAAAAATAAATAAACTAATTTTTAATTATGTGGTCCGCGGTGAGTAATCAAAGCAGACTCGCATGGAAAGTGAGCCCGTAATTTTTTATTCAAACTGAGAAAGCTTTATTTAAGTAAGAAAATTATGAAGTTTTTCAATCTACTGAACCCCCGTTGTAGTAAAAGCGAACTTTTTCGTCAGGTGATTAAACATATAGAATAATTTTTTTCCTGATGTAGTAAAAGAGAATATGTTTATTTAGGGAAGTAAACTTTTACTACGTTTTTAATAATTTTTTTTTACTTTCAGTAATAAAAAATAGTCATACCGTTGACCAAACACGCCGGTGATTAGCATAGGCAAATTTACCGCTCACAGACGAGGATGGAATTATTTACTTAATATAATGATACTATCAGTAATAAAAAATATCTGACCGGTGACCAGACGCCCCGGTGATTAACTCAGTCAAATTTACCGCTCACTGTTCATGATGGAATCATTTACTTAAAAAATGATACTATCAGTAATAAAAAGTAGTCGGGCCGGAGATCAGACACGCCGGTAATTACCATTGCGAAATTTATCGCTCACATGTCAGGATGTAATTATTTTCTTGACAAAATGATAGTATCCGTAATAAAATATAGTCTGATCGGTGATTTAAGAAACACAGTCTGACCGGTAATAAAATATCAGTAATAGAATCGGCATGTCCGGGTCAACAGTCAAAGTAATTTTTATTACTATTTGTATCATTTTGTTAAGCAAATAATTCCCTCCTCGGATCTGTGCATAATAATGTTTTATTACTAATGGTATCATTTCGGTAATCTTTTATTACTAATAGTATCATTTTATTACTAATAGTATCATTTCGGTAATAATCTTTTATTACTAATAGTATCATTTCGGTAACAATCTTTTATTACTAGTAGTATCATTTGAGCCTATAAATAATTCAACGAGGACCCATGAGTAGTAAAATTGGTTGTGATAGTCGTGAGGCGTCCGGTCTCCATGTAGGGAAATTTTTATTATTAATGGTATAGATTGGGTCTACAAATAATTTCGTGGCGTCCAGTCAGTAGATAAGAATAATTGTTTATTACTACTATTATCTTTTGGTTCAACAAATAATTACCGGCAGGGACATAAGTAGTAAACTTGTTCCAAACTGTAATTATTAAAATGGATGCAGCTAATCACGTATTCAAATAGTAAATTTTCGAAATCATCATTTGTACGTTTTTGTTTCCTTTCCTCAACCGTAAAAACAGATATGAATAGATTGGAGTTAATGCTGGGGTACAGGTACAGCGGTGGCGCGAGGTCCGGCATGCCTGTTGTTGCAGTAGAAAAGGTAATTGTTTTTGTATGGTATAAAACTGTTACAGTAGAAAAGCATTGATGTTCCTGTAACCGTGATTGTTAAGTAGTAGTAGTGAAGTCATTCTCTATTTTGAAGGATTCACGGACATTTGCTAAAAATAAAAGTAGTAATAATATTTTGGATAATGTCCATGCAGTATTCCCCTGTTCGGCTGAGCTTATCAGCACGGGTGGAACAGCGTTTTTCTCTCACAGCAAATCAGCCACAGCCGGCTTATAAAAAAAAAACAGCCTGCCGAACAGGGTCATTATTGTTATTAGCAAACCGTAATAAGAGAATAAAGTTACCCAGATCAAAAAGTAATTGTTTAGATTTCAAACCGGATGAGAACGTACCAAGTACTCCCTCCGTCCCATAAAAAATCGTAATCCTGAGGTTCAAATCTTGTTTCAAAATTCATGTAATCCTAGAGTTTAGATTATCTTTTCAGATGGACCCCACCAATAAAAAAATATTGCACCTTTATAAAAATAACCTATCTCATGTTGTACTTTGAATGAACATTTTAGATTGCTCTTGAGTTCTAGCACATGAGAAAAAAGTATGCAGAAGGGACACATGCGTAATTTCACACTTCTACTAAACTTGTCTTGAAAAAGTGAGATTTACGTGTTTTATGGAACGGAGGGAGCAGTAATATTCGAACAAATCAACGATCAGATTCGTGGCAACAACACACAATCTCCTCCGCCGCTGCGGATAAAAAATCAAAAGCTAATACATACAGTACAAAATCCAACGCCACCTCCACGGACTGGATTTGCTGGCTTCCTCGATCTGCCACCACGCCGAGGATGAGAGCAGGGCGTCCGGGCGCAGTAGAAGGAAAGTGGCGTCCCGTAGCCCCATGCACCGCCGCCTGTAGAAGGAAAGTGGCGTCGCCAGGACCGCCGCAGCGGGATGTGGAGCGAGGAAGCCGACAACACGCCACCGCCAAAGGGCGTCGTCGCCGTTGGGCGGGCCAATCACGCCACCGAGGCCCGTCGTTGCCGCTGTGTCGCTTGCGCCGCGGCGCGGGGGCCGTCGTTGCCGCAAGGCCGCATGTTGCCGAGGAGCAGCGCGGCCGCCGGTGGGGAAGGAGGCGGCGCCGCCGCCGCCGGTACTACTTTGCCTGAGAGCCGCATGGGCAGGAGATGAGGGAATCGGGGAGAAACGAATGAAAAGAAAAGGTGTTTGTAGCTATTTATACACTGAACAATTGAATGTGTTTGTAGCTATTTATACACGGAACAATTGAATGTGGAGTGAATGCCGTGATTCATGCCGTGATTAATTACCCAGCATTATTTCTGTGCGGGTGTCTAAGCAGTACTAGTAAAATCCTCGTGATTCATGCCATGAGGACGTCGTAGCTGGCTTGATTTGCGCTGGAACGCGCGCGCGCGCGCACACACACACACATATATATATATATATATATATATATATATATATATATATATATATATATATATATATATATATATATATATATATATATATATATATATATATATATATATATAAGCAGCCTATCACGTATATATAAGCAGCCTATCACCCGACTTCAATCTACGACCGGATCGACCGGACGATGCGCACCGGAGACGCCCGGCCCAATATGAAATAATCACATAACAGGCCCAGAAGATGTAGACCGTTCATATATATATTTAACTACACAGAAGAAAACTAACTGATAATTATAGAAATTCCCTGATTTAATGATATTATTACACCAGAGGGGCATTAATCCTCGCTATTGATCTGCACCTGGAAGCCAATAGTACTACGAACAACCAAATTTTCTGCATGTGATGAAATCACTGGTGCCAATGCTAGTGGTTTTCACACAAACCCTTTTCCTATATAAAGATGATATATAATGTTAACCTCTTTATTTACTTTACAATGGTCGCTGTGCACAATCGAAAATTAGAAGTACCCATCAACTAAATAACTTAGATCTTGTCAGACTGACTACGGGCCTCACCATCATCCTCTCATTTAGGCCTCCACATGCAGCAGCCGAGCAGCTGACACCCGTCCAGTGAGATGCATCAGACAGAAAACACATCTTGGACCCTCAGAGACAGATGGTACACAACCTGCATTCCTGCAAAGCATTAGCCCATCTCTTCAATCACCGGCATCACTCCAGAGATGAGAATGAGAAGGTACAAGACGATAGATTTACCAAGACTTGCCTCCGCTTCACGAAAGATGCTAGCTAGCAGCAGAAGATTCCTGAGTTACTTCTGTAGCCGTATCCGCAGCAGAGCTACTGGTTTCCGCAGCCTGGTTTTGGCTGCTCTGTGCTTGTGTTGCTGCTGGTTGCTGTGGTTGATCTTCAGCAAGACCCAGAACCACCAAGGTAGACCTGCCAAAAATCGGAATCTCATCACAAATCCAGCACTTCATATTGGATCGATACCACTTGCTACAATTAGAGTGAACAAAGAGCACCTTGGAAGAGTTGATCGAATATTTGGCTGCTCGGCATGCTCAGCCAAGGGTGCCTTCAGTGTCGGATTCTTACTCAAGGCATTCTCAAGTTGAGGAGCTGGTAACTGAAAAAAACATATGCCATGTCATGGCAAACCTTTGCAAGATGATTATAAAAAACATATATGGAAATTAGCATACACAGTGTAGAATAACTCGATGAGGATCAAGCATAATGAACAAGAACAAATAGATTACATAAGAGACGCAGAAGCGTGCCAACCTGCAGTAACACACCATATGACTGAGGTTTTGTCAAGATAGCACATTTCAGGAAACCTACCCATAACTTGGGATATTTCCAAATCTGCCATGGCAAATGAGAGTCCAGTTTCAGAAATATGTAAAAAAGAACAGTGGCTAATATCTTCTTCAATTAAAAAGGAAAAACAATCAAGGACCTGCTTGCTCACTAGGCGTGACATGATCTCCATCACAAAATCCACCTGCGTGAAAGGCTTGCCATCAGATTACAAAGTCACTTGCATCAAATCAAATCTACTAAAAATGAGAAATGATGCCTCCAAGACACTGATATATTAACAGCTCTTCATGATTGTAAACCGCGAACACCGGATTTCCACAGGATTCAATCAATGGATCCTTGCTTGTCTCAACCATGGATCCATGCTTGTCTCAACCATTCATGCCTGTTGAGAGGAGGCACTACACAACTATGCTAACAGGTTTTAAACATGGGTGCATATTTCTTGGTTACTTTTTCCAATAGAATATGGTACCTTCACCAAAACCGGGGCAAGAGATCATAACATCAATGAACAATTCTTGCTTCTCGAGCATCATGTGACTGTCATGTGCCCCATGAAATGGAGCAGCCACAAGCCATGCTAGGGCCAGCTCTCGGCGCACTAGGCTTAAATTTAATTATTTAGAGATAAGATTAGATTGAGTTGGTTCTTTGATTCTAGAGATTGGTTTCTTTTATGAGTCTAGTCACCCTATCTATAAAAGGATGGGATTATATCTCTTTTGGTTAAGCAAGAAATAGATCATGAGTTACTATCTTCCTTCTTATCCCTGGCCTTGTGGTGAGACCACTGCCCATCTAAAGTATGCCCATGACTGTAACTAACAAGAAACCATCAACATATGCATTCCAATGGAATGAGGTGCATGAACCAAAAAAGGAGAACAAGGGAGTGTAGTGTACCCTACAATGCTTTATGATAGGTAGATCGTGTCAGCATACTTTTCAATTAAAAATCAAGGAATGCTACGACCATGTCGTCCTGGTCAATGGTCATATCTGCAAATCTTTTTCACAAACTAGGCTATATACAAAGATCATCCATCCATTTCATTTTTTTTCTAGCACCAAATATCTCATGCTAACCACATTTCCCTAGTTCACACGATGTGAGTCATCCAGTTAACTCACCAATGCAGGAAAAACACCTATTGCTTGCATGACAGTCCTCATGAATAGCAAAGGAAGAGGAATCTGTTCAACCTGTGGAAAAGTTTACTTTGATCAACTACATATCATAAGGAATATACTATGGAAAAAATATTGCCCAGAAATAAATACCAGTTGATTTAGTGCTTTTGCCAGAACTTGCTGGGTAAATATTGTTCTTTGCTCAAAGCAAGAAGAGCATGCATCCATAACCTATAATAAGTTATATGAATGCTTCAGTTGATTAAATTAGGTTCTCCTTCAGTTACAAAACTAGAAACTAGCATACCTTTTTGAGTGGTATTCCTTCCTTATCAGGATCTATTACATGAATTGCAATTAAAATTTCTGATGGATCAAGCAAAGGGCCATTCCGAGGTGATCCCTGCAGTAAAAAGGGATGATGTGTGATTAGTATGCAATGCTCGACTGAAATGAATGAGTAACATAAATCTAAGTATAAGTTACTTGAAAAGTTCAAGTCCTAAAAGAGGTGACAGAAACTTGTTCGTCAAGTTTCAAAAAACTTTAGCAGGACAATAATACACTTGTAAGGTTCTATTTATGTCTCAGCCAAATGAACTCAAGTCTCAAGCTAGTGCTTCATTTTCAAACCACAATTAAAGAATCATCTAAAAATTGACTCAAACAAACACATATTGTCATACCAGGACAAAGACTAACCTGCAAGATTCGGGAAATGGCACTTTGAAACTTGTCTATTGGAAGATTAACAATACTGGGGAACACAGGCAGGACCTGGAAGCACAAGGATAATGATTAATGAACATAACTAGTGTGTAATTGAAGACAAATATAAGAAACAGCTCCACAATAGTGCTTAAAAGATATAATTACTCCAGTAAAGCCGAAAGTCAGCTCAAGGTTCATAACACTGGTCCTGAGAAAATATCACAGGCTACTGGCCTGGTACCATGGTGTTTTGTCAATCAAATTGAAAGCCAAAA
This sequence comes from Saccharum hybrid cultivar R570, assembly GCA_038087645.1. NCBI lineage: Eukaryota > Viridiplantae > Streptophyta > Magnoliopsida > Poales > Poaceae > Saccharum > Saccharum hybrid cultivar. The sequence goes on along the minus strand of JAQSUU010000354.1, from coordinate 4,239,581 downwards.
CATTTACACTAGGGTCCCAATTTCAGTGGAATAAAAAGTGAGCAGTTTACGAGGTATGTCAGGTATGTGCACAACACAGAGCAAATAATTGGCAGTGCTATGGGCAATAGGTACCAGCAGAAGACTACGAAAGCATAAGACACTGACTAGAAGCACAATAGTAATGCTATCACTCCTAGTCCCTTCCATTCAAAATAGATATTGTTCAGGACATCGACAGTCTACAAGGTAAAACTTTGACCAACAATTTATACAAAAATATAGCATTTCAAATAAAGATAATTAAATATTTCAAAAATAGTTTTCATGGTGAATCTAGTAATATCTACGATCTATCTTACATTGTCAATCAATGTAATTATTTTATATATTCATGGTCAACGTTAAAACAAAAATTTGACTGGCAAGAATCCTAAAATAGCATGTTTCTGAACCGGAGAGAGTATCGGCTATTGTAGTGGGAGGGGGAGAAAACCTCATCTTTTGGTAGATGAGCCAAGATTGCAAAAACGACCTCAACATCCTGCAAAATGAGGCTACATTTCAGAAACTGGGAATATCACAGCTAATTCTGATCTTGTAAAAAGTCAGTAAGAACTTCGTGCTTTCTTAAAGCAAGCAACAACCTTTGTTTTAGAATATAAGATCTTTATGGAAGAAATCAGATCTTTGGATGGAACCGCAGCATCAGTGAGGGTTTGTAAAACCTGCATGGTGCAATTTCATGGGTTATAAATATGCATCGAATGCAAGAATACAATCTTATATAAAACATAAACCCTCTTTTACATGCATCTGTCAGATGATTTGACCAAGAGAAGAGTACATGTCTTAAAAAGCAAATAAAAGTCAAAAGCACAACTTGCACCTGCATGAGGAGGTCCCGGCAGTCAGCTGGTGGATCTGAGATGATCCCAAGAAGATCAGAGGAGGAGCCTATTGTGCGTATCAGAATTGGTACTTGTCGATGAACTGCCTGGAAGAAATAGTTACAAGATAAATCTACGTTTGCTGATAGAACGGCAAGAAAGAATATATGAGGTATCCGTATGGAAAGAATGATAGGCTGTAAGGACCTGCTTGGCAGCTTGCGGTAGATTACCATATATTGCAAATACATGTCTGAGAAGGGAATGTTTCTGGTAAGAAAGATTTATTTTGCTTGCTGTTAGCAAATATCATATAACTAGACTAAAATAGTTGCTGATCAGTAATTATTGACCTTGGTGCACAATGCAAAGTATAGAGACATCAGAGTTTGCGCATCTGCCACTGAAGCTGTTAAGTTTTCCAAACCAACATCCTTCAGAAAATGCAAGTACACCCAATCAGAAAAGAATATCAGCACAAGAACATCTGAAAGACGTGAGAGCATGGGACAAACTTTGTGTGCTTCAGGTGTAGCCATTTCAGTAGTTGCAGAATCACCAGGTGGAATCACTTCCAGCACTGAATTAAGTTTTTCATTTGCAAAATCCTCAATCTTTTTGGAAATGCTTGCCATGGGAAATAACTTATTTGCCACCTGTTGTTATCAGATGGCAAACGAAGTGAGCAAACCAAGTAAGTGAAAGATTCAAAGAAGCAGGCAGGACTTGTAATTACCAAACGTATTGCCTTCATGCGGACCTCCTCTAGATGATGAGTTGAACTCTGCATGAAACATTTTACCCAGTAACATAAAAAACAGCACAAAGGTTATACTTCAACCAGGATTTAGGAAAGGCATGGAATATTAAAAATAATAAACTTTTACAAGCGTCTAAAGTTTTATCCATTAATAATTTCATGTCAATTATTCAGAGATTGGCCCAACTCAGAGCAAACAGAATAGTAGTACTCAAACATGTTGGATTGCTTTAAGAGAACATGCAAACCATAATTCAGCGTTTAATAATTTATTGAATAACTGTAAAACAAGTTCAAATTGGAACTCATGTTAAATTGTCTCTGATTTATGCTCTACCCCAATTGAGAACTCAAAATAGACCACTTCATCAAGTCGTCACTGGCATTACTGCAGACATTTATTTGAAAAATTGCTACCAAGCACTCAAGAATCAAAATTATATCAAAAGACACATGCAAGCATGTAAATATATACATATCCTAACTAAAAATAAGAATGTGACAACAGATAAGCACCTGCAAAGCAATCTCCAGACATCTGTCCCGATTTGAAGGTCTTAGCATGATAAGGTTCCAGACAGCACTGAGACCTTGAGTTACCCTATCACCACTCTGAATATCCTTGTCCTGCTTCTCACTACTTCCAGGAGAACATAAACCTTCGAGCAGTTTCAGCACACCTTCTGGTAAGTATGGTATCTCACAAAGCAATTTGCCAAGTGACTTATCTGAAGCTGGAAACATGTCTCGAAGATTTTCAGCCTATGCAAAAGAAAATGTACTGCCATGATGCAAGAGAAATAACATTTGTAACAAATACATCAATTTCAAGCGTACATACTATGTTTAGAAGAAAGGATTCATAAACTGATGTAGCAGTTCTAGATGAAAGAAAATCTTGATCCTGCTCTGCCTCACGATATAACCGGTTCAGGATGCATATAGTCAACTCGTGCCCCTGCTTAAGGAAGAATTTGAGTCAGAAATCTCTGAAGAAGCAAGTTGAGTGGAATTCCTAAAAGGAGGCAGGACTAAATTCCTTTAACAGAGTCACCTACACATCCTAATTTACAGCTATGCAACATATATACAAACTGTGCCAAGAGTAATCAGGACTAAATTCCTTTAACAGAGTCACCAACACATCCTAATTTACAGCTATGCAACATATATACAAACTATACCGAATGGACTAAAAAAATCTGCTAGAGAAATTAATTATATGACATTGTGCATTGGTACCTCATTATTCGCATAATCAGAGAGCACGTGCTTTTGGAGAATCTCCCAAGGGTCCAATTCCAGAGGAAACTGCAACAAGTAACACAATTTAAAGAGAGATCACTTAAAAAAACAATGTAAAGAAATCTTGAGTGCATAACTATAAGATGATTAGACAGTACATAAGGAGGATAAGGAACCAGAAATGTAAGCATTGCAATAACTAACACATGTTTCTGAGAGGAGCTATGGTTTGTAGAAAATCACCAACCAAAGTTCAAGCCAACAGTTAAAAAGTACCAACTCTACCAGAGGAAATAACAAGATCTTAGGTAGTACCTCAACACCCAAGTGAGCAAGCAATGGAAGGCGAGCAATTGAACCACCAGATGCTTCTTGCTTATCACTCTCAAGAATCCGCACAAACGCCTCTTTTTGAAGGAGATCTTTGGCCTCATCACTGAGATCAATATTATTGACAACCAACTTCGGAAGAACATATTGTGAACTAAGGGATGAAAGCTGTGAGTGGTTTGCTTCCACTGTAGAAGAGCTTGGGCTGTGAGTTTCTGACGATTGTGCCAAACTAAACCCAGCTGAGGAATTATCAGCAGGAAATGAACCGACAAAAGTGCTAGCATGCTCTTGGGTTCCCTGGGGCTCTGTTGAGGCATGGGAAGCTTCTGATGATTCTGGAATATCAATCGAACTATTGCCACCTGCACTGCTTACTTTGGCCTCTGTTGTTTCTATACATAATGGAACTGTTGGACTGTTAGTGTTCTCTTCGATAGGTAGATTTACTGAGCTAGGAACAGGTGAACTAGCAGGAACTGTCATGATGTCATCAGCAACAGACGACACCACCGCAGATTCTTTAGCTGGAGACACTTCATCTTGATCAATTTGGTTCGCTCTCTGAAATGTGAAAGATCAACAAACAAAAGCGAAGAGAATCTACCAAATCAAAATCTAACAGCTAAAGAAACAAACCTTCAGTAGAGTCCCTAACAGAGAGAAGAAACTTGAAAATGGAAGTCCATCTCCAGAGCTCGCAGAAGGAAGCTGCTGTTGGTCAACTTCAGGACGAGAAATTGGGAGATGTTGCATGTTAACCATTACCACCTCCGCTAGTAAGTCACTAGCGATACTGGACGAAAGGATTTGCAGTGATCCAGCTGCTCTGTCACCTTGTGCAGCTAGTGCAGCAAACATACCAATTAATTGATACACAGCTTCCGAATTCCCAGTTCTTGTAGAGCTGGGCTGGCTAGATGAGATATCAACAGACGTCGACTCAACATTTCTCTTGTTTGCCCCTTCACTGTGTTCATTAGCATCAAATGATTGCCTGGCTCTTTTAGTGGAGTGGAGATCATCTTCTGTCATATGATTCATGTCTTCAGCCAGACTACGCTTGTTACTACCGTCAGTGCTTCTCTCCTATCAAGGAAACATAGCCATCCTGAGATAGTTATGAGAGAGGAAGAGAGCAAGCTTGGAGGAACAGGTAAATACCGTCAGTGCTTCTTCCCTGTTTGATGTGTCCCCAAAATTCTTAGCAGCACTTGCTGCATCTTCTATTGAATCCCCCTGGTTAATAATATTTTGAGCTTCCAATAGGCGTGCTCGCCACTGAAAGTACAATAGAAGCCTCAAATTAGTAACGAATGCACCTCAACCAAATATACAGGATACATACACATTCTCAAACAAATGGAGCTCAAATACAAAATGAAAATATTTATACCACACACATACTCATAAATAAACGAAACCAATGGCAGCATACAGCACTTAGCAACCAATTCAGAATATGGACTAAGTAGTGCTCATTGATTGCATGCATACAGCTTATAGACAGGTTATTGATTAACGCAACATATTTTCGTTGATGGTGAGATATTAAATGGCTCACTACCACCTAGGAGTTTCAATTACAACAACAACAACAACAACAACAACAACATAGCCTTTTGTCCCAAGCAAGTTGGGGTAGGCTAGAGGTGAAACCCAAAAGAGACGAGAAACAGAAAGACACAAAAAAGGACATAAAGGGAGACAAAAAGAGGTCACGGTTCCGGCACGTTGATTGCCAATCTCCAAGCGCTCCTATCCATAGCTAAATCCTTGGAGATATTCCACTCCTTAAGATCTCTCTTAACAGACTCGTCCCAAGTTAGTTTAGGTCGACCTCTACCGCTCTTTACATTATCGGCCCGCTTTAGAACTCCACTACGCACCGGCGCCTCAGGAGGCCTCCGTTGGACATGTCCAAACCATCTCAACCGATGTTGAATCAATTTCTCCTCAATTGGTGCCACCCCAACCCTATCCCGAATATCGTCGTTCCGGACTCTATCTCTCCTTGTGTGCCCACAACACCAACGCAACATACGCATCTCTGCTACACTCAATTGCTGGACATGTCGCCTTTTTGTAGGCCAACACTCAGCACCGTATAACATCGCCGGACGAATCGCCGTCCTATAGAACTTACCTTTCAGCTTCTGAGGCACCCTTTTGTCACAGAGGACGCCAGAAGCTTGACGCCATTTCAACAAGCCGGCTGAAATTCTATGCCTAACATCTTCATCAATGTCTCCGTCCTTTTGTAGCATCGACCCTAAATACCGAAAAGTATCCTTCTTGGCCACCACTTGCCCATCGAGGCTAACGTCTCCCTCCTCATGCCTAGTCGCGCTGAAATCGCACCTCATGTACTCGGTCTTAGTCCTACTAAGTCTGAACCCTTTCGACTCTAACGTGTGCCTCCATAGTTCTAACTTCCTATTAACCCCTGCCCTACTGTCGTCAACTAGCACCACATCATCAGCAAAGAGCATACACCAAGGGATACCACCTTGTATGTCCCTTGTGACCTCATCCATCACCAAAGCAAATAAAAAAGGGCTCAAAGCTGACCCCTGATGCAGTCCTAATTTAATTGGAAAGTCACTGGTGTCGCCATCACATGTTCGGACAAACGTCACCACATCCCTGTACATATCCTTGATGAGGGTAACGTACTTAGTTGGGACTTTGTGCTTTTCCAAGGCCCACCACATGACATTTCTCGGTACTTTGTCATATGCCTTCTCGAGGTCAATAAAGACCATGTGCAAGTCCTTCTTCTGCTCCCTATATCTCTCCATCAATTGTCGTAATAAGAAAATCGCCTCCATGGTCGACCTACCAGGCATGAACCCAAACTGATTTTGGGTCACATGTGTCACTCTCCTTAGGCGATGCTCGATAACCCTCTCCCAGAGCTTCATCGTATGGCTCATCAACTTAATCCCACGGTAGTTAGTACAACTTTGAACATCTCCCTTGTTCTTGAAGATAGGTACTAATATACTTCTCCTCCATTCTTCAGGCATCTTGTTAGATCGAAAAATAAGGTTAAAAAGCTTAGTCAACCATACTATCGCTCTGGCGCCTAGGTATCTCCATACCTCGATGGGGATACCATCAGGGCCCATCGCTTTACCTCCCTTCATCCTCTTCAAAGCCTCTCTGATCTCTGCCTCCTGAATTCTCCTCACAAAGCGTCTGTTGGTATCGTCAAATGAGTCGTCCAACTCAAGGGTAGGACCCTCATTCTCCCCATTAAACAGCTTGTCGAAGTACTCTCTCCATCTGTCCTTGATCTCCTCATCCTTCACCAGAAGTCGATCTGTCCCATCCTTCACCTAGGAGTTTCAATTAGTTCTGAAAATTGTTCAAGGTATACCAGTAAAACAAGGGAAACACGAACTCATTGTTCCAGCAGGCTGAGCCACACTCAGGAAACAAATCAGCACCAAACTGGCTGAAGTTCGATAATAACAAGATAAGAAAGAAAAATCCTAATTAGACTGTCTATAGAACATAACATAGCATCTCGTAGATAACATATATGTTAACTCCAGTTGTTGCATGTATAGAAATAAGGGCAAAGGGACACATCTCGAGTGTACCAGTCAATACAAAAGTGTATGTTAATCATTGAAGCTTAAAGAAATACCGGCTCAGCACTTGAATGTGTGCATTTCAGGCATGCAGAGAAGGCACTCTTCAAGGCATGGAATGCACCCGGGACTCTCAATTTAATAATGGAACTTGTTGGATCCAAGGAAAGTAAAACTGGCAGTATGCGTCCATAAAAGGAAGGCCTTCTTTGGGCAATAGCTGAGAGACTATGAGAGAAGTTTATGTTAGAAGAGAGAGAAAAATAACCAACTAAGCAGGGGAAAGAAAAAGGAGAAAACTCATGATACATAAAGATCAAAATAACATGCAATACTTCAACAGACTAATTGAATAGATGACACAGCATCCACAGAAAACTTAATTGCTCGGCCGCTGGTACAAACTGTAATATACAGAAAGATAATAGAACACAAGTGAACAAGAGGCAAACCTAGTAACGAAGACAATGATCATGGAAGTACTGAGTGACTTGATTTTAGGAGACTTGAGTTGCTCTAACAACAATCCAAGACTCTGGCTGGCTTCCATGGCCAGATCCCCAACATTAAGCAAAGGGTGACCTCCTGCTCGTAACCAAGCTACATTGAATCCCGTATCTGCAAATGTTTTGCAGATGCCTAAATCAGCATGCACCCAACAGTTCCTAAACATGGAAAATATGTTCACTTCCATATGAAAGGAAACATAAGCCGCACCTTCTGTAGTTTCAGTTGGCGGATCAGATGGGACATTAGGATCTGGTGTGTACATAAGAACTGTTTTTTCAACAAACTTAACAGCCAGTAACCTGACACCTTCATTGCCGATGGCCTGGCATTGAAATTTCACATGAGACAACTGGAGGCCGAGAAGATAGGGTTATTTGTTACTAAAAGAAAGGAGGGGCTCGCCTGAAATGCCATGTGCGAGACAACTGATTTGAACTTGAGAAGCCCTTCCCATGACGATTTAAGTGCATCATCAATCCCTCCAGTGGAGAATAAACCCTGGATACGAAACCAGCAAACTTTTGCACAGGAAGGCAATTTGAAATGGAAATGCTGGAAATGGAATTACCTCGATAACTAGCTTTTGGAGTACTTTGGAAAACAAGCTGGTTCCTGTCTTAACAGCTTGCCTGACGACTGCAGGCGTCTCATCATTCAGAAGGTGCAGCAAACAAGGGATCATATCAGGTAGATACGCCATGTGTTTTGACCCAAGCTCACCAATGATCCTACGCCAGGGGAGTTTTTGCAGAGTAAAAAAACATGAGCAAATAAATACTGTAACAGAGCATTCTTAAGCGTGCTCACGTATAGGTTTGACCTAATTCCGCCTGCAATCAGCACGTTGAAGTCATTTGCGATACAGGGGGGGGGGGGGGGGCTATACTAGTCATTTGATGTTTAATGACTTTATCACAAGCCGAATACATTGGAGGTGAAACTATGGGTAATTTAAGCTAGAAATGAAGCCGAATGGCGAAAGTGGATGAACTCACTCGGCAACAAGCTTGCGCACGGGGCTGGCCTCATCGGTGTGGAGGTCGGCGATGCGCGCGACGCGGTTGGGGAGCGGCACCCTGCGGAGGTCGCGCAGGTGGTGGAGGCGCGCGGCAATGTCATGGGGCGGCGGAGGGTGGTTCCGGGCGGCCAGCATCGGGTTCCTACTAGCCCGCCCTCCTGGAGGAAGGCAACCGCGGCGCCCCGCCTCGCCGCCGTCGGCCCTGTACCAAATCGAACTGAAGCTGCGTTGTTGGATTGGATGGGCTTTTGGGCCCTCAGATTGGGCTGTAGTTTAGAGAGGCGCGGCGGCCTGCAGCCTCCCGTCTCGCTCGTCGATCTCCGCTCTCGCCTCTGACCCGCAGCGCCTCCGTTTCCCTCTCTCTCCCGAGCCCCGGCGCCAGCCAGAGCCAGGTTCGTGGCATTCATGGCGGGGCAGTCCGACCCGCACCTCTCCATCTTCTCGCCCTCCGAGGTAACCAACCCCTTCCCTTCCACACTCCACAGGCAGAAAGTGGGACCCAATTTTTGGACCTCTCGTGTCTGTGCTGCAGGTGGAGTTCGTGGCGGAGGATGAGATCGTCGAAATCGTCCCCAACATCCGCATGGACGCCCTCAACATGATCTGCGTGCGTCTGCCGCCACCACCCACTTCCATCTCTTTCAACTCCCCATCCCCCACCTATTCTTACATCTCGCGCTGCTGCTGTCGCCGCCGTGCAGGGGGATTTCGGGCCCTTCTTCCCACAGATTCCCACCAAGGTGCCGCTCTGGCTCGCCGTCGCGCTCAAGAAGCGTAGCAAGTGCACCATCCGCACCCCGGACTGGATGACTGTTGGTCAGTGCTTCTTGCCCCCCTTTTATTCCTGCTCAAGCATACACAGCCATAAGCATCTGTTGCTTGCTTTTGTTCCTACTAGACCGCTTGACACAGGTATTGGAAGCGGAAAGAGAGTCGCCTCGAGAATTCCAGCCATTACCATTCCACTATATTGAAATTTCTAAGCTGCTATTTGATCAGTGAGCACCCATATCTACTGCATCACCCTGTTTCTTCGATTTCAGCACATTTTTTCACCTAAACCTGATCCGCTCTCGTTTGTTTCCTGCAGTGCTCGTGATGACATCTCAGATGCATATCTGGTGAGTGTTTAATCAATCTCGGTGCAGATTTGTTAGTTGAGTCTAGTAAGTCCTAATTGTATTGAAAATAATATATATGCTTACTCCTAGTTTTGATTGTGACACAGGTGAGATCTCTAATTGAGGACATCAGAGATGTCAGATTCCACAAGGTTGAGACTGGATTAGAGACAATATCTGGACGCACCCATGCCGTAAAGGTAACATTTTCTTTCCCCCTTAAGAACTGGGGATGCTACAACTGTCGTTCTATCAAAGCTATTATTGAATTGGACGTAATTACCATTTCCCTTGTATTTATCTGTGTTTCCTATACTAGCTTAACGTCTTGCTTCATCGATCTGACACCAACAATACCTTATTCATCTTGTTTGCCTTCTTGCAGCTCAAAAATCTCTCTGCAATGGAAGTGAACATTGTCCGCCCTTTCATGGTGAGAACTTTGCAGGCATTCTATAAGCATGATAGTCCACAGATGATTCAGCAAGCAGATAATACAGGGAGCAGAGCAACACCAGTTACAGACCGTGGCCTAAGAGTAAGCCTTCCCTTTTAGATATGATTTCAACTTGCTTGTGGCTTCTAGGAGGTTGCTGTCCCCATCAAATTTGCCCTAAGAATCTAAGATGTTGCGCACAAAATAGTTGCATATCAGAAAGTTTGTACATATATAATTCTGTTCTGTTTGGTTGGTGACCCGATACAATTCGTAATAGCTTAATACATTGCAGTATATGAACCAGAAATACGACTTGGTACTTCATTTTCTATTTCCCTGCATTTATTTATTTTGTCAGAATGTTCCCTTTAAAATAAACACATCATCATATTCAAGCAGCAATACATGATTTGTCAGGAAAAGAGCTCCATGTCTCCAACTTAAAGTTTTTCTTTTGTTTTCCTTTTGCAGAGAGATCTAAGGCGCAGGTAGTGAGCATGACTGCCACTTGTATTGTCAAATAATGTACCGCATATCTAAGGACAGCAGTAAGTGAAGGTACTGGCATTGCTTTCTTGCAATAGTACCAGCTAAGTATGTGCTAATGTCCTAACGAGCCCTGAGATCTATCAAATAGTAAAGCAATGGTGCATCATAGTTTGTGTACTCTTTAGAGGGAACTGGCATAGTGGCATTGCTCTTCCCCGTTTGGAAATTGTACTGTAGCTTTGTTTTGCCCAAAGAATGACTTGACTTATTCTTATTATATTAAATGCAAGTGTGTTGCCTCGTTGATCTCTCCAGCAGCCTCCAATCCTTGCGATTCGCATAACTCCCAGCCTCCCTCGGTTGAATGGAGCAGCTAATGGAGTTTTGGGTCAGTTTGGTAGTAGACCACATCCCCTGTGTCGCTGACATAGTGGTCACGTCTCAAACTCCGAACCAGATCACCAAGTAGATGAAAGGGGAGAGGGCCAGACTTTTGCGGCTCTCTGTAGTACTTTCCCAGCACCGGCTTGGCTGCCTCTGTCTGCATGCACAGCCATCATCATTCAGTGACTGATATACATATGCGATGGCATAAAATCTGCCAGACATGGATGGATGCTGAATCAGATTTAGTTGCTATACTTACCGCCTCTATGAGATGGTAATGTGGGATCTGCGGGAAGAGATGGTGGATGACATGAGTCCCAATGTCATGGTGGATGTTGTTGATCCATCCATAGTCGCGGTCGAGCGTCGTCAGGCCACCCCGAAGATAGGTCCATTCCTAGCTCATTAGTATAGCACAATTAATTAACTGAAAGCTGCAGCTGTGAACAACAGTCGTTGATTTATATATGTGGCTGCATGCATCTTTGCATATATTATCTTCAAGTTGCACTGAATTGTGACAGGGCCTTAGTAGTCAGTAATTCTATTTCAGCAGTTTTACTGCTGGTGTAAAGTAACTATACAGTACCCTGTAAATATATTAGGGGGAAAAGAGAGAGAGAGTGAGTGAGTGAAGTTACCTTTCCTCGGTACCATGGAAGCTTGTCATTGTGGCCGTGATGGTGCAGGTAGGTAACAAAGTCGAGCCACATGACAAAAACCCAATAGGGTACGAAGTAGAGCTTGAGCATCTGCAGAGGGCCCATGAGGAAGGTGAGGGCAGCTAGGAGGGCGGCCATGGCGAGCCAGCACGCCGTGGAGGTGAGCACGACGTTGCTCTCGCTGGGCTGGAAGAGGTCGCTGGCCGGGTGGAAGTGGGAGCCTGACTTGCCGGGGCTCCTGTTGGCCAGGTAGAATGGGTAGGCGAGCATGGGGAAGGGCAGCCTGAAGCGCAGCATCAGGACGACGCTGTCCAGACTCTTGTACAGCCGCTCGGGGAGCTGATACATCGTCATCCTAGATTATTATTATTAGTGCAAACATGCAATGCATGATAATTGCAGGGCAGGAGCAGGAGGCGTACGGGATGCCATGACTCGTCCTTGTCGACGTGGCCGTGGTTCTGGTGGTGCGTCCTGTGGCTAATCCGCCTGCACTTGCACAATAGATAGACAGAGTTGCATTGCATTGCATTGTCAAACTTGTGTCGATCGGCTAATTGAGAAGCAGCATCAGAATTGAATTGAATCACTAGCAGGAGTATAGTAGAATACACACCAGCCGTGGTATGGCACCAGGATGGAGGAGTGCAGAATGTGGCCGACGACGCTGTTGAGGCTGGGGTTGTTGGAGAAGCTGCCGTGCCCGCAGTCGTGTCCCAGCACGAAGAGCGCCCAGAACATGGTGCCCTGCGCCGCCCAGTACAGCGGCCAGACGAGCCAGCTGTCGAGGCGCGCGGCGGCAGCGGCGAGCCCCAGCACCAGGACGACGTCGCGCAGGACGTAAGCCATGGAGCGCCAGGGGTCCTTCACCCAGCAGTGCTTGGGGATGGCAGCGCGGATGTCGGCCAGCCCGAACGGTGGCGCCGCCGCGGGGTCAAATGCCGGTCCTTCTTGTCCTTGCGTGGCGGGCACAGCGACGCGGACGCGGACGCGGACGCTGCGGCCTCGGCGCCGCGCGGTACTTGACGACGACGGCAGCACAATGCTAGCGGAGATGGGGACTGGGACGGAGAGGAGCAGGCGTGCCATGGCGGCTCTCCTCTCCAGGTCCAGCCGCCGCTTGGCCAAGCTCCTCTGCCTCTGCCGTTGAAGAAGGGCAGAATTGGCCGCTGGACACTGGAAAAATGTGGCTTTTGCCACAGGCCACTAAAAAAGGATGTCTTTGCCAGGAACCATTACAAAATCACATATATTTGCCGATAGACACTACAGCTCATATAATAACATATTCACCTCAAATAGGTCACAGAACACATAAATCTGGACGGATTTACCCTTGCTCATACAAAAGCATGTCTAGCAATAGAAAATAACATGGTTCAGCCATATTTGGCTATCAAGTACAGCAATACAAAACGACATGTTTTCAGCCACACTTGGCAATCAAGTACAGCAATACAAAATGACATGTTTTCAGCCACACTTGACAGTGGGCATAATAATAGGTCCAGCCACATGATACAGTGTGTGGCCTATGTTTTTTTGGACCTAACGACCTTCAGCTTCTTCGCCTTTCCCTTTTCAACACAAAATGGTGATGTGATTGGACAGCCAACCGGCTCTATGGCATCTTCAAGTTCCAGCAACCTTTTACGACTATAGATGAATATAGAAATATAGAAACATGTCAGCTAACTAGAAACGGCATTAGAAAAACATAATAATAAATGTTTGCATAAGACATACCCCCTTGTCATAGGGCTTGGGGTAGAAACAGAGGTGATGACTCTAGTTGGTGTAGATGATTCTAGTTCCAGCAGCTTCCTTGTCATACTATGTGCAGATACAAGCATATGAAATTACAAATTTGATAACTGAACAGATATCTGAAAATGTGTAAATTACAATTTACCTCCTTGTAACAGGGCTTGGTGTATAACCACGAGTGATGAGTCTTGTTGGTGTAGCGCTATAGGTTATTTCCATAGGTAAGATATTTGTAAATTAGGTGAAAATTGAAAAACCATAAAGCAGTTGAAAAAACTTACAATGGGTCAACACATGATGGTTGTTCCTGTGGTGGCTCAGCAACACTAGATTGTTCCTGTGGTGGCTCAGCAGCACTAGATGGCACAACTGTGACACTTTTCTTGCCTCTCTTTCTCTTTGGCTTTGGAGCAGCAGGTGGTGGTGCATCAGAATCATAGACATATTCATTGCAGGTTTTTGCCATGTGTCCAAGTTGTTTGCACCTTTTGCATCTTGTGGTTCTCTTTCCAGATCCACCTTCTGCAGATGATCTAAGCCTCCTCTTCCTTGGTCTCCCAGCTGCTGGTTTCAGAATTGGAGGCCACAACTTAAATCCAAGGTTCACTTGAGGCCACTGTTTCCTATCTGCCATTGGCTTCACACATTTTTGGTATGCCTTCTTAAACTTTGCGACAGAGTAGTATTCATGAACATAGCCTTCAATATTACAACCTCGAATTGAGGTGATAACACACAAGGCATGTGTACATGGCAGACCAGTAACTTGCCAACGTCTACAGGTGCACTTCCTCTCTTGAAGATCAACAGTATGCCTCCAATGAACTAGATCCCTTGTAACACCTTCGACTTCACCTAACATTTCATTATATCTGCCACCATCTTTGTATGCATACCTCCACATATATTTCAGCCCCCTGCTTCTTGCGTTGAGGTCCTTCATGACGTTAGGCAAAATATTATCTTTAAGTTTCTTGGCAATTTTTCTTCTCAAGAACATTTTATCCATGCATAATTGCCTTATCCTATCCATAAGATCAACTACAGGCAGTGATTTCTCATCCCTAATCCAGCTGTTGAATGTTTCAGCTATGTTATTTGTTACATAGTCACACTTGCTTGCTTCAGAAAATAGGTGTCTGGTCCATAGGTGCTTATGGTTTTCATGTATCCACTTCATAGCGTCAGGACATGCTTCATACATCAAATTGTAGTGCTCTTCAAACCTGTGCTTTTGAAAAGCTCTACATGCTGGCCACAAGTGCTTCTCGAAGACATCCAATTATTCCCATTAATAGAAGTAGCAGATGCAAGTTGTCCCTTCCATTTTCCAGTCAAATGAGTAGAGTCTACACCAAGAAAAGGTCTGCAACCATTTAGAAAACCATCTACACAGGCTTTCAGGGCAACAAACATTCTTGTAAATCTCATCTTCTTTCCCACTTGCTCATATTCAATGTCAACCAAACTCCCTGGATTGGTCTTCTCCACCTCAGCCTTGAAACTAAAAGCATGCACAAAGCTGTCATCCCACTTCCGTTTGAGTTGTTCCATAGCCATATTCCTACCATCCCACACTACATAATATGACAAGTTCAGGTGATACTGTTCTTCTAGTCTTTTCTTCAGTTCTTTAGCTCCAATTGTGGGATCCTTTGCAAGCCAACCTAGAACGCTATCCTTGACCCAATGATTGTTTGCCATGCAGTTATGCTCAACTTTTCCAGTGCTTTGACAAGTATGCATATGAGGTATCTTTTTTATCTACACCAAATAAAAAAATAAAAGTTGTATAAATCTAAAATTGTACAAAATTATATACAAACAACAATGCAAGTTGCAAAATCATACCTTCCAGGTCATCCCATCCTGCAATTGTGAAGCATGTATCCTCCACTTGCACCGTTCAGCTTTGCAGTAGGCTCTGTATCTTGTTGACTCAGAATAGGCAGCTGCAATTTCATATTCACCCTTTATTGCATATTGCCTAATAGCCTTCTTAAAAGTATCACCATCCCCAAAGGTTACACCAACTTCTATTGTTGGGTTCTCTAAGTCAGTTGCATGGACAACGGTCTCACAATCTCGTGCATCCTCCACTAGTAAGTCATCTTCCAAACCAACACACTCATCATCCTCTACATCGCCATCTGATTCAGAATCCGATAAATCAGAAAGCAATGATTTATAGGGGTCCTCATCATCTAGACCAACATACTCTACATCATCATGGACCCAATTTGTTCCAGGATTGTTCTGGACCGGAGGCTCTACTAGAGATGATTCAATTTCAAAAGTAGGTTGCGCAATTAACTGGTTGGCAGGAGCATCAGTGCTACCCTGTAACACACAAGGCATGTTCTGTTGTCGCCCAATATCAAGCTCCAAACAAAAATCATCCTTTATCATAACCCGCACTTGCACTGAGAGCCTTCTTATCTCCCAATACATGTCAATTACATGCAACAGTTTGTTATCAGAATCAATTTCTTCATAGCTACGACTCATATTATCCCAATAGGTGACACGTAACTTATGTTTAGAGTCTAGCTTAATTTTTGTACCAATGTCAAGTAGCAAATCATTCCAATTAGTGGTATCCCTGTCTAAAATCTTAGCAATGTTACAAGCATCACAATACTCGCGCTTGCCATCTTCAGTCAATTTAACAAAAGCACCTACACGTGCAGCAAACCTGTAGGACGAATTGGGATCCATCCTACATATACAAATATGAACAGAAACATAATCTGAATGAACACGCCATATGATTTCAATTGAGGCTAGGGTAGGAGATAATCTGAATGAACCCTAGGGTAGGGATAATGGTAGAAATTAGTTACCCGTCGGGAACCCATGAGAGATCAGCCTGCTCCTCGGGGAAAATGTCTCTCAAGAATCGTGGAGACCCCATCACCGTCGCTACCTCCGGCACTGGGCGCCGCCGCCGCCACCGCTCCGTTAGCTGCTACAGAAAGCAGACACTGCTGCCGTCGCGGGAAGCGAGCCCCGTCGTCGTCGCGCAGCCGTCTGCGGACGCCGCCACCACGCCCGTCGCAGGTCGCCGCTGGCGGCAGGGGAGATGGCGCGGCCGCTGCCTGCTGCTTTTCCGTGCGAGCGAGTTGACTGCGGCCGCACGCACCGACGCACGGGCTCCTGAAGTCCCGATCCGTTCTTCAGAAGAAGGGATAAAGAGGCAAGGGCATATCCGTCATTTCGCGTAGCTGTCCATTAAAACCAAATAAAATAATAAGTTGAGTGTCCGGTAGCATATTACCCATGAATTTTGATGTCTTTTGGCTAAGTCATGTTTTTTTAGTGGCTTCTAGCAAAGGCCGCGTTCTAACGATGTCCCATGGCCAATTTTGCCTTGAAGAAGAGGAGCCTGGTTGGCGCTCTCTGCTCTCCTCCCTGCGGCTTGGAAATGGGTGGCTGATCCGATTCCGATCCATCGGCCCAGGTCGCCCCGCCGCCCGCCTTACGCCCTTACCGGACAGGAGGGGTTTGTGTCGCTACTGTCACTGTCACACTCAACTGGCATTCTGGCAACTGTTTGTGTCAAAAACAAACTGGAAACTGTTCCCTTCGTTCTAATAAATAAATATATATTAGTACTAAACAAAACTATTAGGGACGTGAACTGCCACTCTGTGCTTCCAGACAACACGAACAATATACGTACCGTACTGTTGCAGTTCACTGGCAATCGTTTCTTCTTTTCCTTTAATGATTAATGATATATGGCCTTGTTCATTTGCCTTATAAGCTGTACTTTTTCTGCTAATAAACAGTGTTTTTCTCTCACAATAAATCAACGATTAGTACTTTCAGTTATGGTTTTTCAGTCAAGCGAATAGGGTATAACACATGCCAAACAAGCCATTAATAAGCCACAGGTGTGACTTTAAGCGCCCTGTTCGTTTGAATCAGTCAGCTATTCGGCAGTGTTTGTAACAGAACCGCCTAATTTATAAGAGCTCAAGTACAAAATCAGCGATTTCCCGCTCAATTTACATACTTGAACTCATATAAACCCGGTAGTCCGTGAAATCACGAGGGATTTCAAACTTTTTCAAGCTTACAACCAAGACCGTACATGATTTAGTAACCACAGTCCACATGTTACAACAAGTTCACAAATACATCGGAGTGCAACATAAAATTAGTGCAAAACCCACTTCAAAATAGAAGTAGCGGAAGCGAAATAGCTTGAAACCACCTTTTACACACATTTAGTTAAATTACAGTGCCAGCGCATAGTCATGTCCAACAACAGCAAATAGGTACGATGTAAGAAGGGACCATTGCCCATGGTCCACTCACCATCCGAAGTGGGAGAGAGATCCAACTTGTCGCCACAGTAGTACGCCTTACTACCTGCAACAGGTGGGAACAAACCCTGAGTACTGGAATGTACTCAGCTAGACTTACCCGTCATAAACCAGAAATAAAACTGACACCAAGGATTATACAAGGCTTTATGAGTGGACTGGCTTGACTTGCTTTGCGGAAAGGCATAAGTTATCATGAATAACCAATTTAAGTCCTTTTGCATCATCTTTATTATAACCTATTCAATCTATGTAAGCACCTATGCTAAAGCAATCACTTGATTAACCATTAACATTAAAGGTTACCATTTCAGGTTTAGCATGTCCAACATCATCTACATAACCATCCTTGTTCCATCATCATTACTACGATGCTGTAACTCGAGTCAAGTGTTCACTATCCAGTGAACGATGGCGATTCGAATCGATTATTAACCAGCTGGTAATTTATTCCTCACACAAACCTCACTCACCCGCTAAAGTGAGGTATTGGTCACCGAGTCAACTATTTAGGTAAAGTCGCGAGTTTGCCAGGAACCACATGTACCCGGGGGCCGCCCGACTGCTCTTTGGCCTTATCATCGCGCCCCCGTATCCTGCCACTACTGCTCTGGTACAGTGCGTTGCGGGCAATCCACTCGGCCCGAATAATCTCCCAGCTTCGCGGTCGAAAGGTACGTTATTCGGCTAGCTAAATGTGAGGCATGCGTTCAACATGACCCGAGGCCCAACAACGGTCGATCCTTAATCAACACAGACGGAAACTACAAGCACCCCAGAACCCCGTCTGGTTGCCCCATACTTATTCCGTCCGGTCTCAAATTATCCATCAACAATTGGTTATTTCCAGGATATCATCCATTCCATAGCTAAAGTATTCCAGTAACCACCTATAATTGCAGGTGACCAGAAATCACCGATCGCTACCGGTCTAAGCAGGGTTAAGCAATATTTTCGATCCTGAACCAAAATAGGATTCCAGGCATATTTACGGGACAAGGAAAGGATATATATGCAGCAAGTGTTTTCAATCAACTCCTATAACTTAATGCAACAATACATATATAACATATATATACTCAATTGCTTTTATAAAGTAGGAGGCTTAGAATGCTCCGGGGCTTGCCTAGGATCTGACATAGAGTCAAATCAGTTAGCTTGCACCGTCTTGTCGACATCTCCGATCCTAGCACGTGTCCAGCCTTTCCATCTTCGAGAGGGTCCACCAACACCATCTTCGGGTTCGGTTCCACACCACGTGCTTCTCCTGTACCTAGCGTACCTAAATGAGATGCGACAATGCGGATGTATGAATGCATGGGAGTGCGATAAGCGTACATGATGATAAGGAGTGCACTTGGAATGACTTGCACATGACATGATGATGTGAATGCGAGCATACATACAAACATAGCCACATTCAGGTGATAAGCGAATTAACCCTATTTGCTCGAGTAGTTGCATATTTCTTCTCTAGTACTTATAACACAGACTCATCATGATCAAGTAACATAAGACAAGCAACTTATCACATGTAGCTAACATCATGTTTCTCTTAACATTCGTACACACGCATCAAAGAGCTACCTGTGTTCATTTATAAGCAAGCATGCATGCATACATAATAACAAAGGTATACCTAGCGACACAAGTCTACCCTATGCATAGAACATACACATAAACACATACCACACGTACGATTAATACGCTAGGACATGCCAGCAAGTTATTAGTGCTTTAGGGATACACCAAAGCAACATGCATTCGCTAAGCAAGGCAATTATACTCACATATTGTAAAGCAACTTATTACTTGTACTAACATCATGTTTTACTTGGACTAAACATTTTGTAGCAAGCATCACAGAGCTACATGCACTCACAAGCAAAACATGCATGCTCACTAACAAGGTATACATATCTACACCATTCAAGTTTGTACCCATATATACATGCACACATGAATGACCACATGGTATTTCGAGTTGAACCAGGCCAAGCACACCAGCAGGTTACTCATGACACAAAAGTACATAAAAAGTGCCATGAAGCATTTACATCACATGCAACAATTCATTTTTAATTATATTTATTGGAATGCATAGAACTAGGCCACATAATTCCAGAGTTCCGAAAATTCTATAAAAATTACAGCAGGTTAAACATGCTCTCTGGACCCTACCATAAAAATGTCATGCCAAAATAATAAGCATATTGGCCTACACAAAAATAACAAACAACAGGGCATAAATGCACATGAAAATACTTTGTACTATGAAAAGTGTCAAACCATAGATTTACTATTTTTCTTAGCTACTACATAGTACAGGAGCAGCTCACAATTTTTCTCAAGATTTATCTATGCCTATTTTATTTACTAAAAATACCACAAGAATCAGCATTAAAGCACTTTAAATAATAATTACAAATCATTCCATAATGACAGCACCTCAAAATTTTACCACAGATTCTACACCTCAAGATCTATCAAGCAAATCAAGTCTCACATTTTTCTGACCCCTATTCTAATTACTGCACATTTCCAAAGATCACAAGTATTTAACGCATTAAATAAAACTCTATATAATAGTATCACAAAAATGCTATTTCACATTTTTAACAGACAGATCTAATCACTAGAAACACAACAAAACTTGTTTCACCAGATTTGGAGACCCACAACTCAAGACATAAATTATACACGCATTTCTTCTTTTCTGAAATCATTTTCCAAAAACCTTTTCTTCTTAAACCAGAGCCCAACACTAAGTGCACCCGTGACTGTACCCCAGATCCGTCCCTGAGGCATAGACAGCCAGGACCCACGGCCTGACCGGTCCCACCCGTCATACCCAGTGAAGCAGGGGAGGTGCTCCGGGCAACGCCGGCGGCGGGCAGGGGCAGGCCGGAGGCCGGCAAGGGCCATGGCGTCGGCAGGGGGTGACGCAGGGTAGCAGTGGACCCGGCCACGCGCACAGGTGACCGCAGTCCACCCAGCCATAGCTCACCGCGGCGTGGCCGCGGACGGCGGCGGCTTCCAGCCGTCGGCCCAGCGGCGGCGGCCCGCGGCGGCGAACGGGACCACGGCAGGATACGGGGAGGTGCGCGAGGCAGCTGCGAAGCCGGTGGCAAGCTCGGCTTGGCCTGCGAGCACGTGAGGCGGAGGAACGGCGACAGCGGCACGAGCAGGCGACGGCGCGCGCGAGCAGGCGGTGGCTCGGCTGCTGCTCGGCCACGCGAGGAAGCGAGGAGGGAGGCAGGGTGTGCGGGTGCGGAGTGAAGGGGAGGCGCTCCTAGACGACATCCGGACAGGCCTCTTAACGCGGTCGGAGGCGCGCCGGCCGCCCCTCGTCGCCGGTAGGCGCGCGCCATGCGGCGGTCACCGGCTCGGGCGAGGCGGGAGCGGGAGCTGGAGGCGGGGCAGGCTTGGGCCGGCTTCTGGAGTGGACCGGGAAACAACGCGCGCGGCCCAGTTCAAAGCTTCTTTTTCTTTTTTTTAAAAAAAACGAAAACAACCCCCAAATCTGTCTTCTTAGCCCTAAAACACCATTTTAGGCACAATATCATGAGTTGGCACCAAAACAACTTTTGTTCCTAATCAAATTATCTACACTTTTTGTAAAGGGTGCACCAACATGCATTGACTCTAGCTAGTGGTTCAAAGCAAGTCAAACAAAAACACTTCAAGGGTCAACATAAGCATGTCATTAAGTAAAAGCTTGATTAACCAAGGTCATTAACAGGGGCATGATGTCATTTAGTGTCCTAACCATGAAGTAAGTATTGTTATAAACATAGGTGCACAACTGCATTATTAAAACTACGAAAGTCCAATCATATAACATATGAAACATCACATTTGTACTCCTGAAACATTTCAATTCTATATTTGAAACATTATGTTGCAAAGGTTATAAATGCAATGTTTCACTTATTTCATTTTGCGACCCAACCAGGTCTAAGTGAGTTTAGTGACCAAACAAGGCAATCACTTGTCTTAACTAAGCATAATTATAAAACATACACATCATGCAGTAAGATAACTAGCATTGTTTCATTAACACATGTCACACGTTTCAGATGTTTCGAATATATGTTTCAAGTGTTTCTAGTGTTAATGCTCATGTATGAATAATTTATGCTTATGCCTATGAAATGCAAGTGTAAAAATGCATGCTTAACACTGGGGTGTTACAGTGTTTTTCTCTCATAACAAATCAGCGTCAGCATCAGCCACCGCTTTTACAGCCAGCCGAACAGGCGAACAGGATGAAGATTACTAGTAGAAACCAAACAAACCAAGGAGCTGTCCTATCAATCATCAAGCAAGCCACCGACAAGAGTTCTTCAGCGCTGGCTCGCTCATGCAACAAGGAGCGGGTTCCTTTTATTTCTCTCTTTTATCTTTACATCACCAAAAACCAAAAAGAATGACCAAGTGGATACTGGACGCACGCTTAACACGGTCACAAAAAGATTATTACATGGTAATAATGCTGGTGTGTGACACGGAACACAGCACAGCACATCACAACGTTCCTAAGCTAAACTAGCTACCCAATTCGTAACAGAGGAAGAAACCTCTGCAAACTGCACTCGCAGGTCATACTAATGTACACAGCACCTGACGGATGGCATGCGATGGATGTGAGTGTCCAACAACATACGTACAAAACTAGATTATAGCTTCCACCACTTCTTGTTCTCCATTGTTTTCGCAAGCTCCTGCGCCAGGGAAGCAAAGTTTTCCGCTCCATTCTGAAGCTCGGCGGTTTGTTGGCTTATTCTCTGGTAAAAAAAAACAAACAAACATAATTACATGTTTGATATTGCTCCGAGTATGGGCTTGCAAAGAAGACAAGCGATATCAGCTGTAGTCTGGAAGCAACTGTCACCTCCAGTTTCTCCTGCCTCTGCATCAACTTATCTTTCGCATGAGCAGCTGCTGCTGCTGCGTCCTGCAATGGACCTACATTTAGCTCCCATACACAGCAAAAGTCATGACCAATTGCAATGTTCATGACTTACCCCGCCAAACTTATATTTGGTTAGAATTTCCTGCGGAGTTCTCATTCTCGGTTTATCAACATTGCTCGACCCTTCAAACAGCTTCGCTCTCTCCTCCTCTACTGCCAACACAAACATGCAGAGAGTTTAAACAGATAATATAGCACTCAGTAATTCGAACAGAAGGTGTACTAGTATTGTCTCCAACCTGTTGTTCTCTTATTCCCTTGGGATGTAGAGGATGCTGCTGGTGCCGGGGCTACAGGTACTTCATCGTCAATCTCAATGTCATCTGCATTCAATACTCCCAAGTCAAGACTCAAGAGGGAAGGGAGCACTTGAGATAAATGCTTGCTTTAAGATGCATAAGGAAGAAGAAACAAAACCGATTGACAATTCTTCTATCGGATCATCAAGATCGGGTATTGAAGGTTCAGCAAATGGTTCTTTCAAGAAAATTGACTCCAACTGTTCGCTTGGAGTTTGCATAGTCAAACTTCCTCTCATTTTTGCATTTTCTTCAGCCTTGCCTTTCATTCCTTTAATGAAGCCACCAATAATCCCTGCTGCAGGATTCTGCACCATGAAGTTTCTTGTGAAGCCAAAATGTACACGAGCTTCTGCTCAATTTCCAGGAAGACATGAATGGATACCTGCTTTCTTCTCTGATCAGTTGAGAAACTAATAGCTGCTTCAGCAGCTGCTGCAAGTACTTTGTCATGAAGGCATGGCAGAGATTCCGGAATCCTATTACCACAGGATCAGCAGTCAGATCTATTGCTCTCAACAGCATTCAGTACAACAATGCCAAAAAAGTGTACCTGAAGTCATTCTCTGAGGCCATAAGAGAGATAATTGCAAATTCAGATCCATTTACCTGGCGAGAGTATATATCAGGAAAATGAGGTTTTTTTTTCTTTAAATTCTGAATACATATGAAATCCAAATGGTACAAGCGCACCCTAGTTTCCTTTTTAGAAAGGAATAAACAGATAAGTTGTAAATTTTATTGGTGAACCCACCTTCGAGTATGCTCACCACAAACAAAACATGACCCCATTTTAGGTACCAAAATCCGTACTCTGTTTGGGTAAAATAAGGTCGATATGGGTGTGGCAACAACTATGGAGAATATAAACCAAAATTACTACACATACTAGGCACTAAAGTTCACTATACCAATCTGAAACCCACCAGCCAAACCCTCAGGAACTAGGTTAAAGGGGCAAGTGGAAAAAAATACCAAAGTAATTTGTCCATTTGAGGAGCTCGCTGATTTATCCATGCCTGTCTTGTAACTCCATCTCAATAAAGACATCAAGGAGCTCTCAGCAACAATAGCCAGATTTGGCACAGACCTGCCCATCATAAAGTAAAATTGTCAATGGTCTGAGCAAACTTCACCGATTCCTTGCACAGATGTATAAATATATATGCCAGTAAGTAAAACAGATGCAAAGTTCTCAAAAAATGTCATTTTTAAATCCAAGAAAACTGCAAGGGTTTGAAATCTAAGATTATCTTTTCTTATCTATACCAAAAAAATACTCACATGGGATTCTACACATAGTGAGATAGATATGAACCAGATGAGAGAAGAGAACTGAGCACCAAATATAGATGACGACACTGTTGAGTGTTGACAGCTTTTATCTTTATCGGTTCAAGCAGTGAAGCAAAAAACTTGCAGTAAGACATTTTTTTTCCCTATGTTGAAGCATATGATCAGATGTAAACACAGGACACCTTCTCTAATATATAAACCTGAAGTCAACATGTAAAATCTGCATTGATGATCCATATTATCTTGTATAACAAGGAAAAGACATCGCAAAGTTGTAACTACCTCATTTCTATAATGCCGGTCTGATAAGCTAATATCAACCCACAAATTTTGCCATCCATATTCTTGAAAACTGCTGACCAGCAACAAGGTTTTGTAAGTTTCGTCTTCTGTAGATGCTTGCTGCTTCCCTGATGAGGAAAGGAACATCACCAGTAAGATGTGGAAGTATGGAAGCTCCATAAAGCAGTTCATATATTTGATTTGTGTGAGAGGTGTGTGTTTTGGGTGAGTTGTATTTCTGGGTTTCTTCTTAATGCGATGACACACAGCTCTCCTGTGTATTCAAGAATAAAAGCCCAGTGCACACCTGAATCAATGATGCCAGGGATAACAAAAACAAAACATCCTCACAGCACACCACAAGTGAATCTGAACCACCATTGTGTGAAAGCTGGGAAGCATTTTTCAGGTGCTTTTCAACTCCTTGTGTTTCTATTCTGTCAAGATCCTTGCCCTCTTTTCCTGCCTGATCTTGACTTGGAATTTTGTCCTCTGATAATTGGGTTTGCTTCTCATCTGAAGCTGCATCTATATGCAAAAGCTTGCAAAGTTAGGTATCGATCTAAAGGAGAAAAAAAGGTAAGTGCCTCCTTAATGCAATGATAGTAATCACTTGCCTATGACATACATGGAAATAGCTGATGATTGCTTCTGATGTATAATATGTGAATTTATCATCGCACCCGTTGTGCAGTCAAGTACAGTAACACGAGCATCCTTTGTCAAGGAAAGAAGAACATCTCTGGGTAACTTTGCATTTTGAGGACTCTCTTTCTTTGACTGGTCTGCTTTTGCAGCAGATGCCGCAACACTGTAAATGCCCAAGGAAACAACAGGAGAATTTGTTCCTGATGCACCATCTACAGTGAATAGAATTGATAGCTCACTTGGATCAAGCATTGCCACCTTTAAGAAGAGAGACCAGAACATAAGGATTAATTAATAACAGTTGATTCCTACAAGTTTCAAGCGAATAGTGCAATCTCAGAAATCTTAAGGAATAAGGACATGATTTATATTACAAAAATAGGAAGAATGTACCTGACCGTTCTGATAGCCTGCGGCAAGGAGCTCTCCTGAAGCCGTAAATAATAGAGATCGCACTGAGGAATATGATGACAAAAAGGCAACATAACAATGAAATCCCTTCCCATGATGAACAACATGAACTGTAAAAAAACAAGAAGAGTGTCTGTTATTAATGAAAATATAATGAAGCGTATTCAACGAGAGAACTTTATAGGCCTAGCATGAGTTTCCCTACCGGCTTACTACAGAACTTCCTACAATTTTTTGCAAAGGAACAAGTAATTTCAACTTTCTGTGAAAAATAACATGAGCAGGTTCTGTCAATGTTGGACATGGTAGCTGATGGCTGATGCATAAGCAAGGTTTACGCTGCAAAGTGCCCAATCATAATTATTCAAATTTTTTTCATTTCATTAATAAACATTCAGATAAGTGACAGTACCCATTTACTGTCTCTCATCCGTCAAAGAAGATGTTATGGCTGCTGCTTGTTAGACTACCAGACATGACAGGCATCTTGTATGTGCTGGTGAAAGGAAGTAAAATTGGCGTAACACTGTCTTTACAAGGATGGCAGCAACACTTTCACACAGAAAACATGTATGCCATTCAACAAAAGAGAGAGAGGGGGGGTGTTTAAATAGGTTAAATCACTAGGTGAAACTTTAGGCATCTGTCATCAGGGTCCCATACTGAAATATTTACCTTCTTGCTTAGATTCACTCACAAAGTGAAAGCTTGAACCCCCAGTGTGCTCTCGAAGTTTATAGATGCGCACCTACAAAGAATGATATAAAAAAGAGTTATTAAAAATGATACCAATGACTAACCTTTCGATCAGCCCACAAATTTGACAAGATCTAACCAGACCACTTGTTGTCCCAACAGCCAAAGTCATGTTTAGTGAACAAAAAGCTAGAGATGATACAGAAGCATTTGCTCCATCCAAATTAACATCAGCAACCTGCAGTAAAGAATTGTTACAACTTTATTGGGGTTAATCTGTTAGTTATAAGCCAATGAGGGATAATGCCAGTAATAATATAAATATAAATGAGACTGACCTTTCCATCCAAGACAAACATTGGCATTAAAACAGGAAATGTTGCATCCCATATTCTCACAGAACCATCTTGGTAGCCTGCAATGTATATTCTTTCAACAGCATGATCTTCGTTCAGCGACATCTCACTTGGAACCCCACCAGTCAAAGGCCATTTCATGTTCGCTGGTATGAAACACCCAGCATTTTTCCTAACATAAAATTTCTACAGAAATTCCACAGCGAAATGGTCTTCCATAAGTAATGATGATATCTAGATAAGAGTATAATAACCAAATTTAAGCAGAATGCACCTTCAGTGAAATATTTGGAAATTCACTTTCGGTTAGTGAACAAAGACTAGTGACCGTTATGTTGGGATCAATGGTAGGAATTGCAGCTGGAAATTTCTGTGCTTCTGGTAGAGGGTTTCCCTCTTTTGAATTTTGCACAGAAAACAGAGAACCACCATCATAACAATTCAGCTGTCCAGGATTCGTCAAAATGAAAAGTGCAGAAGTTCTGCTTTTATCAGGAACCCCAGTATCAGGAATAAGAATCATATCAGCAAAGGATCCATCAAGCTTGAGGTCTGTTCGTGACATGCATCTCACTGATTCTAATCCAGCAGTCGATTCCAGGCTAAGAACCTGCAAGAGAATGAACAATTTTGTCACTGATGGAGGCCAAGTTTTCTGCAGTGCAAGATTTGGGAAACAATTAAAAAGATTATGTTCTTCCATGTTCATGAAAGTGATTCTGATAGGTATGTATACATTATTATTTGGCTACTGAGACCTGAACCAAAAAAATATATCTTCAGAATTATTTGGATCTACAAAATGGGTTCTGCCTGGGAAACAGTTCTTCATAATTGCAGGAAATTCTCATGGTTGATCATGTTTCTTGTAAACCCATGTTGGCTATGTTGCCATGTCAAGCTAGTAATGTGTCTCTACACTAAACACGTCTCACAGCCAGGTGATTATGATTTGAGTTCACTGAGCTAGGAATTCATTTTACCAAATTTGTAAAGCAGCGAAAAAGTACAATGTTAACCTAAGAAGGCATCAATTGTGCACAGCAATGCCTCTAAGATGGCATGCAAAAGAAAAGGAAATCGTAACAATGAGAAAGAAAAAATAGGCAAACCGTGAGAACTTCTTCAGATCCCATATCATCACCGCCATATACAAAAAGATGCCCTCCCTTTGTAGAATGTATTGCTGACCCAGCAGACCAATGCAAGACAATAACAGGAAGCCTACGACTCCCTGAGGCCAGCTGTAGCTTAACAACATTAGATGAAACGTCACTTTGCTTGCCTTGTCTGGACGATCTTGTAGTCATATCCCATAGAAGTATGTCTCCTGTTATATAGCCCACAGCAACAGTTGAGCCCTCTCTCGATGCCCAACAAAGAGAGCAAATTTCTCTTTCTTCTTCACTGTCATCAGTAGTAGTGTCTAGTTGATCTTCACCAGCATCCCTCTGAGCACCATCAATTTGACCCTTCATGTGTAAATCCCCGTAGCCTCTAACAGAAACTGCACGGTCCTCAGATACATCCCAAAGAACCAACAACCCTCTCTCATATGCAATTAGCAACCTGCATAAAGGCTATTATTCTTCAGTGCTCCAGGTTCACAAAATAAATTTTCCTCTACATGAGAATAACGGGTGAAAGAAAACAAAGCCATCGTTCTTCTTTCAAACTTTCTTGCATAAAAACCTTATTTAAGGCATTCTAGGACATGTTATGGATCCCTTAGTTTCTTTAACGTATAAGAAAACAAAGTGATGAACAGAGGATAGTACCATAATTTCCATATATCTATTTTGAGTTGCGAAGTCTGACCATCCTAATATTCGATACTATCACCTATCAACAGATCTGTTCGTAAAGATCCCAAAAATAACTAGTGGATATCAACCAAAGTTCTACAAGTTACATAGACCTTACCTTGTCCCAAAAGTGTCAGGCTGGATCAGTATTCCAACAATAGGTTGAGGATCCTGTAACGAAACACCAGCTCTTTCTGTGAAAAAAAAGAAATGAATGCTAAGATATTAACTTTGAACCTCAATGCGTAAACAGTAAGCATGCTTCTAGTCCAAGTAAATGAATAAATAGCAGAAAGTTACAGTAAGCTATGAATATTGATGGCCATGCTCAATACACTAAAATTGCAGTAAGTTATGAATATTGACGGCATGCTCAAGTTCACTAAAATTTCTATTGACTCAAATCATTTGCTTATGCAGTTGTGAATAACATCATATAAACTATAATTATCTTTGCTCAGGAATGGAGTTTTCTTCAACATTTTAACTTCATGCAGCAGCAACACCACCAGTTTTTTGGCATCAGCAGAAGCAACTGGAAGAAACATTCTAGTTCTAGTTAACATTTGGCAAGAAAGGCGTAGAGGTAATACCAATTAAAGAATGGATATGAACATTGTATGGCATTATTTGAAGCTTCCCATCATCTACATCATACTTCAATACAGAAAGAAGACCATTCTCATCTCCAAGGTACCTGAATACAAAGCGAGAATTTAGAATTCAAAAGCCAAACTAAGTACGCACGATATTCAAATAAATAAGTAGTCGTTTCTGTAGCTTACATCATAAAGGTCCCCTCTATGACTGCAAAAGCAGTAATGTTGACGTCCCACTGGGACGAATAAAATAGTTGCCTGAACTCAAGATTCCATACCTACAAGACAGATATATATCATATATAAAATGGTCACTTAACACTACTAGATAACATGTTTATAGATTTCAGGGGCTAGGTAGTTCCTCCTAGGTTGGCCAAGTCACTTATTTTTTTCATAGATTGTCTTCAAAGAGCATATAATAAAGAAACTTGCAGTATGAACCAACACATGAGCACCACATAGATGATGTTAACATACGAGCTCCAGGCTCCACCATCCCCAAATTAGAAGGAAAAAAAAAAAGAGTTTGAATGCAGAAAAACTTGGCCATCTGTCAATGGCTCACCTGGATTTCATTTTCATTGGAAATTGCAACCAAAAGCCCCTGGTTTGTAATAAACTGTAAAGAAGCAAAATATTAGTTATTAGAAACCAAAAAAGAAAGACAACTTGGACTTGGTGTTGGCTGTTGTACATAATAAGCAGCAAGAGAAATAGTTAAGAGCCAAACCTGCAAAAACTTGTATGGCACACTCTTTGGTGATATAAGGAGGCCTTCAATGTTATCACCTCCGAATATTTTTATCCTACCATCCCTGCAGTTTGGAGCGCAGAAAAGCTATCAGCGTCTATACAACAATAGGCAGGGTTAAAATGAACAGTATGGTAGATTGAAGCACAGCAGTGATGAAAATACCTCCATACAATTACAATCAACTTTGTTAATGTATTAAAACAAGGGAAACTAAAGAACTTGTTTCCATGTTCATGCAAAGGGAAAGTAGTTTCTTTGTTTTGTTATACCGCAACCGCAAGTAACTGATATGGAGGGGGGCGAAACATAAATTAGCAAAGGTCAATGGAATGAACTGTGTGCGAGTGGTTTAGTTGAAAGGGTTGAGTGTGATTTGAAGGCGAAGTTTGGAAGGGGGCTCACAGAGTTGCGACAGCGAGGAGGCGCTGGACGGAATCGAAGGCGAGTAGTGATGCTGTGTAGGGCACCCCGCAGTGAGTCGAGATCTGCGCGTCCATTTGGATGACATCCCCAGGTGATGCCGGTGCTGAGGCTGATCCTCCTCCTGCTCCTCCCTGCAGCAATCCAGCAACGGAATCAGAAGCAGAAGCAGCAAGGTGTGGTGAAGCCATGAGAATCATCGACGCCGTGCGGATTCCGGTTCCGCTTCCGCGAACCTGAGCTGCCAGTGTAATTTTAGCAGAAAGGACGCGGCAGGTAGTTGGATGAAATCGAAAGATGGAACGGAGCGAGGGAGGGAGGAGGAGGGTAGGGAGGGAAGGACCTGATGATGCACGAGTGCCTTGTGGAAGAGCCGCTTCGCAAACATCTATGTGCACGGCGACGGCGACGGCGACGGCGACGACGAGGTGAGTCGCTGACTGCCTCCAAGTTGAAGTCGAATCGAAAGCGGACGGAGCGATGGTGGCGTACTGGCGTGGAAGACGATCGAGTGATTGGGCCGTTGTTGGGCTTGCGGGGCCTAGAAAGAGTCGGAATCCGATTTTGTGAGTTGGTTTTGGTTTGCGCGTTCCTCTATGCTATGCTAACGGATTGAATAATTGAGAATTCAATGGAGTCCGCAACGCAACCGTAACCGTGTCGAACTCCATCTTCCTATTCTCCCGCGATCTCGTTCTTTCTATTCTATATAATAAGGTTCCTTCTCTCCTGCAGACTGCAGCAGCGTATGTTTTTCCAAAAAATTCAATTTCAGTTTTTGGGCATAACATCTTTACTTGTATCGTCGATCAAACAAACCACCCATGACGAAGGCGAAGGCGGCGGCGACCGCTTCGAAACCATGGCAGCCGGCGGTGCTGGACGCCGAGTTCTCGCCGCAGGTGGCCGAGCTGCTCCGGACGGACCACGGCCGCAGGGAGCTGTCCTCCCGCGTACGCCGCAGAGACGAGGGCCTCAGGGCCGCGGTCAAGAAGCACCTGCTGGCGCTGGGGTGGACGATCCTGTCCAGGCCCAACGCCGCCATGTTGACGAGGCTCCGCTACAAGACGCCAGACGACGACAAGTCCTACTGCTCCCTCCCGGACCTCATCATCGATAGCGCCGCCGCCTCTCACCTCATCGTCGATAGCGATAGCGATAGCGCCGCCGCCGCCTCCTCCTCTCCGTTTGAACAGCAGCAGCATCAGATTATTATTGCTGTTAATAACCAACAACCCCCGCCTCCCCCGCCACAAACCAAGGACTCCAGCAGCAGCAGCGACGATGATGACACGGAGGAGGAAGACGACGATGAGCCGGCGGTGGAGGAAGACGACGGCAATGACGACCAGAAGAAGGACGCCGTGATTGCCGAGTACATCACGCTCATGGCGACAAACGATCGGGCCAGGGGCCGCAGGGAGAACCGTCTGCGCGACAGCGCCAAGAGGCACCTCCTGTCGTCCGGGTGGACGTTCTGGATGAAGCTCAAGAGCAACGGCAGGGAGGAACTGCGCTACAGGGCGCCCACCGGACGCTCCTACATCTCCCTCCACACCGCCTGCCAGGCCTTCAAGACCAGCCGGCAAGCCGCGTTGCCGACGACGGCCTCGGCTTCCAACAGCAGCAGCAAGATTGATAGACGCCGGGTGCATGCGACTCCTGCCACCATACTGCGTGCTGTGCGCCCCAGCAGAGTTGGAGACGAAGACGGCGGCACCAGCCATTGCCGGCCGGTTGTGATGATCAGGAAGAAAAGGAAACTATCCGAACTGATCGGCGACGGCAGCGACGACGCCGTGAACGTGACGATGAAGAAATGCACCACCATCAAGAAGAAGGAAACGTGCTGTCAAGTGGTGGGCGCCGGTGGCACCCAGCTGATCAAGAAATCCATCACCACGACCACCCTGACCAGGAAGAAGAGGAGGAAGAAAGCAACCGCCTCCAAGAGCCAAGCGCGCGTCCTGCGGCCCAACAGCACGGCGTCGGCGTCGGCGTCGGCGTGCCAGCGTCGCTCGCGGACGCTCCTGTCCGTGCTCGTCGACAAGGACATCGTGGTGCCGAGGGACAAGGTGACGTACAGGGCGGCGAGGGACGGGCCGGCGGCCAAGGACGGGTTCATCACCGGCGAGGGGATCAGATGCACGTGCTGCAACAAGACCTTCACGGTGGCAGAGTTCGCGGCACACGCCACCGCACTCCGGGGGAGCACCGTGACCGACCGCCGTGAGGCCTGGGCACGTGTGTTCCTCAAGAACGGCAGGTCCCTGTCGCAGTGCCTGGTGGAGCTCATGAGGCGCGACGTCGGCGTCGTCGCGGCTCGGAATGGCGGCGTGAGGGTGAAGGAGAAATGCAGCGACCCGGAGGGCGACTCGGTGTGCTCCATCTGCAACGACGGCGGCGAGCTGCTCCTCTGCGACAACTGCCCGTCGGCGTTCCACCACGCCTGCGTTGGCCTGCAGGCCACTCCGGAGGGCGACTGGTTCTGTCCATCGTGCAGATGCGGCGTGTGCGGCGGCAGCGACTTCGATCACGATACCGCCGCTGGGCTCACGGACAAGACCATCATCTACTGCGAGCAATGCGAGCGTGAATGTAAGTCGTTCCTTCCGTTCCGGCCGGTTACTTACTTTCTGCATTAATTCTACTAGTTGTTAGTGGTGTTTTTATATTCTCTACTTGTACAATTGCTGACAAATGAATGAACAAACTGCAAACAGATCATGTGGGATGCGTGAGACGACGAGGTTCCGAGGAGGAAGAAGAACAAGGACACTGGCCGTGGCTTTGCAGTCCCGAATGTAGCAAGGTATTCCAGCATCTGCAGGGCCTTGCTGCGGCGGCCACCATCCCCACTGCAGTAGAAGGCGTATCACTCAACATTCTGCGCCGGCGGCGACGACAACAAGAGCAGGAGGAGGAGACGACGACGGACGCCGCAGAGCACGGGCAGCTGTGCTCCGCGCTGGACGTGCTCCACGAGTGCTTCGTGACCCTCACGCAGACGGACCTCACCGCCGACATCGTCTTCAACCGAGAGTCGGAGCTGCGCCGCCTCAACTTCCGCGGGTACTACGTGGTGGGCCTGGAGAAAGCCGGCGAGCTCATCACCGTGGGGACGCTGCGGGTGTTCGGGACCGACGTGGCGGAGCTGCCTCTGGTGGGCACCCGCTTCGCGCACCGCCGCCAGGGGATGTGCCACCTCCTCGTCACGGAGCTCCAGAAGGTGCTGCGTCAGGTGGGCGTCCGCAGGCTGGTGCTGCCCGCCGTGCCGGAGCTCCTGCCCATGTGGACAGCCTCACTGGGCTTCCACCCCATGACCCACTCCGACATGATGGAGATCGCCGCGGAGCACGCCATCCTGAGCTTCCAGGGAACCACCATGTGCCAAAAGAGTCTGCTTGCCTAGCTTCTTTAATTTCTTCTTCTTGTCGATCGACATTGTTGTTACTGATCTTGATGCTCTGCTGCACGCAGCGGGAAACTTTGAAATTAAACTATTTTTTGTACTGCTACTAGAAGCCTAGAATCATGCATGCGCGCATGCGTATCATCTGTAAAATTCATCCCATATATATATCCACTTGCAAAGCACTCAAGAATGTGTATTGTATGCGCACTTGCAAAGTTAATTTATCCACCCTTGTTGATGACGCTTCACCAACGAAATTGTGCATTCTTTTTCTCCGTTATATCGAACATATAACAAGAAAGACAAGTGAGATGAGCGTAGCTCGGTTGGAAGCAAGTCCTTGCCTTGTCATGACGCTATTTTTATTTTAAGTGCCGATGGGCACCCTCCAAAGTCCAAACATTGGACCGTACAGTACCTGTGTTTCCATTGTTGAGACATTGGACCCTTGATTGATGTGATAGAGAGAAAGTGTAAAAATTTGGAATTTGGAAAGTAACTAAACAAGGCCATCCATCGTCCATGTTTCTCATTTCAGTTTTCAATCCAATTCAAATATTGAATAGAAATTGTAATCAAACTATTCTCTCTGGATACAAAGACGTGTGTCGGGTACCTGGATTAGGGATACCAAAAACCAACGATTAAAAGAAGCAACCCTCCGAGGAATCCGCGCCCTGGAACCCTTAAAAGATCGTACCAAGGCTCGGCCTACACAGACACAACGAGCTTGGCCCGCATACGTATGGCCACGCCAGCCACCCTCAACTGTGTTCCGATTCGCACGAGATCTGCTCGAGGGGAGGCCTCGACCCCGGAAAATCTCCGACTCGCACGACCCGGGGTCAGGCCGGTCGACCCCTCTTCACCCACCTACTCGCAGACAAGGCAATCAATGCAGTCACTTCCACCTACGTGGCTACAGCGCTACCAGCGTAGGAGCAGTACCAGTGTCTAATCCTACTTTTTACTGACCATCCCGGGATGGACGGTAAAAAGCCATCACTATACACACCACGTCGGGCACTGTTCTGCCTTCGACGCCCCCTCGAGGCACAACACGACAACTACCGCGTTCCGGGTTCCCAGGGGCTCGGTATTATCCGCTCCTCGTCGACCCCCTCCGCTACGTCTCGACCAGGCCTCGAGCACCGCCAGTCAACAAAGGAACAACACCCACACGACGACAACAGGGGACCGCACGCCCGCCACAGGACCCAAGATCTTTCACCGTCCCGTCACTGACATCACCGTGACACCCTTGGGATGGCCGGCATTCATAGGGACACGTCGCTATAGCAACCTCTACAGCACCCACCGCGCCTTCTCCTCCAAGGCACCACCCTAAAGTTTTTTGTACACCTCGGCCTCCACTTGAATCTATAAAAGAGGAGGCAAAGAGTTCTCCCGGGAGAGGAGATCAACATCTCAAGCAATACTCCATTTTTCTCTTTCTTGAGACTTGGGACCGGCTCCCTCTCTCACAGCTTGTAACCCCCTACACAAGCACTTCGGTGCAAAGAAATACAACAATCTCCCCCCGCTGGACGTAGGGCTTTCTTTGCCCGAACCAGGATAAACCCCCGTGTATTCTCTTTGCATCACCATCCGGATTAGGGAGTACGCAGCACAAATTCACTCGTCGGCTTAGGGCCCTCCCGGGTCCGAACACCGACAGTTGGCGCGCCAGGTAGGGGTTCGCTGCGTGCCAGCATCGCTTTCCCACCATTCTTCCGGATGGCTGACCCCGAGTGTCCACTTTCGTTGGCCACGGTGATCTGGTTTGGGAGCTTAGAGTTTATATCCCTTGGCTACTGCTACGACATGGTCCTCCTCCCGCCCAGGCACCCAACCAAGCACGACCATGAGCTCTCCCAGCCTTGGGGGGCGGTGCGATGGTACCGCCATTCTCGCCGGGCTCACGCAACCAGGCGACGGCGTGCCCAGCTGAAAGGTCTTGATGGCTAGAGGGGGGTGAATAGTCAAATAAAACTTTCTACAAAAAGTGCTAGACAATTTAATTAGCAATAACAAATAGCGAGAAGCGAGTTTTGTCTAGCCTATGGAGTGTTGCAAGCCACCTATCCAAAAGACAATTCTAATATATATATCACTCAACCGCACAAGTTAAACCGCAAGAGAAAAACTAAAAGGCTACTCTACTCAAGCTACTAAGCACTAGAGAAAACAACTAAGTACTTGAAATGTAATACAAGAGTAGGATAAGAAATATTTCACCGAGGGGCGATAAATTGAGCCAACCAATCAATAATTCCAAGTGATGATATTCAAGATAACCAATCCACCGAGACAAATCAATCACAATCAACGAAGTGAAGACACGATGATTTATCCCGAGGTTCACGTGCTTGTCGGCACGCTAGTCCCCGTTGTGTCCCCCTACACCACGTGGTTCGGTGGCTAATCGGTATCACACACCGAGCCTCTCAAAAGGCGCCATAAGAACCTACCAAATGACAAAAGGTTGTAAATGATACGAGCAATCCACTAATGTTGTCTTTGGCTCTTCGCCGAGGTAGGCACGAACCCCTCACAATCACTGGAGGTGGCCAAGAACAATCACCAACTCTTGCCAACGCCTCCAAGCTGCTCCAAGCCGTCTAGGTGGCAGCAACCACCAAGAGAAACAAGAATCCCGCAGCAAATCAACCACCAAGTGCCAACTAGATGCAATCTCACAATGCAAATGCACTTGGATCACTCAATCTCACTTCGAATATACAAGGAAGCAAGAGAGATGAGTGGGAGAGGAGGAAGTATGTCAAAGAATGCTAGAGTTAGAGCCTTGAGCCGGCCAACAAGTATATAGCTGTTAGGCACTTGAAAACGCCACAGTCGCGCTGACCGGACGCGCTGGTCGCGCGAACCGGACGCGCGAAGCTCGACCGGACGCGCTGGTCCCGTAATGGACCAGACGCGCTGGTCCCGTAACGGACCGGACGCGCTGGTCAAGCCTGAGCAGCGTCCCGACGAAACAGGGATCGGACACGCTGCAGAACTGACCGGACACCACAGTGCCAGCGTCCGGTTGGAGTCCAGTAAGCTCCCTCAACGACCGGACGCGTCCGGTCGATCGTGACTGGACGCGCCACCGCGTCCGATCAGAAGACCAACACGCACGCAAACCCTGAGCACTGACCAGACGCGTCCGTTCAAACAGAGACCACGTCCGGTCCAGCGTCCGGTCACCTCTGTGACCTCCGTTCGCCTCCGTTTGATTCACCCTTTCACATATGAGCTAGACTAAGTATGTGTGTCACTTTAGCACATGTTTTAGCTCGAGAAACAACATGTGACAACACCTCCAAATCTCGACATTGGCGTAAAGGAAAATAGGCATTTTAATTCCTCGAAAACGCCTGAATCCTGCCTCGCAAACTCGGCGGGAGGGAGAGAGGACCCCAAACCCTCTCTACCGCTCAAACATCAACGCCATCGCAAATGTGCTAATACCACCAAGTGATCTCGTCATGTCCGAGTGTGTTAGTATTTTCACAATCATTTTTTGAGATGTTATTAGTTCTATCCAAATGCATATGATTATGAAATGCACACCTAGAGGCACTTAGGAGTTCAATAGCTGCGTCATTCCCCTCTTTATAGTACGGCCATCTATCCTATAATGTAACCACACCCACTAGGTGTCTTGGTTACTAAAATGCAAAACCCTATTGATACCTTTGCCTTGAGCTCCATAGGGTTGCACCTTGTTCCTCCTTCACTATGGCAAGCACTTGATCACATCACCATTGCTTGATCCTTGCTTCACCATGTCATTGAACCAACCACATCATAGCTACACACATTCTTATGCATATGTGGTTAGTGCT
The DNA here is from genome assembly GCA_038087645.1 of Saccharum hybrid cultivar R570. NCBI lineage: Eukaryota > Viridiplantae > Streptophyta > Magnoliopsida > Poales > Poaceae > Saccharum > Saccharum hybrid cultivar. The sequence continues at coordinate 4,202,244 of JAQSUU010000354.1, read as the reverse complement.
TAGGCATTGTCACTAATTACCAACACCAAACATAGAGCTTTCACCAGCGCAACTATCACCATCGCCTCGTGGAGGGTGGCGGTGTGCCCCATTCTAGCGTTCCTCAGCCGGCCGCCGATGCAGAGTCTCTCAATGAGGACATGTGTAGGATGAGCTTGGCTGCGAGTAAGATGCCGGCGGGGCATCCCGACATCCCATCGTCCGGCGCGGCACCGCATCCAGCCGGATCAGGATCGGATCCCCCGGCGGCGGGGACAATGCCGCCGTGGACACTCCCGTATGGGCTAAACACGGCTTCCCAGGGGTATGCCTCCTCCATAAGCACCAACATGGCGTTTACGAGGAGCTACCAGGGCACCATTTACGTTCCTCCCTCGACCTCGTAGCGTCCACGCCGGCTTCCGAGTACCTGGACTCTACGGAGACCCCTGGTCTGGAGCTCCGTGCGATCGCCTCCCACAGCTATGACTCCATGAATCGACGACCCCGTATGCATTCGTCGTACTACTACTTCGGTGCTCCCGATTCTGACTTTGCCGATGACAGCTACGATCTGACTCGTGAGTGTTTCCATATTGATGGGACCGTCGCATCGAGTTTGGAAGTAGAGGCAGCTACTGGAGGAGGGAACGCCACACCGCCTTACGCCGCGCACCCTGGTGTGTGGGATGAAGCCCAACTTCTTGAAGCAGACCAGGGGGCACAACTCGTGCAGATTCGAGAACTGCAGACCAAGCTCGACAAGGAACGAGAGCGCTTACAACTACTTTAGCAGACCCTCGAGCGGGAGCACGCGACGGTGCACATGGCGGAGGAGCTCGAGACAGAGCTCGTGACGTCAATCGTCGCATCATCGAGGACGGGGCGAGCAAACCCCTAGTCTTCAACCGAGCCAGCCAGAACATCATCGCTGCCGCCATGCTTCTCCGTAACATGCCTGAGCTATCTACACCCGAGGCCTGGTGGGCCCGCGATGAGATTTGAGGTCTCCTCGAGACGGTGGCCATGCAGCAGGCCGAGAGTTCCGCCTCAAGGCACCGCGGGCTTGCCTCGGAGCAGCTTGCGGAGCCCTCTCGACACGAGAGAGAGGCCTTAGTTCATCCCGAGCCCGCACCGCAAGGGAACAGGGCAGCCTCTGTCCGTGAGCGCGTCGTCGACAACTGTGAGCCCCGAGACGCCCGCAACGACATCAACGAGCGCCACAGGCGCAGAAGCGGTGACGGCGCATCTCGAGGCTACCAAGAGCACAGGGGCAGGCGTTACGATAGCGCGGAGGATCACAGTCCATCACCCGAGCTGCCGGACCCTCGAGTCTTCAGCAGGACCCAGTTTTCGATTCGGTTTCGCCCCCCGACGACTCACCAAGTATAACGGTGAGACCAAACCCGAGTTATGGCTCGCTAACTTCCGCTTGGCTTGTCAGTTGGGCGGGGCCACCGATGACTGAGTCATCATCCGACAGCTTCCCCTGTTCCTATCGAACACCGCTTGAGCATGGCTCGAGGACCTCCCACCTCGACAGATCCACAACTGGAATGACTTGGAAAAGGTGTTCGAAGGGAACTTCCTAACAGGGACCTACGTGCGCCCGGTCAACTCTTGGGAACTCAGGAGCTGCAAGCAGAAGCCGACCGAGTCCCTCCGTGACTATATCCGGCATTTCTCCAAACAACGCACTGAGCTTCCTAACATCACCAGCTCCGACGTCATCATGGCTTTCCTCTCTGGAACTACCTACAAGGAGCTAGTCCGAGAGTTGGGCCGTAACACCCCCACCACCGCCAACGAATTGATGGACATCGTCACCAACTACGCCACCGGCGAGGAGGCGGTTAGTGTCATCTTCGGTGGTGACCAGGACAAGGGGAAGTGCAAGGACGAGGACCCCGAGAGCTCCAACCGGGGCGCCAAAAGGAATAATAGGAAGAAGAAGAAGAACCAGCAGGGCAAACGCGAAGTCGCGGTGGATGATCTTGTCGCGCGCTGCTGACTGCAAGAAGCCTCGAGGCCCCCCCGGTGGGGGCATCTTCGATAAAATGCTCAAAGAGCCGTGGCCCTATCACAAGGGACCCACAAATCATAACCTCGAGGACTACCACATGCTCTGGAAATACTTCGAAAGCCTGGCCATCAAGAAAGATGACAAGAAGGAGGACCCTAAGGAGAAGGACGGTGACAAGGACAAGGGGTTTCCCGAGATCCATGATTGCTTTTATGATCTACGGGGGACCTTCGACGCGCCTC